>VXBL01000724.1:308600-359974 GCA_013400195.1 Aramus guarauna
GAGAAGCTTCTAGCAGCTTCTCACAGAAGCCACCCCTGTAGCCTCCCCGGTACCAAAACCTTGCCATGCAAACCCAACACAACAATGAATGCACTGTTGTAAGAAGAATAGTGTTACAACTGTCAAAGCCTCCTGGTTAAAATAGCTTAGAAACAGAGATTTGAAGCAAGACTCATAATTCTGCACTTTTACATGCAAAGTTACACAGGATTATATCAGGAGCAGGCTCACAGGATGCAATGCAACTCCGCTTACAACAGGGATGAAGCTCCCATGGACATTACCAATTCAGGAAGAAGCATTAGAGGCATGAGCAGCATGGAACAGGGCAGAACAATCTACCGGTATGTGGGCGTTATCATGTCAGCATTGTCTAATGCTTGAATCATGCCATGGCTAAGGGAGGATTTTATTTAGCAGACATGTAAATAACTAAGCTGATATATTTTATTTCCTTTTAACAGATAAAAAAACCCCTGTAACTGACATTGAAACTCCAGGAGTAAGATTGTTTGCAACAACTGTAATTGTAATTTTTAAGGCTGCACAAATCTTGGCAAGTGAAGAATAAAGAAGTTTCAAAAGACAGTAATAACATCAGTCACAGAGAAAGTATAGCTGTAGGCCAGCACACAGGGCATACAGTCGCAGCCCAACTAACTATTCCAGCAGCCCTGGCCCATTTTACAGGATTTGCCAGTTTTGCAGTGAAACACTTGTAGGTACTGAGTTGTTAGTATATAGGAGAACACATATACATCGTGAGCACACTACACAGGAATATTTACTATTAGGCTTTCTTTCATGCATCAAAGATCCTTAATGGACTTTTATCCAATTTCAGCCAGGCTAAGAGTACTGTTGTAAAAAATTTACTGATAACAAGAGTAACATGAAACAGAATAGCTTGAAATTATTGCCACAAAAATCTAACACAAAGCAGCCTACTAGTGGAAGATTTACTGACTCCACACCTCTGAATAATCCAACACCTCCAAAGGAGCCTGAGTCTATTTAGTGCCGGAAAAAGATAGAGCTAGGAAAATACAGAACATAACACTGTTGTGCTAATCTTTTGCTATAATTGGGTATTGGTGGTGTGTTTTGGGGGGTTGGTTTTGGGTTTTTTTTGTAAACCTAGTACAGACCTAATTGAACAATTGAAAGGAATATGTATTTAATGTGCAAAACATGGTTAGTTGCTGGCAATTCTTTAGGATGCCACTGTGAGGTCATCTTCATGCATTTCCAAATTTGTTTACACTTATTTCATTTCAAATCATTACATTATATCTGAACAGCACCTACAGGTTTATTTCACAGTCCAGCACCCATTGGCATGGATGGAGCACTCCCTCCTGCAAGCATCACAGCCTACATACAGCCAAGACAACTCACAAACGTACTGCCCAGAGACCCAGCTGCTACAGCTCACTTCATCTTTTTTTTAAGGTAGTCTTGTCACACTATCTTACAGATGTTTCTGTCAGAAACACTTCTACACAAGCACTTTGTCTTTTCACTTCAAAACTACTCATCACTGACTGTTCAACTAAAGACCTCAGAAGCTAATGAAGACAGATGTCCCTGTTGTCTCCCTGGCAAGAGCTTAACAAGCCAGCACCATGCATTCATGCTTCACACATGTTCATACAGAAACCATTTGGTCCATGAGGCATGCCTCTCTTGTGCTACCGTTCTGGATAGTTTTTCTTCCCCAGGATTACACCAGTTATAGTGGTTCAAGGTGGTTGGCAGATCATTCTATCTCCTCCCACCAAACTCCAAGCAGCATAGGCACTGCTTCTTGGGAGGATGCCAGCAGGAGAGGGCGTATGCAAAATTCCACCATGCTGTGAAAATCCCTGAGTCACTGCTCCACAAGATGCTAGAGAAGCTGGTGTAAGGGGGAAGGATGGAGGGACAGACGGCAGGAAGGAACATAGTAGAGTCCTTTTCTGGTCAGATGGTGGAAACAGATCCCAGTAGAGGTACAAGTAGCACCTTGATATGTTTTTCTTCTAAGAGTACAGGGTACTTGAAGAACAGATCGGAGGGAGAAACCGAGACAATCCTCCTTCCTCAGCTCACCACGTTAAACACGTGGCAAACCACCGCTCCCAAGATGGGTGGCAGGAAAATGCAGCAGATTTCATGTCGTCTTGCAACCTTACCCTTGAACATAGCTCCAAAGAGTCAGGACAGCAGTGTCTCAGCCTCTCAGATACAGGAAATACTCACTGTGCAGCTCCTGAACTGCCTGAGTTCTGAAATCTAAGTGACACCTTGGTTTATGTGTTAGTTCTGCCCTTCCTCCTGCTTCCACAATAAATTTCTCTTCTCCGCTGTACTTCAGAAAGTCATGAACAATGCAGGCTTTAGTCTCACCTCCTCTGAACTGCATTGCTATGATAAATTGCATTTATGGTCATTCACTCCATTTCAAAAATTTTCATCTACAAAGCATGATACTGACATTTTTGCTTGGGTTTTTTTAGGGGTTTTTTGGTGAGGCAGAGGGAGAAACAAAAGCAAACAAGGTATTCCAGCTGCTGTTTATTTTCCTCCTAATTACTTCCCAGATCAAGCCACTTTCCTGGATGCTATCTAATATATTACTTCCTTCTTTATTTCAGGTTAGCCATCAATAATTGTCTAGCTACTGCAGATTTTGATACACGGGCAGAAAGAAAATGCTGTTGTGATAAAATCTGGAGATACATAAGTGAGAAAGAACTGTCAATAAGTAGATTTAGGATTTCCCCGCCTCCCCTTCCTAAACTTAAAACTTCTCAGGCTATCTGCAAGCCTCTTAGTACTTGAGGGTGGGGCAAAGATGGAAGAGTTGGAACAGATGAGCTTTGTTGCAGATTGCTGTTTAGTGGTAGTTGGGAGACAACTGAGAATCATTTCCATTACTGAAAAGATGAGTAATGCCACAAGATTCAATCCAGAAAAAAAAAAGAAGACAGAGAAAAAAAAAAGCAAAAACCAAACAAAAAAACCCACCACTAAAAGGACAGCTTCCATTATAAGGACGTTTCTGTTCTTCACAGATTAGAAAGGACAAAATGTCATAATCTTGTGTTTGACACACTGTCTTTTTTTTATCTTTAAACAAACACCTTTGGTTTTTAAAAATTATCATTATGTACAGAATTCAGAAGCGCTAATCATTAGATAAAAATAAGGAAGAAAACAGATAATGGAGTGAAATAAGCTGGAAGGAGATTCATTTGGGGAATTAATTTACAATGCCAAAAATATAATTGCCAACTGATTAACACATTTTTTTCTCCCTCTTATGGGCATTTATTTTTAATTTATTAATTTCAATGCTCATTATACCTTGATTACACTCTCTTTTGGGAGGAAATAAGATTTGAAGTGGTTTCTATTTTTTTCCCTGTTTTATTGTTTCCATACAGTAATTGTGAGTATGTCATGAACTTGAATCTGTTTGTACTTTCTCTCACTTGAGGTTCTATTTTGAGTTGACTGTATTTGGGGGGAACAAATATGTTTAAAGGCACTTGGTTACAAATCAATCACTGAATGATAAGAGCTAATTTAAGGTGGTACTAGCATCTGCACTAGACTGCAGAGTGTCCTTGTGGCATTGCCAATGCTCTGTGCAGAGCAAGGAAGGAGCAAATACAAAGGTTACCCATAAAATGCTCTAAAATTCTAGATAGATTTCTAAAAAGAAAGGTAATTTTCCTGCTCTGTAGAAATACTGCCCTGTCCTACGTCAGTCCCACCTGTGGTATCTACCAGCAATCCTACAAAGCTCCATATTGTTATTGCCATGAAGCAACTGAAGAAAACGTGAGGACTGCTAGGTGAGACAATCTAGTTTATTGGTTTCATTATTCTGAGAAAGCTGCCTATGGTTTTGTTTATATTCCAATCATCTGGAAACACTCTGGCACCCTACTGAGTATTGCAACAAGATCTATTAAAGGATGGACAAGACTTTCTTGGGCAGAGATAAACAAAGTTCCAGACTCTTAGAAATTTACTATCAGCTGCAGAATTGTCTATATGCAGTTTTGTAAATTGCAGTAAAAGCACAGTAATTCAAGTTATACTAACTAGAAACAAGAACCATAGAACCATTTGGGTTTGAAAAGACCTTTAAGATCATCAAGTCCAATTGTAAACCTAACACTGCCAAGTCCATCTAAAACCATGTCCCTAAGTGCCACATCTACACATCTTTTAAATACTTCCAGGCACAGTGAGAAAGAAGCTACATTACTATTTGTCGTAGACCGAAGTCTTCACACATACACACATATCTTTACTATAGCTCCGCTGATATGTGTTATTGAAGTACCATAAGTTATTCAAAGATGAAATTTTTCATTTATTTGGAGACATCCCTGGCATGTTCTAGAGAAAGCCTGCATTTACCCTCCAATTTCTAGTGTGTCTCTATTACAAAGGAGGACAGAGATCATGATTGTCTTTCTGTCCCCCATGTGCAGTTCCCAGAACTCAGGGCTGGTACGGAAAGGGTTTCAGCTGTCAAAATGAACGTTTCCTTTCCCCACACTACCTCACAGAGTAGTGGTTGTCTTTGTGCAGTCACAATTGCTATTAATATTCAAACCTTACAGGTCAGCTCCACAAAGAACCATGACCTTGAGTATAAGAGATCTTTTTAATGCGGTTGGGGTTTTGTTGGTTGGTTGGGGTTCTTTTTAAGTAGAAAGCAAGCATTCTGCTAATCTGAATTTCAATTTTCACTTTTTCAGAGTTCTCAAAAGAAGCAGCGACATATATCTTACACATTTTTTAAAGGAGAAAGTTGAATTTCTCACAAAACAACATGCTTTAGACCTGAGGGTTTGTTAAAAGACTGAACATGGCAAAACTTAAGGCAAAATTATGAGCTTGTAATCTTGCTTGTGTCTTTAACTCTGAATTCCTAAATACATTATATTTTATGGCAGCTATTATCCCTCTGGATTATTCTTACTGTTTATATAAATAGCTAGGCTTTGCTGGAATCTTGCTAAATTGTTTGCCTCGATAATATCTTAAGGCAGCAAGGTCCATAGGTTAATTGCATGCTTAGCATAGAAGCAGTACTTCTTAAGTAGCTATTTGCTTATTCCTGCATTTTGGTATGGGGTTTTTTTTCAAGGAGTAAAGAAGAGTACCTGGTTTCAGTACTATGCCTGCAGTTATTCTTTTGAGACAGAATTAGCAGACATGATCACATTTATTTTCTTAATAGCAGAGATTATTTACAGATAGAGATACTGTACTAGAGCAAATATGATTTCAACTATAATCTCTCATGTTTTATATGGTTTTCAGGGGATAAAAAGGCTATAGTTGTTGGGGATGTATTTAAGACACTAGAAAGTCAGAGCCTGGTACAGAAATTGTAAGTGGGATCTTGGCTGTATGAAATCAACATGAGTTCTGCCATTAATTTCATTCCATCAGGATTTCATTCACCTCATTAGCTTCTGCTTTTGGAGTCTCTTCTATAGCAACTATCAATTCACTCAAAAGGACCACAACTCACAACGTTCAGACAAAGGTTTAAAATGTGCATAGGTGACATATAAACCCAAGTCCCATTATCAAAAATAATGTAGGAGTTGAGTTTTTTGAGGTAATCTAGCACACAGATGCCTGTCCAGAATCAGATTTTCAAACCTGGATTTGTAGCTTAGGTGCCAGATTGCAATGGATGTTCTCATCTATGCCATTTACTTTAGTGTTTTTTTCCCCTCACCTGTATTACATATTTGACATTTATATACCTTTAAAAATATAGTCCTTGAAAGGAATACCAGGTACTAAGTCATATACCATGCTTAGACTAAGGCTGCTAGTATGAGCATAGTTACAATAACAACATTATGTTGTACGTACAGCAAAGAGTTCTTACCATGGACTTAAGCAGACCAACAAGGCTGCAAATTTGCAGCCACACAAGAAAATTAACTATGAGTGAAACAAGACAGACTGGTAAAAGAACAGTTTTACTAATACAATTCCATCCCACTGGGGTTTTTGTTGGCAAAGCACCCATCAGTCAGGGTTCACTTGTCTAGGAGTACAGAACTAGCTCTAAGACTAACTAATCAATTTAAGTCTTTACTAATGGTCCACTGGGCTTTCAAGTGCTCTTGGAAATGGGAGAAAAGCTCTGAAGACTTTTATAGAATGGAAAAAAAACCCCTTATCTTCAAGTCCTACTGAAACAGGCACCAAAAGCTGTATCTCCATATCAACCAGCCTTTAATTTCAAAGATAGTCCTGCTCTAAGGCTGACTGTTGAAAACTCAGGCCTCTTTCCACTTCTTTGATGAACTATAAAGGTGGAAATACAAATTGTCACAGAGGGGGGAACAAATAAAATCTCTCTCCTCAGGGGAGGCCATCAAGAGACTCTCCTCAGCAACACCTAACACATACCTGCATAGCTGTGAGTTACATCTCTTACCAGCAATAATCTTCCCTCTTTTTCATATTCTTCCATGCCATGGATCCACTTCTATCCTTACTCTTTAGACCACTCTGCAGGGTTGATTTAGCTCTTTCCTCCTCCCGCTATAGCTACCTTATGGAAAGATATTATTGAGAAAGGAAATGTACATAGATGGGAGAATGAATACATAATTATTATTATTGTTATTTTTCTGTGGAAAAAGATGCAGAATTTGGCATTCTGAAATGTGAAATACAAGGCTTAGATGAGGTATGTAGCTGAGAGAGATTATTCTATTCCATTCCAATATACGTTACCTAATCATACAGCTTCTTTGGTCTAAATAATTTTAATTAAGCAATTCTACCTTCTGTAGTAGCCATTACCAGAAGATAATTGACTGCATTGGTAATGAAGCTTTCTGAGGGTGCTAAACAAACAGCAAGGTTAATTATCTGGCAGTAATGCTTGTTATGGAAGTGCAACACTGGCCAACTAAGTTTCCTGTTCTCCTGCAGTACCCTTTCAGTAAATCAATGTAATATCCGTGGCTATATATTGTCTTACTGCGGTAGCAGTATTCAGCAACGGAAACAGGAAGCCACCAACTGGTCAGGAGTGCATGGAAACCAATACGCAGAAAAGATGACTTTTTATTAAATGTGTTTTATTCAACTACTAAGTTTTATTAATTTTTTTTTTCTCCCTCTTCTAACTGAAGAATGAATTTTCAAACTCTGTGTTTATGTACCAGGTACATCTGACAGCAGAGATGTATTTCAATTATAGACAGAGTCTAGAAGCTTATATTACCCACTATATAATCCCAAAGTGGATTTTTTTTACTCAGCTTCTGTTTTCACCTTTTCTCCTTCCTGGCAATAAATCCACTCGCACTGAATTAATTGGATAGATCACATTTGGATTTCATTTTGTGGGTTTAAATTCAAAGTGTTGACAGTTCATGTATTTAATTCTATATCACTCAAAACTAATAGTGACCTATGTGTTTCTCTGCAGGTAAAAGGTTGGTTTAGATTCATGACAATGTTGATTTTTTTCAGTATTAAAAATAAATGTATCAAGTCAAGTTTATCTGACCTTTAACTTGGGAAAATGTTGAAAGTTAGTTTTATTTTAGGATTTGGCTTATTTGGTTGGGATATTTTTTTGCTAAGACTGATTCTCTGATTTATAGCTAAAAGAATATGCAGATGGGATATCTTGATCCCCAGGACCACAAGTCTATTCCCATCCTAATTTCAGCATCTTGAAAACAAAGCAGTATGTCTTTATGCCAATTAAAAAAAAAAAAAAAAATCCCAGATGTAGCTGCTCTCTGAGAACAACCAAATACCATGAACTGGCATTTAGACACAGAAACATCTATAAAGCATTTTGGGGGGGCTGGTTGGGGGGTTTTGTCATTCATTACCCTTATCTGATTTCTATGAAATTCAGACATTTGCATAGACATGTCAGATGCGTAAATCCTATTTGTTAACAGTAGCTCAACTGTTTTACATAGATCCAATTGCCAAGTACAGGTGGAAGAACTGCAGCAGCCAGTAAAGGTACATAATTTTAGCAACAACCCTTTCATGTGGAAATCTTGCTAAGAATTCTCCAAAGAGTAAATATTACAGTGGGTTCTGCAGTATTTTGCTGGGTTGGGACTATTAAAGAGCTAATCCTTCTTCCAGTGTCTTACTATTTTTCTCTTGTGCATGCATAAGGAAGTGTGCATGAACAGTACTACAGAAAACTACTTTGCATTAAAACAAAATGCTTACAGCCCTTTTCAAAGCAAAAGTGGCTTACCAATAATTGTAGTTCTTCAAGACCATTGCTGTTCCTTACATACACCACAGACTTCTGTGAATTGTGTCTGTCATTGCACTGATTTACACATATTCCTGAATTAATCCATCTAGTACACAAAGCTCCTCACAAGAAGATCTGCTGGCAGGTTCTGCTAAGCAAGGATCACCACACCACTTTCTCCAAGTCTGAAAATGCCAGGTTTATCTTGTACAAGGACAGGAATTATTCCAGTGTCCAGTCAGCCCTTGATTTATTGAGATTTAAGTTTGTAGGAGCTCCAAGAACTCATCCATAATTGCTGAGCCAAGAACAGTGCTTCTTGCTGATGAAGACACAGAGCTATCTCACTGCTCCAAATGTATGTTTGTAGACCCTAAAAAACAACTGATGTGCAGGCTAATGTTCATTCTTATATAGCAGCATAGAGAGACATGAAACAGTTTTCGAGATCATGACTAGGGACCTGGAGACAAGGAACGTAATAAAAACTTCAGCAACAAAAGTTATCTGAAATTATGCTAAGTACTTTTTCATTTTTTCTCCTCTGCAATCAGGTGGTGACCTCTTTAGGGTAAGTACCACTGCTTTTCTTGTGTTGGCAGAATGCCTGATTCAAGAGGCCTTCAGCCCAGACTGGAAGCATGAATTTCAGAGCAATACAAACACAAAACAGAATAGAAAATAAACTTAGGAGGCAAGTTGTGAACAAATAGTCTTCCACAAGTCATATGTGTAGACAAAGACCCATTAAGACAGGATGAAATGTTTTCACCAAGTGCTAAATTCAGTCATAGCCAGGAGCAACCCAGAAATTCTTATGAATTCAGACTGAATTTGAGAAAGAGTTCTGGGAGCTGGGGAGGGGGGGGCAGGCAGAAGGGGGACAGGAAGACAAAGAAGTAGTAACTACTTCTAAACACTAGTGTTTCATTTTAATCCTTTTGGAACAAAGTATTTTTTTTTAGAAAGGTTAAAGCATTAAAATCATTGAAAAAAGATCTCAAAATAAACCAACAGTTCAATTTGCTGTTAAAAAATAAGAAGGGGGAAATAAGTTATTTATCTGAAGAGCCAATCTCCCTTCCTAGAGGACTGGCTGAATCCATCCTCCCTCAAACAGCAACCCCAAAGGCAGGCTATTATTGGCATGAAAGCTCAGATTAGTCCTGTTTTGTTGTGTTGTTGCTGGTTTTTATGGTTTTCTCACTCTATTTTGCAAAGCTTTGTGTTCTCTCATAATTTCAGCTCCAGAGGTCTTTTCCAAGGTTTACTGCAGCCTTTGAAAGTGCTCCCTTGCTCTCAATTCTTGTCCCAAAGATCCCCATAATTTGTGATCAGATACTTTAATAATGACACAAGTGGTCCAAATTTTGACCTAATCATCCACTGTATTAGGCAGCTTTTTTGAGCCTCATGTTTAATCCCAGCTTCAGCAGTGGCTGTGAAGGGAAACCATGCTTTTGAACAGAGAATGGTCTCAAAGCATCCTCTATTCAATTACTGAAGAGCTACTGAGCCCCAAACTCAACACTTATCAGCACACCAAGACAATGACCATAGCTTTGGTCTGCTTCCCAGTATGATTCATCTGACCAAATATAATATTCTACAATGTATGCTCTACTTTATGTTTGAGGTGTTCCCTTTTGACGGAAGGGGAGAAATGCACATTCTGGTACCATTCATATCTCACTAACACGGATATCAAAAACAGCTCAGTTGAAACACATCCAAAAAAACGTTCATTTATCTCCACTGGCTGCAAAGGGAGGATAGGAGTTTGCTCAGACAACTAAAATTAGGTTAGATGAATCCATCCCACTTGCTACAGTAGGATAGGAAGAGGACAGAGGAAAAGAATAAGGAAGGATGTCAAAAGGCAGCAGCAGAGCTTTGGCTTCAGTCAAGACAGCAAGGCTTCAGTCAGAACCAAGGGGATTACCTCTACACCCTTATCTTCACCCTCTGTTTTGCTTTCTGGTTTGTTTGTGGTTTTTTCCTTTGTCTCACTCTCTTTTCTTTTAAACATGTCCTGTTAGACCCTGCCTAGCCCTTCAGTTAATTTCCTTGAGGCCTGTCACATCACTGTATCCTTCAGCATTTTATTCAGAACAGAATACATTTTGTACAAGGCCTCTCCAAAGGCACGTCAGCTGTCACTTCCACAGAGTTCACTCAGGATGACTGAAGCACTTGGGAAAACAAACAATGTCTTCAGCTCTGCTCTTAAAACATGAATATGGAATTTGTTGGTTCCAATAAAAATTACAGTAGCTTGTCCATAAAGAGATAGTTGCAAGGGCAAGTGTGATTCTAGCAATACAGAGAGGGGTTTGCTGAAAAATGAATAAAACTTCAGCAGTTTGGAAGCTCAGCTCTGACATGCTCTCAGTCACATAAGGTGGTTTGTTTGAACCTTACTGAGAGATATCTGAAAGCACTGGATCTGCAAAAGTGGGTCAGAAATACTGCAGCACTTCTCTGGGACATAAGCTCCTGCACAGAGGCAGAGAACAGAAAGAGAGAAGCAAGTGAGATAAAGCTACCCAAACCTCTTACTAGCTGATAGAGTATGAATTTACAGTAGATGCTTAAAACAGCCCTTTGTCTGCCTGTCCTTTATTTCTATCTGGCACTATTTCTACAGTGAATTTTGGCAACAGAGTAGGGCAAATGTTTAGATGGCAGAAGCCCAAGTTGTTAAGCTATAGATGAAGTAATAAAACCCAAGTGGCTTTCCAGATGCCCATTACTTGCAAGAAGCTTCTTGTCTGCTGTGTCTGTACAATGAGCTGTACCTAGCTCCATTTTTTTTTGTCCAGTTAGTTTCTCTTGCAGACGTGCATACAGAGGCACTCGGCACTCCTCCCTCTTTCTTGCAACATTAGCTCACATTTATGCAACTGTCTCCAAAACAGTATGTTTTGTGCTGACAATATTCTCTGGCTCAAAGGAAAGCTAGATCTAAAGCTAAGCCTAGAAAAAGCATGGAACAACCTAGAACTGCCCATTTCACTGTTTCAAAGGACGTGAAGGACAAAGATTTTTAAGCCAGAAAGAGTTGTTGGAGCACATAATCTAACCTTCAGCACATTACACTCCACTATGTTTCATTCAGCCATCTCATCTTTCAAATCACGGACTGCAAACACCACCCTGGTAATCAGTCAGGTCTTCCAATGCCAAAGGAAGGTGTGGGAGAGAGTGTAAAAGTACAGTTCAAAGTTGGACCCCACACTCAGGAAAAGGCTCTGTTGGCCTGTTTGGACAATTGGCCTATAAATGGCTTCCCACCTCCAGCCAGAGTATAAATGACTACTCACAGTTGTGAGATACAGCAAGCCGCCATGTTTTGCATCCAAGAGGTCCCCAGTGCTGTGGTGATGTATGAGCTGTAAACAAATGCTTAAAGTAACATCAATGTCGGCTGTTTTTGAGCTGAATGAGGAAGGAAAACAGAAATGCATACTGTTGTATTTAGTTGCTGATTCCAGCACGTCCATGGAAAAGATAATTGGGGTGGAAGGGTCTGATTGCCAAGGGGACATGCTTGTTCATGGACTCTCTCAAACCATAAAGCGGCCAACAGCAAAAGGATTAAGCGACTTGAGAGTGGGAGACAAGTAGGGGAGAAGAAAACAAAGGGGAGGGATGAAACATAAAGCTGTTGTGTCCTATTTGCCACTCCACTGAGCACAGGTATCACAGGAACTGCCACCACTCACCTTCATTTCAGCAGCAGCAAGACAGTCACTAAGAGTTTTATACCAACATATGGATAAAAATCTCTAAAGCAGGTTCAAAGTACTGGTGATAAAATGGATACATCACTTAAAGCTTTTTGCTGCAATGTTGAACAAGCACTACCCAAGAACCTTTCTATCCTTCAACTTTCCCCAACAAGAGCTATAATGAAATAAGATACAAGATGGACATGAAGAACATGCGAATTAAAAATCCTGATGAAACAAGGCAGAGGACTTGGATATGAATAGCATACATAATAATAACAAAACTCTAGAGTCCCTGATGGGAGAAACCCTGTAGAAAAATAAAGCAAAGCAATGTCTGTTTTACTGGCATTAGATATCAGAAAAGATGCTAAAAATGTTATTGCCAAGCAAACCAAAACAAAGCAAAATAAAGCAAGACAAAACAAAATATTCCAGGCTTTTTCTGTTGACAAACTTCTGTGTTGTTCGCAAAACATACAATACACAACATATAAGACTAGAGACTGGCTGGATGTTGGTTTCTCTCCAAATAACACACATAACTAATAAATAATAATTAATAATAATAAATAATAACTTCCCTGGTTTAGGACATTTCATCCTCATGCTAGCATCCTGAAAATCACCATGGAAAGAAAGATCAACTCCACATAGACAGAGAGGATTAGACTTAATGATACCTTTCCTTTCCTCACATCTCAGAACTCATTGGAATTGTACCAGGAAAAATGTAACATTTCCTTTACCAAAGATAAGTGCAACTCACTTTTAGAATCTGAGGGCTTAATGAGAAGGAAATAGCAATGAACATGTTAAGGTCTCAATTCATCTAGAGATATAAGCATTAAAATACTTTTCAGATACTTAGTGCCTTTGAAGTTAATGGGACTGCTTAAACATTTCTAAATGCTTTAAGGTCAGCTGTGTTGGTTGACTGACCTGCACATAAACACAGCACAAACATTTCCACCAGACTGGTATTCCCAAAGAGAGGCGAACACATTCCCCTGCCATCTGCTGAGAACAGAAAACTCAGATTGCTGCAGCACATGGCAGCACCAAATGGAACTACACAAATGCCAGAATGAATGGCAGCAACTTTGGAGATGTGGGAATACTTAAATGTGTTTCATGTAAGGCAAGATGTACGTATGTAAGGAGACATACACGCAAAGACAGGAAACTAGCACACTTGATACTTTTTCTTAAGCTTCATCAGAGAACCATGTATTGCATTCAATTATAGAAACAAAGCAAAGAGAAAACAACAGCCCAGGGGTAAAAATACATGTATTAAAGCTATTACTTCCCTGCAGGATGATGAGAAATGTCTTTTGATGTGACTGTCACAAGACAGCTAGGAAAACAAAGCATCTCTACAGCTGTCAGGAAAGTTGAAAATAATGCCCATGGATACTTCTTAAAGAGTATTTTAATACTGGGATAAGGGAAATGATGAAGTGCTTAGCATTCAAATCAAATTATACCAAACGCACAACATGAGTTTGCCCAAATCAGAACTTGGTCACCCCCAGCCTCAGAAGGCAGGAGAACACCTGGACAGCAGCAGGCCAGGCTAAAGTGCCAGCCAAGGTCAGAGTCTGCAGCCTCCGCCAGGAACAGGACACTGGCCCATTCATCACTATGCACCTCACCTGACAGCTCAGAGAAAATAGTGTCATTCTCTCTCTTGGACAGAGGTGGCAGAAAAGGAGAAAGGGAAAAAAAGGAAAGAAGAGGTTACCTCTCCCAAAATTCCACAATAAAACAAAAAAAACAACCAAACAAAAACAAAACAAAACAAAAAAACCACCCACCACTTTGCCAAAATAAACAAAGAATTGAAAGGGAAGATACTTATTCTTTTGGCCAACCACTTTCACTTAGATCCATGGTATCTTTTGACGCCTGTGATTTCATCATATGCTGGACACATCTGAAATGATATTTACTTTTCAAAGTCTAAAAAAAAGCAAGTTTGCATAATACTATGCATTTTTCTGGATTTTCACACTGACGACCACTTCCTATTTGTCAAGAAGGAAGTTCTCTGATGGACATAAAACATGGTGCATCTCTTTTATATTAAGTATCTAGATGAGAAACATTAGCCTATGACCTGACCACGTGCATACACATCTCAATCCCATGTCTCAGCCCTTATACATCTTTGTTGATCTCCCAAATTATGAAAATGCAAACAAGAACAAGACCTATTTTTCACCCAGTAAACATGCTTCATAGGCTGCTGTGCTGTCCTCATTAAACCTGTATAAAAAGCTGGGCGAGAGGGGAACATATTGCAATCAGTCTAGATCACAACAAAACATTGTTATTGTCTTTCTGGTCTAAAACATAGAGAAGTCTTCTTTGCAAACATGCAATATAGAAAAGAAAAGAGGAGGAAAGAAAAGAAAAAAAGACTAACACTTTGAATTGTAGCTTTCATTAAACTTAGAAGTAGTCATCTAGGTCAAGCCTAAGAGAACACTGTAAATCAACCCTGACAGGACACTGGAATTCAAGTAATTGCTATTCTCTCACTACATATTGCCCATATTTCATTTCTAAAACTAGTAAGTTTAAGCCCAACACAGTTTTGAGGTTTGTGACAAAGTGAGGATTATGAGCTTCTCATTAGCTCTTATTTCCTTCAAGTTACTTGGTTTCCCTGTGAATTTTCACAAATTCAATTAATTGTAAGAAGAACAAGTTTGCTAGAGATGCTGCCTCATAGCAGAGGTCCCAAACTATTTGGACCATTGACCATTGTCAAGTTTTTCTTTCACAGCATAGTATAGCCTCACCACCAACTATTCTAAATTGCAAATCCAAATCAATCTACTGAGGAAGGATAAAAGTATTATTTTCTCCATGGCTCACTAAGCATAGGAAATTCCTGCTCATAGTTACTTGCTACCAGTTTTCCTTTCTCCTTCACACAAGAGTGAGATAAAATGCTAAGTTCTGCAGATGCTGGGGGTAGAAAGCTCCAAATAAAGGGATAGGAGAGAGGGAAATATGAGCCACTGCAAACAGTACAGGAAACAACAACAGAAAGGAAGGTGGTTTTCATTTAATAGCTGAGTTGACGGAGAATCCTGTGTGCGCCTTAGTGCCCAGAGGCCAAGACCAGTATGGAACAAGCTGACAAGCCCAGTGCACATCTTACTGGGTGCAGTGAAACACTGTCCTAGAAGTAGCAAAACTCATTATCAAATACAGTGCCAGGTATACTGGCTCAGCTAAGGAATTTCAGCAGGTTACTATACCCCTAGTAGGGCAGGCTTCCACCATCTCTCCAGATATTCTAATTCTGAGCTGCAGATTTCATTTTGTTTGGAAATCTGAACCAATATGAGAAAAGAATATAGCGAAAATGAGAAACTGCTTATTTCATTTTGCCAAAATGACAACCTCCAACACCTGCAGTTATGAAAATGCCTTTATCTTCAACAATATTTCATAATTCAGCTCTCTTAATAAAACAATTACTTTCCTATCATCAAGCAATAGTTTTCAAATGTTGCCATTTCATTAAAAATGTAAATAAGGTAGTATCTTTTCATACAAATTACACATTTAATTGAAAAAAATTATCTTGCTTTAAAATGGGAGGAAGCATTTTTGATCAGTTAATTGTCTGTCAACTAGACTTCATTCAACCAGCTCTGGACATTTCACAAAAAAAGAAGGTTGAAATTATCAATGACCATTAATAAGTCTTTTAAATTAATAAAAAATAACTCTCCCTGTATTTGCAATATAATCAAGGTCTCAGTAACTGTTCCACTGAAATTAAACACCCTGATTTTAACAGTATTTTCTTTTGGACTGAAAAGAAATACAAAATAGACCACAGAAAATTTAGTAAGCAATTGGGTATTCTGATCTCTCATTTCATTTACAAAAAAAGCCTGGGTACAAAGGAATTATGCTGCTTTATAAAAGTTGAGTTACAATTATGATTTTTTTTTTTTTTTTAATAGTCTACTAAGAGTATCTTGCAAGTGAAGAATTGGCCATTTAAGTACAGTGAAACACTGGCTTTTTTTGCACATTATTCTGGATAAAATCTAACATGCTTATGTAACCACTCGAGACAATAGAATTAGTCTCATAAACCTGAATGGACCTTTGATCAGATTACAAGAATACAAAGATTATATATAAAGCATTTAAGAAGTTTCAATGATTTAACTGAAAAATAAGAAAACGAAATTATTCCATTGACATGAATAGAGGCAGGATTTCATCCCCAGATTCTATCATATTTGTAATATGTTTCAGCCTTTTAGATTGAAGCTTCACCTCTCAGTTATGCCCCAAAGGCTTTCTGCTAGCCATTGCTTCTTTCAAGAGCGTATGGCATTTCTCACATTTTCTCTTCACAAACTCATCAATGACTGGGCTCTGTTTCAGAACTCTGTCTCCTCCTTTAAGTACTCACTCTCATAAAGAGGCAACATCTACTTTTGGCAACAATAATCACAGTTTGCTGTTGGATACATAAACCATGGTTCTTTCCGTGCATAAATTAGAAAACAGGGATAGTAAAACAATGGCAAAATATTTGGGGGGGTGGGTGGGGGGGTGGGAATTAAATGCAAGGTTACAAATATTCCTATTTAACTTCTTGCCTCATTCCAGTATGACTATCTGAACACTAGCAAAGAGAAAATCTGCACTTCTTTAAAAAGTGCTTTGCTTTATGCTGTATACAGTTACTGATCCTCTATTAAACATGCCAGTATTGAGGGATTTGGTTTTTGATTGAGACTCATTTGAGTCTTAATCCATACCATTCTCTAAGAATAAACCAGAACGTAACCGACTGTGGTGGCAACACAGAGAACATATTTATGAGGAAAACCAGTGTTTTTTCAGATTCATCACCTAAATAGCCATGGAAATATATGGTACGTTAAAGTATATGGCAAGAGTCAGTACTTTTATTCCAAGCAGTTTACACTTGAAGAATTTCCCTGGATGCTCAGAAAATAAAAATTATGTTCAAAATTTCAAGGTCAAACTTAGACAGTCCACAGTATGGTCCAGGCACAAAAAGTCAAGACAAGCACTGTGCATAGGTTCTTGGATAGATTGTACCCGGCCCTGTTTTGGTACTCAAGAGAGATAACAAGCGTTATCACCTTGTTAAAAAGTCACATACTATTCCAGGTGAAACCTGCTATGGATTTCACCTTCCAAATACAGACGAGGTAACTACATGCCCCCTTTTTTAGCCAGCAGAACTGGCCAAATGCAGTGGTGGCAGGCACAGTAATGTGTTAAGATGATGAAGACCTGGTAAAAGACCAAATATGATCTCCAGACACTAAGTAAATGTAATCAAATTATTCACTGAATCAAGGTGCCTGTGAAACTAATACATGCTGCAGCACGCAGCAAAGGCGGAGTATTCCACATACCTTACAATCTTTTCAACCTCAGGTTATGTTTTAAAGACAGAAAGGTCAGTCACTTATCTGGCTCGGTGCTGAAATCAATGGAGCAATCCTGATTGACGCCAGCTGAGGATCCTGCTAATGAAGACAGGGAAGTTTTCTGATTTACTTTTACCTGGGGAGCTGCCCTAAGAACTAGTCTTTTACAATTTAATGACAATGGGTATGCATATTCCGTTACTACCATATAACATTAAACTGATGGCATCACTCTCCCAGTTGGCCCCTCAAACTCTGCTGGAGGACACTGTAACAATGCAGCACATTTCAGACTGCAGGGCAGAACACGCTGTTACATTGCAGTTGCTGCTATTAAAATATTATGCCTGAAATTAATGCATTACACCTTTCAGACTAATGTTCTCTAAATCAGACTGAATTTATCCAGGGGTATTTTTAGGCAAAAATACATCCTCACAAGCAATGTAATGATCAGCACTTTTCCCCCAGATGCTCTAATATGGAATAAAGCCTATGCAGTAATTAATATTTATGAAGTGAATGAATTCCTGTTAAACCCTAAATCACAAATACATGGGATTTGAACTATAAAAATTCAAACCTAAACCAATATAATATAAAGACATTTACATACATATTAATTGTGAACTCTGGTCAAGTTGCTATATAATGTTTTAGTAAACTCAAAATTAATAATCATACAGGTCTGCAAACATGCATTGATCAATGTGATTTCTAGATTAGCCATGTGCAACGGAGGAAGTTTCATTTTAGTACATTAGGGCACCTTTGAAACTTGATCAGCAGAAACTTGATCTTATGTCCTTCAGTTGCCAACGCTACATTTTTTTCACTCTCACGTGAGTGCCTTCCCCTGTTGAAATTCAGAGAAAGCATTATGCACAGAAGGAAGCTCTTTGCAAGATGAACGGATATGTGATTCAACCTGTGTCCTAGGAAGAGACAGTTTTACCCACTATTAAAAATGAAAACAACATATACTGTTCCTGGAACATATGTTCTGTATATATCAAGCAGTTGAAGAAGAGTAAATAACATTTTTTTATGCAGTGCATTTTATCATCAAATCTCAAATTGCATTATAAAAATTGCTGTTCTATGTATAACGCATTAATAGAAAATTAAAGGATTACAAATCTTCATTGGTGACTGATGCTAAAAATGTTTCAGTGTCAGAAAGAAGCTATGTGATTTAGGAACATGAGACATTTATTTAAGAGCTCTTATATGAATTCAGCAGGCTAGCTTCAAGCACCCAAGCCTGAAAACGTTTGCTTTCATAAGGGCATCAAAGGCTTCAAAAGAAATGTGAACTAGTTCAAGCTATAGTGATGTCTCCTCAAACCATTATTAATGTTTTATTAGCATTAGTTACTTCCTCCCCCTTTCCAGATGGTATGGTGTGGAGCACCCTGCGTAATGCCATCAATATCTTTGCTGAAATGCAGGTGGAACGCTACAAGGAGTGCCATAACTGACCGGCTCCATGAAGGGGTGTGTTTGTTTCCTTGATACAGTACAAAAGAGAAGAAATCTTTCTCCCTCTTTGTTTCCTGGCTGCTCAAGAAGCTGCCCTAAATCTGTTCAAGATAGGAGGACAGGAATGGGAGAGGATGAAACATGCACTTTCCCCTTCTCTTCAAGCAGAGACAGCTGATGGAAATGCTGCATTGGCAGTCAAAGGACCATTGTCCTCTGTTCATCTAGAGTTTGGCTTAGCACAACTACAGCCAAAAGAAGTAGAAAGAGAATCAGCAGCAGTGCATACTGAGGTGATGAGAAGCAGGAAACATAAGGTAGAGGATAGTCTGTTGTCCATAATAAATCCCAGCATCTCTTCTAAGGCTAGCTGCAAAGACTCCAGGCACGGTAATCCACTGAACACTAGTTCATTTTACACCAACAACCTGCCATCCTATGTCATCACATTTTGTTCACCAACACTGAAGGCATTCTACTAGAGGATATTATCTATCTAATCATCTAAGCTGCTTAATACCCATTTTTCTCTCTCTTCCTACTAAAAATATAAGTCTATTTGACTTCACATCTCTTCCATCTTTTGAGCATCAAAAAAAGCAGAGCCGCTTGACAAAGTTCCAGGTAGAGTGGAATTTTAAACTGAACAAAGAACACATCAGCAAGCTACAAGTAAATAATTTAGCTCTGGGCCTGAGGCGTTACCTTTTATTCAAAGAGGCATAATTGATAAGAATGCTAGCAGAGTCATTTACAAAATGTTAACTATGCAATAGCAGAACATCCTGTTACAAAGCAAGATAATTATTTTACATACCAGAACCTCAAAAGCAAATAGATGAATGCACAGAATCTTAAATGATGTTAGCAGATTAATGGGCAGATGAAGGATATTGGAGGCAATACAATCCTTCAAAACGTTCAGGAAAAAAGGAGTAACGCTCCAGCTTATTAAAAATGCACCTTTATTTGCTTTTGTTTTCTGCATTAACTCAAAACTTCTCTGATGCACTGGAAAGCCTCACTAGGATCCTATTTAACATATCCATTAATGATCTAGATGATGGGGCAGAGTGCACCCTCAGAAAGTTTGCAGATGACACAAAACTGGGAGGAATGTCTGATACACAAGAGGCTTGTGCAGCCAACCAGAAGGATCTTGAGAGGCTGGAGAAATGGGCTGATGGGAACCTCATACAGTTTAACAAGGAGAATTGCAAAGTCCTGCACCTGAGGAAGAACAAACTCATGCACCAGAATGTGCTGGGGGCCACCCAGTGGAAAGCAGCTTGGCAGAAGAGGACCTAAGGAACCTGGTAGACACCAAGTTGAACATGAGATGGCAATATGGCCTCGCAACAAAGAAGGTTGCGGTTATCCTGGGCTGCATTAGTTAAAGTATTGTTATCAGATCAAGGGAGACGACCCTTCCTCTCCACTCAGCACTGGTGAGGTAACCCCTGGAGCGCTGTGTCCAGTTCTGCTCTCTCCAGTACAAGAGAGAGATGGCACCCCTGGAGCGAGTCCAGCAAAGGACCACCAAGATGATTAAGATGCTGGAGCATCTCTCCTGCAAGAAAAGGTTGAGAGAGTTCAGACTGTTCAGCCTAGAGAAGAGAAGGCTGGGGGAGAACTCATCAATGTGTACAAACACCTGAAGGGAGAGTACAAATGAGATGGAGCCAGACTCTTTTCAGTGGTACCACTCGTCCAGTGACAGAACAAGAGGCTACAGGCACAAACCAAAACACAGGAGGTTCCCTCTGAACATCAGGAAACATTTTGTTTCCTGTGAGGGTGACTGACCACTGGCACAGGTTGCCCAGAGACGTTGTGGAGTCTCCATCCCTGGATACATTCAACAACTGTCTGAGCTTGGACCTAGGCAACCGACTCCAGGTAGCCCTACCTTAACAGAGGAGCAGGACAAGATGACTTCCAGAGGTCCTTTCCAACCTCAACCATTTGGTGATTCAGTGATGTAGACCCCATTACTCCTCCATATAGGAAAGCAGCTCAATTCCAGGCATGTGTTCAAGTCTACACTGAAAGCTGTATTACCTATGTGTCTAATCTGCCTCTTCCCCTGATTCTGCAGTCACAGAAGACAGCATGGTGTTTCTACCACAGTAGCTTTTCAATTGTCATCTTTAAATTAGTAAGGTAATCACTAAATATCTTCTGCCTCCCTTCCCTATCTGTCCCAACTGGATAACTTGGTAACCTGTTTCTTCCACTGGAAATGCTCTTGGACACCTTCACAAAGTAACTTTGCAAGCATCAGGTATAAAAGATGTTATCTAGAGACAAAAGTTTTCTTTGCAATACTTGTAGCTCTACAGTGCTTCATGCTTGTCAGTACTGCTGAAAAAGAACTCTGCAGATCTGAGATACATCACCATTTGTCTAAAAAATAGGATATTTACTCTGCCAGGAACCGCATGGCTGACCAGGAATTAATTTGGAATCATTTCCTGGACTAGGCTGAGGAAAAAAGACAGGCAGGACTAATGTACAGCAGCATAATTAATCACAGTTAATTGAATCTTTATTTATTTATTTTAACGTGGTTTATAGCTCTTAGTTAAACATAATATGTGAATTGGTATTTTGTTTTTTGTTTCCTTCTGTTTTGTTCAGACAGTTTCTGCCTATTTATTCTGTCATGGTGGTGTTTCCATAATGTAAGCCCTTAATTTCAGCCTGTTAAATGCAAGTAAAGATGATCTCTTATGTAGCTGTTTTGTGATAAAGAAACCAGAAATAAAATTAAAACACACATCAGCATGGTCTTATGAGAACATGCTCTGTTGAACTGCTGAGGATGATGAAAAGCAGCAGGGCTTGGCATAGAAGTAACAGCGGAGGAGGTCAGTCCACGCGTCTAACATCTATTCTTGACATCGGAGATATGCCAGGGAAGCATAGAGAACGTGAAGAGGAAAACAGGAGCTCTATTTCACTACCCTAATCTAATAAGAATGCATCTACCAGCGACATAATTCAGAGCTTCTCACTAAGAGCACCAAGGAACTTGGGGGCCATCTGTCAGCACTGGTTAACAGCTCTCCAGGGCTGTCTCACACATAGCAGAGAGTCTCGCCAACTGGCCTTTACTTTTTTGCTAAAGTAACCTCATCAAAATCTTTTAATTGCTTTCTACAAAACTGCTGCTGGTCTGTCACCAAGACTGGCCAATCCTTACTCTGGTCCAACCTCAAACAAATAGAAAAACAGGAGTGAGAATAACTTACTTCTTCACATAATTTTAAAAATACCTAGCTATAAGTGGAAATTCATGACCAAAGCACCCATCCTCACATGAGTATAGTGGCTTTTCCATTCCCTCACTGCTCTCTCCCCATAGGAAAAATGTACTAAGACAGATACAGTTCCTACCCAGCCCATCCACAAAGACAAAACGTGCCATGATATGGTGGATCAGCTCAGTGACAAGCTTAAAGAGAGCCCAGTAATGCTCAAGTCTAACATTCATTGTTGGATACAGCAGCACAGGGATTTCAGCTGTATCTTCTACAACAGAGAGAAGCTAAAAGAACAGCACTGTTGGATGGCTGAATTTCAAGTACAGCACAGTGACCTTTATGATGTCTGCTAGTGAAATAATGGTCTGAAGAACCAATGCATAGTTTAAGTGTTTTACCATAGATTGACTTATACACAATGTGCACGTTCAGATATACACATGGTTCTCTACAGGTGAATGAACGCGCTCCCCACATCTCAGCTTTAAGGGAATAAAGTCATCCTGCATGGGACTGATTCCACCCACTAAAGATGAATGAGGCCAATCATATTATAGCTAAATTCAAGACTCCTGCACCAAGCTTAGATAACTGGGGTTGGCAGTGAGGAGGTGCACAGATGGGAGGAATCCTCCCCCACCATCTGGAAGACTTGCTACACATGTAGCAACAGCTGCTTTGATGCACACAAAAATACACATATCCTCCTCTGCAAAACAAAGGTCTCAGCAACGGCAAAACTTCCGGGCTTGCATATTGCCGGTGCCTATTCCCTTCCTATGAGTCTGATCCCATGCAGGAGCATAAATTCCTGCATTACTTCCTCTAAGCGCTTTGAAAATGGAGCTGCTGAGTGGATAATTAGCCAAGGGAGGAGCAAGAAATACAAAGTGACCACTGCACCAAATAAAGCTTGGCAGGTAATGAAAACACACATTCATGCAAATTGCAGGTATTTTCTTAAACCTAGAAAACATTGTTATTTCATGCATCCAAAGTGACTTGATTTTAAAACATTAAAGAAATTTTCTTAGATGTTTTGGTTTAATACTGCCCAAAATATCAATATCATATAAAATATACATTATGAAATACATATACACACAAGATTATATTTAAAACTGAAAGTTGAGATAGTTTCTCATATAGAAAAGTCAAAACAAAACATAAGAAAGCATAACCAAAATATTCTGATTTGAATCACTTTGCATTTTTCAGGTTACAGATTAATAAATTGATACTTGTACATCTTCACTCTCAAAATCAGATTTCTCAAAGGAAAATTCATTCATCGGCAAGTATTGGCCAAACCCAATATAGACTATCATGCTAGATTAAACACTGTGATAGCAGCAACTCCAATCAGTTTAAAAAAAAAAAATAAAAGCAAACAAAAAAAAAAATCAAAGAAGTAACTTTCACCAAAGATTACTTTGAGGAAAGTTAGTCCAAACAGCCAAAACCCCTATCCAGTTACTACACTGCAGCTGAGCTAAGATAATCACCCTGACTCTGCTCCTTCATGACTTAAAGCAAACACGAGAGCTTTTGAACTACTTTGAAAGAAACTCAGTTGCTTTTCATTGTATATCCATATGCTAAGAACAGAACACTTTGGTGCAATTAGGGAATCCTGTGCTAGAAAATGACTGGCACCAAGTTAGAATGACATAGAAACCAGTAAATGTTATGGACAGAGGGCTCATGAAAGCAACGCATAGACAACAAAATGTGTACCAGTTATTTTTGCTCATATCCTTAGACACAGCTGTTCATCACTGGGGTTTACTAAAGCTGTGACAGCATTAGACAAAGATTGACAGCTGTCTGTTGTATAACTAAAAGCAGAAAGGCAGCATGTGTTTTGCTAACTTCCAGCTGAGAGGAATAAACAACTAAGCCAAAGGGGTGTACAGTCATTAGTGTATAGATTATGATTGACTGAAGCTGTGTGAAACTTCTGCAGAGAAAGCCTCAAACAGGCCTGTGTTGCTGTCATGATCCCTAGATTAATTTTAAACTGGAATACAGATTAAGTTTACCAAAATATTCATAAAACTAGGCTAAACTACAGAACAAGATTGGACTGAGCTATTGCTTCAAATTTGAGCTGTGTTTAGTCTTGTCAGGGCTGCATAGATTTTCAGATCAAACAAATCCAAATTTATCTTTGGAATTTTACACTGATTTCCACCACCCCCCACCCCCGCCTCTGTTTTACCTGAGTTTTACAAGGAAACTGAATAAAGACCAAACAAAAGGAGATGTTTATAAATCTATATTAATACCTGCATTAGTCCACTGAGAAAACACCAGTCACTTTGACACAACTAAGAGTCACCTGCCCTTTCATGCACAAGGGATTTTGTCATGCTCTCTGTTCCAGAACAATATTATCCAGAGACTGGCCTACAATGAAGCAAATTTGGAAAAAAAATAGTTGACATACTTAAGTATTACTGTAAATCTCATTTGAAGTGACGCTTAATAGGACTCATTTCCTCTCAGGATTGTTGTCCCAAGTGGAAGAGATTGGGAATCTTCCTCTGCTAGAAGCCTTTCTCTCATGACTATGAAGAAGCCTCAGCAGATCAGTCATACAAGGATTATAATAGTGAATATACTTCACCTTCCACAACGTTCAACATAATTATTCTGTTCCCTGAAGGACAGTTTGAATATCTGCTGGAGGAAAGAGAGATTTATTTGTATTTGGTGGATTTATTTTGAGACTAACCTTCGCTCTAATCAATGTTGAGCTTATATTTAGTTTTCGCATAATGTAATATCTCCTAATGACTAATACGTACTCTAGATATGGCTTTGTCTCCACTGTGGAATTACCACAGATGCAAGTGTTCTTTTTTTTTTTTAAACCAACACGTCTTTGTACTCAAGCATAACTTACAATTGATAAAAAATCTTGGTCAAGAATCACACCTTCAGACATCACTTTTCTTTTATGGTACCCTGCCCCATTTCCTAATATATGTGAGTTTAAGACTGTAGAAAATAACAACATCCTTTACTAAGCCTGTCATCTGCTGGGGCCGCTCTTCTTTGTGACAGTCTCAGAAGCATCCAGCTGAAACATGGTACTCAGTATTGTTACTGAGGTGGTTAAAAAGATTGTCAAAGTTGTAATATATACAACTGGTGGATTAATAAACATTTGCCATCAGCAACATGGTCAAAGTTTTGTCCTAGTTGAAGTGTCCAGTAGTGTCACTGGAGATCAAGCTGCCACAAGCTCATCATTTCTTTAGGATTCAGATTTCGTGATTTACAGAAGAAAAAAAAAAAAAAGGGAGAGGCAATGGACACAAGCTGCAGCACAGTAAATTTCCAATGCTGGGAAAAAGATTTCACCGTGAGAGCTGTCAGACATTGGGAAAAGTTGCACAAGGAAGTTGTGAAATCTCCACCTTTGAAGATGTTCAAAACTTGAGCAAACAGGATCCTGAGCTGCACTGGCCCTGCTTTGAGCAGGAATTCAGATTAAAATGTCCGCCAGAAGTCCCATCCAGCCTGCATTATTGTATAACTCCATGAAAACACTCTGTGAATTTTCTTGTACTGAAAGAAACAGCAACAAACCTAAGAGGAAACCCAGAACTCTTGCCATTTGTTAATTCCTAAGTTTTAGTGAGCTTTCATTAATTCCTCACAAAATATTTCAGGACCATGTTGAAACATATCACATACCACAATGAAAAACAACTCCTCTTCAGCAGGTGCCACCACAGTTTACAATCTATTATAGTAATTTTTGTTCTTGAGATTTCATTCCTGTCTCAAGTCCTGAGCATGGTCTCTCAGTAAACATCTGACATCTGAGAAAGCAGATTGGAACCCAGTGGGGTTAAATCCTATAGGATGTCATCGCTGATCCCTAGTTTTGAATGGATATTGAGCCCTCTAATTTAGTCCAGGTCAAATGACATGGAAATATGCAATAGTTAACTCCTAGGGAAACTGAAGGCTTTTATTAACAGAAAGTGCTACCTGCCAACCAGTAGATCTATTTACTGATCCAGCCACAAGACTCAAGGAAGCTAGCAGATTCATTCTCAGTTCTGATTAAAACACCAACTGAATTCAGGTACCCTAACAATTCTTCTGATTGAAGTAACTTACTCAAATACAAACTTGATCACAAAAAGAAGTGTTTCCATTTGAATGGAAATCCCAGGTTGAAATATGTGTTGAGAAGATGTGTTATCTAAGCTCAAGCTAATGTTTTTATTTTCATTGATTTATACATATAATTTTATTGATTTTTATAATATTTATTCATTTCATTTCAACATGCCAAGTGCAATCTGCACTAAACTGCAAATCACTTGACACTTTTCAAATACAACTTTTTGACTTTTGTATTGCTTGCCCTCATTACTTACATGTGCAATTACTGAATATAAGATATTTTAGTAGAGTCCATACCCCAAATCACTTGAGTGACATTACCCGTGAATTCTTGAAGAATTGCTGTTTCATTTGGTCACTGAACATGAAGCAAAGCACATGCATTTATTTCCACATAAATTCTTCTTTGGTTTCTAATATAATAACATTTATTACAATCTGTGTTTTTTGTAGAGATGCCAGTGACATGATGAACCATTCATTCTCTCCTGTACAAAGAAAAGACTCTGACAATGATCTGCATTAAGAAGAAAATAGAGCTGTTCTATTTTAAGGAAAGAAAAAAAAATCTTTTCTTTAAAAGTCACTGTATTAAATAATGCAGTGTTTGTGACTATAACTCTTTCCCTATGCACTGTTTTCATTTGGATATCATTGAGTTTCTTGGTAATTACAATCCATTGCACATCCATTTACACTACAATGGTGGCACAGGTAATTTATAAAGATCAAATCTAAAATGCTATGGATAGTAGTCAAGAGGCAGACATGAATCATGTTTCACACAGCTGGAGAATTTGCTGTGATTAATTAAAGATTTGCAGTCAGACCTTTCTTGCTTTCATAACTTAATGAGTAAAGCACAAATTAAATATGAAGGTTCAAAGACAATGATTTTCTGAGAAAGGTCTTCTGCCAATAATTTAGGAAAAGAGGTGCAAAGTATTTTACAATCTCTCAGAAAAGATTACAGAACGTAATATCCTGAACAGTAACACTGAAATGTTTTTACTTAAAAAAAAAAAAAAGATAAAATCAAGCTCTTCATTTGGGTTCAGAGCAGTTAAGGGAAAGCTCGTGTAGTCACTAAAGTGTATTTCCTTGCCTTTCAAAGGTTTTCTTTTGTTCCTTGCTTGTCACACAGTTGTATGCTATCAGCTGAATTAGGAAAATCTGTTGAGCATTGTCCTTCTGTTACCCTATTTGAGGCAACAGGGATTTCATCACTGAGCTTGTCAATAGTAGAGTCAGGGCAACAGTGGGCAAGATTTTGATAATCCCATCTCTGAGAACAGATTTCAGGGGAGCCTTTGGAAGAGGTATGAATATACTGTCAATATGGGGCTTGATTCTGATTTCACCAATATCTGTTCAAATACTTCAACAGATATCAATAGTATCAATGGGCATTAGAGTGAAATTTCTTAGGATTTTTGCACAAAGTCCATTTCTTGGTGATACATTTTCTCCACTAAAGATTACTAGCAGGTTCCAAGACACATTCATTCTGCTTCATTGGAAGCCGCCAATACAGCGCTCATTAGATCTGCCAATACAGGACCACAAGAGAAAGCAGAGTATATACTCTGCTTTAGTGGCAGATCTGACAATATGGACATCTGGAGGACCATCAGTGACTTCATAGTTTCATTTCAGAAATAGCTTTGTTTTGCATTGTTTAAATAAATCCATTTAACATTATGACACCTGGCATACACTGTATTCAGCATTTCTTTATACATTATGAAAAGAAGGCTGGCCTGAATTTTTAAGTGTATGCACTGATCTTAGCAACTGATGGGTAAAACCAAATAATTCATACTCTTGAAAGTTTCTCAGAAAAGTAGTTACTGACATTAATATTTCATTAATCACCTTGTATGTCAGAGGTGGGTTTTTTCTCCTAGGCATCAAGCAGGATTTCTGGAGAAAATAATGAAGTCAAGTGCTAAAACCTACATCACTGTCAATGACTTGCTAAACATATGAATGTACAGGTTGATAAATGAAGGAAGAAAGAAAGAACAGGAAAGATGGAAACAACACTCAAAATGACATGGCGCTAATGAGAACTGAACATTGTTAGAGGATGCCAGTCATCCAGCCATCTGCTGAAGACAGACAAAAGAACAAACAAGGTTAAAGGGAACAGAAGACTTCGAAAATTAATGGTTCACTCAACTCTCCATCTGAAGTTTTTTATTGCAGGAAATACTTTGTTAAGATTCTGTGGAGAACCTAGATGCCAAACTTCATTTTAACTCTCAAGGAACACATTTCAGGAAAACACCAAAATAGGATACAAGAAGTGTATGTTATTTTCCAGCCTTTTGTGATGGATGAACAAAGAAGTACAGAGTGACTATGACACCAAAAGAAAAGCATTACTGTTAAAATACCTTTTTTAAAAGAGTCCAGAATAACTAGGTCTCAAGGATAGAATTAGGAGGATAAAAGATGAATAAGGTTATCTAAATAAATCTGTTTTTACACTAAGAGAATTATAAAAGTTGTCTCATACTTTCAGATTTACTTTTTTTAAAAAAAGCTTACAGCAAGTTACTTTTACCATTTTTTGTTGTTTATAATAAAGATGACTGGCAATATTTTATTACTGTTTTGGCTTGTATTACACTGGAAATTTACATCTTGTCAACCTCAGTCTTCTGGAAAAGTACCTGGCACATAAGTCCAACCATAACATCATGAACACCAAGAACTAATACTTCTAGAAATTCAGAGAGGAAGAGAGATTTTTTGAGAGTATGTGTTAAACAGTGAACAGCAGCACAGTTAGAAAGCAGGTAGGTGGCCTTGCAGATTAAAAATTCCAGCTTGTTTTCTTGCAATTTTGGATGCAAGTGCTTTAAAATTTCCTCCTATCATTCCTCATGTGGAAAAAAAATATTTCTAATAAAAAATACACTTTGAAATCCATAATAGTCGTATCTTCAACCAAAAGAAAAAATAGCAATATGTTTATTCCTTTGTCAAGAATTTTTATTTGACTGAACAGCAAAATAAACCCATTGCCATATTTTTCAATTAAATTCACAAATCATCTAGAAGGCCTGACTCTGAGCAAGTTGCTAGATGTGACTGGGTGACAAATTATGGTGATGAATTGACCAGAAGTTACAAGTATCACACCAAAATGATAGCCTCAGAACCAAGAAAAAGTCTTGATAAGAATCTAAGGGCCTCTAACTCAGATTTAACTCTAGAAAGCTACACTCTTAATAAATTCCAAACAGGAATATGAAAATAATGTTGCAATGTTATTAAACACTTTTTAGACACAAAGTTGTACAAATATGGCAGAAGGTCCCTATTTATACAAGCTTATGCTCTTATAAAAAGCCATTTGATGCTAGCAGCACTCAAACTTCTTGGTCCAGGTGCTACTGCAGTAGCACCAAGCAGAGCCAAACCTCTCTCTACCCATTAGTGTCTTTGCCTTCCCCATGATGCCTTTTGGGGTTCTCTTTATGCCTGCCAGACACATCTTCTCATAGCCTGTTTGGCACCTTGCCTCAGCTATTTACATTGGAAAAACAAGGGGACAGCTGGCTGGTGGATTCAGAGAACCTCCTGCTCCAGTTAGAGAAAATAATTGTTGTTCTCCACAAAGCACATTTTTCTTTTTTAATACCAGACTATAGCATTCACAATGACCTTGCTTTCTGCAGACAAACATTATTCAGAAACGACCACTACCAGAGAATAGCCTGAATAGGTACAAAACAGTGCCCGTGGATTTCTGACACAACACAATAATCCAAATTCTCACTAAGGTCTCAAGTAGATGTAAGGTTCACACCATGATGTATTATTGCCTCTGATTGCCCGTAGTTTGTAGTGCTCAACGTGCCACATCACTAGTCCTTGCTTTTATGTTATGCTTGACATATATTTTGTCGGGAACGTATTGGTGTCTCCTTGTTAGATCCTCATCTGCCTTCTCTCAGATGAGGCTTGGCACACTGTAAGGGAATGAGGCTGCTCTCTTTCATCGTTTTGTCTAAGGGGTAGAAGAAACTATATTGGAATTTATTTCTGTCTCAGGAATAATTTTCTCACTCTTTTGCTGTATCAGGAAGACAAAAAATAGTGTCAATTCAGACTAGCAACAATCACAAATAGACTGATTGCCAACATACAGGGAAGTAGTAGCAGACACACACATTCCCAGGCTGAAGTGATTCATATTTTGCCTTGTGCCTTAAGTGGCCTCTTACAAACTGGTTTTTTGTAGCCTCTGTGTTTTACAAGCTGCAGTTTATAAACTACAAGCTCTGTCCTCCATTTGCAGAGAGTTTGCTGAAAGGAGCCTGAGCTAGTGAAATGCGAGATGGAAGTGGCACACGCAAAGTTCCACCAAGTCAAAAAAGGAGGAAGAAAAAGGAAGCAGGTAGAGAAACTCATGCAGTGAAAGGAAGATAGCAGGGAGAAAACAGTATGTGGGAGTAGAAGGAAACAAAAGAGAAGGTAAAAGCAGATTTCTACTGCAAGGTCAGTGTGTTATTGTGATTAATAAAGGAACAAGAGCTGCTTTGCTCACTGTACTACAATTCAACAGATATGTTGAAGTCGATTTCTATAGAAAGAGCAAGTATGTACCCCATGTAATTTTTCCCTATGACTCAAGAGAAATAAAGGAGTATGATGGCCACATGCTCAGCTCTACTTCAAAACTTGTACAGGCAGTGCCATGTTATGTTTTCCAGAGGTGATGATTCCTCCATCTCTGCCTGAGCTGAATCAGCTAAAGGAACAACCTCTCCAAAGCATGCTTCATCCAAAACCTTATAACTTAATCCTTGCTGGAAAAATAGAAGATAAGCAACCAAACCGTCTCAGAATCAGTATTATCCTTTCACTGATCTCTTCACACATAGAATCCAGGTCATAGAAAACTTCTATTAATGTTGCCAGTTCAGCTCCTTCAAGAGCACACATTACAATACCATCCTTAATTATCAGACACCAGCTTTTCTACCCAGCACATGTGGGCAATTATAATCCTCCCACATTTTGATTAACTTTTATAGTCACAATAAATGGCACATCTCTGGCACATGGTCAGTTCTCACTGCTGAATGCCAAGTACCTACTCTGTTTAAGTATCAAAGTGCCATAACTTGTAAGTGAAATATTTACATATTTATTATTTTTCTTTAACAAGCATAAAGCAATGCACTTTCCTCTAACCTTGTTACAGAAAATGATTGAATCATGTTATCTGAAATTTGCACACAGCAAACACACACATACACAAACAGCCTGAGGCAGACACTCAGCCTGAAATATTTCCTTGCTGATTTAAGTTTGGCAAAGTTATAAGCAACTGGAAATGGCATTCCATCATGGAAAGCATCGGCCTTCCTTAACTGTACGCATTACTACTATCTCTCTAGTATATTTGGAAAAATTTTCTGAATGAACACCATGGTTGGATCTCTCAGTGTTTGTTTATCTATTCAGGCACTTTCAAAATCTGTAGACACAACAAGCCTTCAAATGTTTACACATTTCAAGACTGGGTCTGTGGTTTTCCTATATGAAAACTTCATTGACAGTACTGCCAATGGACCGTCCCACCACAGTGCAATGACCCCTTTTTTGCTAAGACAACTGTTTCTGCATGCAGAACTGGACTTCTAATAAAATAAATGTTCTGGTTATGGTATGTTTCAGTGGACTTAGCTGTAACCTTTTTAGGAAGAAAGGGAATGTTACCAGACTAAAACCAAGTTGCATAATTAAACCTTCCAAATATTTCATAATGTGAAATCTCTGAGAGGAGTATCCCTACCACCTGCTCCATTTGAGCATCTGATTGAGGTAGCAGTGGGTATGGCAGCAGGTGTTTGGTCCTCACTCCTGGAGGCACCATGTTCCAGCAAGTCTCAGAGCCATGGCGCACCCCTTCATAACCCCAGGCAGAGACCTACCATTAGCTGAGGCAGCACGAGATGTTTATAGCATTCAGGTTGCTTTGTTACACCCTTTTTCCCCCCTCACTTAAGACAATGGTGTCATGAGTTCCAGACAGCCCAATGCTCTCACAATTATATGTCCACAAGAATTAAAAAAGCAGAGAAAACTAAGAGCAGAAACAGTGTGGGTTTTTCCCCCCCAATCTAGTAGTCTAATTTATATGCAGAACACAGGCAACAAGCCTACATTATGCAAAATAATAGCATAGATTAAATGCAAAGTTTGGGGGATCTGTAGGTCTTGTGTACACATATTTTCTCTTGTATATTTAAGTTAGCTCTAAAGAGGAATGATTTCTCTATTGTTAGCATTATTAATGTTGTTTGAAATATCTTTTTTTTCCATGTATTGTGAAATATTTCTAATACACAGTGCAGTGGGATTTGCCTATAGTGAGCTTTTTTAAGGAACCCACAATATTCAAGGAAGCAGATCTCACAAGCAGTGCAGGAGGTAAGATTGCCCGACAAAGGGTCTTTGCATGGTTCCTTCAGGAAAGTACTACCCAACAGCAAACACCAGGTGCTGTTTCCAATACATAGCGGATGTATAACACCATGATTTTCACTTTTTTAATCATGCACCATCTTTGTGGTACAGCTTGAAGGGGAGCTTTTGTACAACTACCAGAGAACCTGGTCCAGAGTACTGTCAAGTATCCATTTTTAACATGCTATCTTCCCCAAATATATTTACCAGTAAAAGGACAGTGCAGCCTGCTACAGGCATAGATCTGACACAGTTAAAAGTTCACACAGCCCTTACTCCTACTCTGGAAGAACACAAGAATCCAGGAGAAAGGTCTATTTGGCAATCAAGCTGCCATAATACCTACTGTCTCTATAATACAGACTGATGAATAATATGGGAGAAGGAAAAGGGAAAATATCCTTAAAACATTCCAGAACCAAGAAAAGGGTTTGGCTAGCTGATTGCTTTTGGTATTTCAGAGTCTGCTATTCAGATGCTCTAGTGGTGATGGACATAAGTATGTAGGATCTGTACATTAGGAATAAACAGATATTGATACACCTGAGTATTTACAATGTTATCACACTTCTGCTTTTGCAATTTTGCTGATGTCTTGCCTAAGAGTGTCAAGCTCTGTATTGGCACTGACCTATCTCATTTCTGTCTTTCCATTTTTCAGTAATGGGCACGTTCTGTACCTGGAAGACTTTCATTATAATAATAATGGATAATTATTAATATGTAGCTTAAGCAATGACATGAAATAAAGTTAGTATTTTCCTGCCTTCAGAAGATAAAAATACTTTGGTTGGAATTTAACAGCTAGTAAATTGTTCTATAAAAACACAGCTCTGTAGCAATTTTCATTTTCTGCATACTAATTACCGGGGAAGAATTTCAGGCCTTGCTGAAATATAAACCAAAATTCTCATGAATTCAATGGGGCCAGGATTAGGTCCATACAATTTTACAAAGTCACGATTTACAAACATACACTCATGGATTTAACATTCAGGTTTAGCATCTCAATAAACAAACAGAACAAGAAAATCCAGTTGGTATAGACCTAATTTCCCAGAAAACAAAAGAAATTAAATCAGCAAGCAATGGGTAAGTAAGTAGAAAACCAGGAGAGAGAAAACGGGAAAGGCAGATGTTCTGGAGCAATACTGGGATGTAAGCACTGACTTGTAAGCACTGCTACACTAAATATCTCAGTACCTTACTTTCAGGTATTGTGTGCTCTAATACAATTCACTGCCTCCAGTCAGGCACTCAGGCACCCTACAAATGCCAGGGATGTCACAACCAGAGTATTCAGCTGGGCTGTGAAAACCTTTGGTTCAGTATCTTTATCTGGAGTGCACATTTCCCACCATATTGACAACATGTATTTCTTCCTCTTGTGGAAGATTTTCACATTTCTTTCTGTGAGTTCATTAGATATTCCCTGTGCTACAAAGGGGTAAAACCTACCATATCTTGGACAATAGTACATCCACAAAAGAAGCACCAGTCTGTATGCTTACAAATAGGTAATGAGTTTATGCTAATTGAAGCAGCTTCAAAAATTGAAAGATGACCTACTGCTTGGAAGCACCCTTGCAGTTAGGTTAGGGAACTTGCCAGGGACAGTGGGAAACCAGGATTCCTGATCTTGCTCCAATCTAGTCCTCCAGGAAATTTTCCCAGTTGTTTTGTCCCCGCTCCAGGTGAGCACTCCAGTCTGTAAGGCTGGCGGTCACCACCATTTCATCCTCTCACTTTTTCTGTTAATAGCTTCCTGTTCACCCCTTTACCACTGCTAATACTGACACGTGAGTTTGTTGCTTTCTAGGTCACAAGGTTTTTGAATGCAGCTAGTCACAAAACTTTAGGACCCTTCCTACACAGAAGTAGGTGGGCTAGGGACAGTTCCTCCCTGGCCACCAAATGCTACAGCTTCATATTTGGCAGCAGTGCTGGGTAAGGAGCCATTTGGTTGCTTGTCCTTACCCTTACTATTCCTTGTTTCTGTCCTGCTGCATGGTCAACCAGACGATGGAGCTTATCCAGGTGAAAAATGACATTTTTGTTGCTGGTTTGATTTTCAGTCCAGAGGAAGTAACGTGAATGCATGAAGAAGACACAAAGGATACAAAGAGCACAGAAACTGCGTAAGTCAGAAAGGTTGCTGATAACTGTCCACAAAATCACATCCCAAAGGGGGTGGTTTTGTGATCAGTTGCAGGTGACCAAAAGCCACACTGTCACCAAAAAAGTTGTTCCAGTCCCCTACTTTGTGCCACTACTAGCAGCAATGGTGATGTATGGTCAGTTGGATCTGGGGACTGACTGACTCCACAGACCCACCAGAGAGGTGTCAGACCACATTCTTTCCATGAGGATTTAGATCAGTTTAAGCCAGACATGATATACTATCCCAAATTGTTTTCTGGACTTAGCTCATCCTTACCTGTATACTAACAGCCGAGCTGCAATATCATTAGAGCTCTAGGCCTGAGAGAACAAGAGTAACAGAAACAGATTTGTCTCATATGGCATACGTACTCAATTTAATAAACAGCTGTAATCTTCCATAATTACCTGTTTCTTATCTGGCTAGAATAAGAAGAAATAGAAAGAGTCTATCTCTATAACCTAACATTTTTTAAAACATTTTTCACAAGAGATTTTAGGACAGTGACAAAACAGACCATATTTTTAAAGTACCTAGAATCCTGGCATACTAAACAAAGTACGTTTATTGCTAAAAGTTAACTGTCACATTTTACTGTAGGTCTTTTAGTATAAAAGGTTACCTAGCTTTCTTTCACGTGTATGATTATATTGTTTCTCTTCTAATAACTACTGTTAATATTTGTATGCACTGCCCTACACATGCAAATAAGCAGATCAACTTTTAACAGCACAGTTAATAAGATCATTTTCAAAGACATCACCTGCAATGTCTAAACCTATCCCAAAGGGCCCTACAACTTTTCACCGTCACTTTCCAGTGTGTGGCTTACATATTGTGTTGCCTTAAGCCCTGGTGACTTGCTCATGCATTCTGCTAAGTCTTTAAAGAACAACATTTTCCAGCATCTCTAGGAACAAGTACAAAGCCCACTATCAGTAGACATCTACCTGTACTTCCCTTCCTCTCCATTCTTCTTGAGGTTCCTCTTTCTAAATATTTGGCAGTAAGCTCTTCCATTTTCTCTTCTTTTCTTGGCTAGCTGTGGCAAGTCTCCATAAGCCTTTATTCCACCTCTCTCCAACAGACACACACACCTCTCCACTGAGAGGTATGCCCCATTTTGCAGTGGTATTCTTTAATGTATTTCACTGTGAAACAGCATCTGCACTCAGCTCCAGAGCATCTTGAGATTACAAGTAAAATGCTAGTGAAATGCTTGCCATACCTCAAAATGATGCAGCAAACTAGCAGATTTTCCTGACAAGAGGTAGTTTGTGCAGCTTTCCAAAGGGACTATAGGATCAAGACTTTAAACAGGTTAGTCTCTAGGCCACTACTTTAAATGAAATTAAATGCTATTTTTGTACTTCCCTGTACCATCAGAGACTTGCTACTATTTTGTAGCTTTTCCCTCTCTTTTTGTTTCTGTCTGAAAGGGAAGCTTCATGACAACTCCTGTCAAATTTATTCTACACCACCAAACCAAGGCTCAGTGCTATGTCCCTATCTGCATGCGGCCAAGTAGAGGCCAATAATGAATGCATAGACAGCCAAAACCTTAAAAATGCATGTTTGAGTTCCTGTCAGCTACGGAAACTAGAGATAGCTTCCTCATCTGGCTTTTGCCATAACCAATTAAAAGCTTTGAGAGAATACACTGGGTCATTTTTAAAAGAACTAAGGTATGTGGTTTCCAAGGCTGTTGAGAGGATTCTTCCTGCTCTCTCTTTTTCCTATCAGAAGTCACAAAATTAAAAATAATTAATAACAATAATAAACACTAATTTCATTCCAGCTCTTTGAGCCATCATTAAAAAAAATTCTTAGGTAAGAGAATCTTACTTGGAAAATGTAAAGGCAGAGACACTGAGGCAGGATACGCTTGTCTCCATCTAGAGGGCAGAAAGGCAGTGGAGCAGGGGGAAGTGTGGGAATTAGTGAACAGAGCTATGTGCTGGCCCTGCCTTCATGTCCTTTTCTGATCACCCTTGGGCTGCCACTATCATGGAGAGCATACTAAGCTAGATAGAAAAATCAGGCTAACTAAAGTACAGATTTAAGTTTCTAGCTTTACAATAACTGAGCATCTCAAAATTTTTAATGTATTTTTGCCTGTTTTGAAAGGAGGTGCTATTAGGCTGATTTTTACAAAGTAAGAACCAAGACACCGGGAGATTAAGGATTACCTAAAGGCTACCCCAAAAGTCTATTGCAGACCAGGATCCACACCCCAGAGTCCTAACCTACAGCTACTGTTAGCTACTTCTCCCTCAGCCCTTTCCTTACTGTATCAAAGAAGATATATTTGTAACAGGAGATAAAAAAATCCAAGGAAACATTAGTCATGTGTCACGTCAACAAGGAGCATGAGGTCTCATGCTCTCTATACTTCAATCTTTATTATTTCCTCAAGGCAGAAAGAGTTGTATTTGAGAGGATGAGGGAAGGAGTGAGGGAGTCTGCAACTCCTCCACAATGTGCACTGACATCCTTGTTCTGTAAAAAGCAAGTATCTACGAATCCCTTTGAAAACTTGGATCTCCCTTCAGTCTACATACAGAATGACAACCTCAATTATTCACTTAGTTCAAGTCACAGCAGTCTTCATCCCAGTTCCACATAGCAGACTTTAAATGCTTTGCCTTAACATGAAGATAAGTCTAAGAAACACGCCACTTGAAATTTGCTCTTGACATACTTTCTTAGCAGCATTCCATTACTTCAGCACCACTATTGTTCCACTATTGGAGAGTCATACTCTCCAATCTGAGGTAAAGCCAAAAAGAAGATTCCATGTTACTCTTGGAATTCGGCCTCCTCCTCAAGGAGCATCACAGTATAGTCCAACTATGGGGTCACAGCAAGCTTTGCAACGAACCTGTGTTTCCATTTAGTGAGCAGTGCACTCCCGGTCCAAAGGCCACTCAAGCTGCACAGTGAGAGTATCTTTTAAAAGCCCCGCATTCTTTGTCAGAGAAGTTGGAGAACGCACACGCACTCACTTAAGCACTATTAACATGCACTTAAAGACCACTAACACATTTCTCTGAAAGCTGAGGGCTGATCCAAGAAAAGAATAAAGATTGTCCTGGCTCTGGCTAGGATAGGGGGCCTAAACCACGTCAAGATTTAGTTGTTTTAATCATAGAATGATCATGAACCAACAGTATGATACAGGCATGGAAAAAGGCGAATATTTATATTGTGTGGCAGATAGCACTGATATCTCAAATTCCGTATAGCATTTAGCATCAACTGTATTTAACTGAAATGGAAATAAGCACAGAAAAGGACTGTTATATGCCCAAGGAATGAGTTGGGTTTTTTTTTTTAAGAGAGGATAAAAGGCAGGAGCTTCTGTAAATTTAGCAAAATAAAGACTAAAAGGAAATATAATTGCTTTCTGTAAATATATCATAGAGGTAAACACAAAGAGGAAAAGAGCTACTTAGTCTAAAGAACAATATCAGTACAAGTAGAAATATAAATACGTTTGGCCATAAATAAATTCAGGCTGGAAATTAGAAAAAAGATTTTCAATCATCAAAATAATGAGGTTCTGCAGCAACTTTCTAAAAGGAATAGTGTAATTTATCTAGTTTTGAGAAAGGACATGATTCATTTATTAAAAGTATGATACAATTTGTCTGCATGTGATAGGAGGAAACAGCCTTGATGATAATGTTATTTTCCTACAACAGACTTATAGTTAACATAGCTGGATTCTGCCTGGAGAACTGGATTCACTACCTACTGCTATCAGAGGATTTGTGTAGGATGTGAAGCAAGCCACTCTAACTAAGCTTTTTACACATGCTCACAAACTGCTGTTTCATCCCAGGGGACCCAGTCTAGAGTCCCTAGATTCTAAGATCCAACTGAAGTCACAAGAAGTTGGGCTTTGAACATACAAAATATCCCTCAATGCTAAGCATCCAGAAAATAGAAGCCTTAATTATCTCAAGGAGAGATAATAAGTGCCTGTACCCATCTTCATACCTATGCATCCAAGTTCCACATTACTACAATGGAGATGAACCCCAACACCTCAAAAGAATACTCTGTAACACTAAAACAATGTTTGCATAGTGCACATAGAAGGCAACGGCTAGAAAAAGCCTAGAGGAAAAAATGAATGTCATTGTGAGAAGAGACTTTGCACAGCGTGCAGCGAATCAGGCTTGAGTTTGCACATTGAATAGCAAAAAAGAAAAAAATAACTATTGAATTGCTGTTCTTTCAGTGTGCACAACTCCTCTGTGCACTGAACAAGGCAGAATCCATGGGGAAACCCAGTATGTGATCATGTAATTAAAGACTATATCATGATGATGATTAAATACTTACATGAACAAACTGGCTGTTGTTACCATGTAGGGCTGAATGCAAATTATTTTGCTTTTCAAATTCTGCCTCGACTAACTGGGGAGAAGAATGGGAAACACCAGTTCCCTTTTTTCTGTATTCCACAAGGCTTTGATTTCCCTTTGTAACTCTTATACTCCTCTTACTGTCCTCGGCTATCTTATCTTTCTGTTTTTAAGAAATAATGCCTTCAAGAGATGTAGCTCAAACTATCCTGTAATTGTGTGTGCTCAGCGTTTAACAGGGTAAAAAACAGAAAGGGGCTAGTATACTGTGTGAACACCGTTGCACTTACCAAAGTATCTGTGAAGGCATAGTGCTATCATTTGTTCTCTTTAACCTTTATTAAAAAAAAAGATTAGAAATAAATCTATATAAAAGCCATTTTCACTGCATGAGATTCAAAGAGCTTTTAGTTGACAACTGGGTTGCCTGCAGGCTGGACAAAATGTGTATGGGTTTTTATTTTATTTATAAATTTAATTCTTTAAGAGCTAGTGTGTATGTCTAAGAATATGCCAGGTTGAGGCTGAGAAAGTAAAAATTTCCCTGAAAAGTGTTTCTCATCTAACAGGATCGATTGCAGGAGGGAGGGAAGATCCTGCATGGTGCCTTTTTGTCAACAACAACAAAGACAATGACCACACATACACGCAGAGCCAGATCTAGGCCATTTGATCTTTCCACACCTACTGTGGTGACACTTACTTATTTTAGATGTTTCACTTCATTTGACATCAGTTCAAATCTGAGTGAAGAAATAATGATCTTTCTTGTGGAGATGCTGAACACATGACTCTTGGGTGAACTCAGTGCCAGCTGTTGATAGTACCACCTGAAACTCAACATTAAAACACCAACCCACCAATTTCATGTACGAAGTATCCACCTGGAGAAACAAAGACATTAATGTTTATTCATTTAGTTTGGAAAATGATGATGTGCTGTTTTGTTTTGCCATAGATCTGTTTTAAAAAAAAAATAAATCAATTCCACCCCAATGTTGGGTATACCATTCTGTTTCCCAACAGATTTGTCCAAACAGGCTTCTCTGAGACAGCTGAACATATTTCCAGTGTTTATTTTTTATGGTATGAGTTAGCCTGTGACAATGTAAAGGTTTTTGCAAGAAAAAATCTTCTGTCATAGAAATTGGTCAGGTTTTAATTAAAAGTCATTTTCAAGCACTTAGTTCAGTAAAACCTGAGACGGAGAAAAATAAATGGAGAAAGAACACAGAAGAAAAGCATACAGGCAAACTTGAACCAGAAAATCTGCCAACCCTCCTCTTAACTCCACCAAAATGACAAAGGACACAGCAGTTTACTCCTCAGAGTGAAGTGCAAGAAATAAAAGCAGGTATGTGGCCAGAGAGCGTGGGGGACATGGATCAGGAAAGGAATTCTTGATCAGGGCTCACAGAATAGATGACAAAAATTAGGAAGTATCTTTATCAAGCAGAGGAATCTGTGCTTTGGATGTTTGTACTGCACCACAATTGAGACTACAAAGTAAAACTAAGTATTAGCATTAATTTTTCACTCTCCATATCAAAAACAATACAAACTAAGTCTAATGATGCTTCCATTGTCCCCATAGAAGAGACAAGCTGAGTAGGCAAGAGCAGAGAAGTCCAAGGGAAACCTCAGAACCCTTCATAGAGATTACTCCTGGCTACTTTCTTCTTTTCTTCCTCCTCAGTACATGAGGAAAAGACAGCTAACGTGAACAGCAAGTAGAAACACAGTGACCAGAATAGTAATTTATCAGAGACGAGGCAAGTTGTGAGCCAGCAATTAAGTTCATCCCACTAGTTTATATGTCTCATAACACAGGAAAATTAAACCCTTTTTCTTTGCTTTCCCTCCTCTACCTTTGTCTACTCATTTGTCTTGCACTTTGTTTCTTGAGATTTTTTTTTTCTTTTACAATCACAAATATGCTTCCACTACTCCCCATTCCACAGCTCCTGTTACAGACCATAAAGATATCTCTGCAACAAATTGACAGATCTGTCTGTTCAGTGATCACTGCTACTGCCCGGTGAGCTGGGGTAATAAATCATTTTAGCAGATGAATTTGTCATCCAATACTGTAACAGTATAAGAGCAGCAGAGGCAACAAGCCTCCAGGCAAAGGAACAGTAGCAAAACCTAAAGGGAAAATTGCAACAATAAGGAGAATATTAGAAAGAAACAATTTAGAGAGCATGTAATCAGTAACGCTGCAATTCAACTGACCCACATATTTTCAGAATCGTAGAATGGTTTCAGTTGGAGGGTTCCTTAAAGATCCTCTAGTTCCATTCCCCCTGCCATGGGCAAGAACACCCTCCACTAGACCAGGTTGCCCAAAGACCCATCCAATCTACACGTCCAGGGAGGGGGCATCCACAACCTCATTCTCACCATTCGTACTTGGAACAAGCTCAACCAAAGCCAAGTTGGGAGTGTAACATGCTTGCTCCCTCTTTCTACCATTTGGTGGGCTGGAGTCAATACTTCTTTCTACCTCCATGAGTTTAGCCACTGTGAAATACCGCTCGGTGTCAGTCATTTTTGTGTTTGCACATGCAAGGTATTGGCTGATGCTCTGAACCACAACAAAACTCTGGCTAGCATATCCAATGGTGGTTTGCCTTCACTTCAGCTTTATTACAACTAGGTAGTCCTCCAAATGTTGTGACCCAACTGGAACCCCCATACTGTGCTATATCATGTGTGCCCCATGTGATGAAATGGTAAGGAGAGTTGCCTTTAAAGGTGACATTTCTCATGCATGTGAGTTTCAGAAAGAGGTCTGTGGCTAACCTTTTCCACTGCTTAGTTCTTCAAAGCAGAGCAGCAGCCAGTAATTCCAAATGAAAGGCAGCAAACACGTAAAATTAAAACAATAAAAGTTTCTCTAAACCCAAGCCTCCAAAGCAAAAAAGTGCAGTGAGTTTTCTACAGTTACTTAGGGAGTCAACAGCCAAGCCAGGAAAAAACCAAGGCTAAAATACTAAGCCATTTTGTCTAAAATTAGCAAGCCAGGAAAATAGTACCTAATGAGACAAAAAAACCTATCAAAGCTTAAGACAGGAAACAGACAAATTATTTCTGTGTCTCAGAAGACATTCTCCATTTTCCCCTAGCCATTACTGAAAAAGCCACAGTCAGGACTCAGCATATACAAGAAAAGCTTCATGGAAAGAAGGAAAACCAAACAGCCTTTCTCTGTGTATACAATGTGGCATCAAGTCTACAGCACAACGACCTGATGATCCACATCAGACTTCAACTCCTTTGACAAGCCTGAGCTGTAAAACAGTTCCAGAGGTGTTGCAATGAAGAAGAGACACCACAAACATGTCCATCAATATGCAAACATCTATGCAAATGCACTTGTCATCAGTACTGCTTTACAGCAGTAGAACAAAACAAAAATGCACATGGCAAAAACGCACAAAGACGATAGAGAGCTGGTGACATGGAAGACTCCCAAGCAACAGCAATCTCTGCTTCTTGAGGATGCGCATGCACCACATAAGGTGCACAGTGTGATTTTACAGCAGTGATTTTTCCTTGGTGAACATGTGGTCAGCTGTAACAGCATGAGCCCAGACAGGAGGACGCATGAGGGGCTGTTACCATAGACTGGCTGACAAGCTAGCTAATTAGCCACCTAGATTACATCACAGTACCTTCTTCAGATAGCCTTGAAAGAGAAATAGTGCCAACTGCTGTAATTAACTGAATTCCTGTTAATAACTTTATTGGATTGGTCTTTGATGTCTTTAGAAGTAGACTACAAACAATTTAACCAATACAGGAATATTACATGGATTATCCCTTTAAAATTCACTTAATATGAAGGTGAATATTGATTTTACTGGACAGAGATATATATCTACATAGGTGGTTATGTCAGCACCGCTGCCAGATTTTCTGCTTTTTTGGAAGTACCATGTGCTTGGGGGGCAGGGCAACTTACAAAAAAAACATGAAACCCAAGTATTTTAGTCTATAAATAGAAGTTACCCTCAGACAGATGACCACCAAAAGAAGCTTTATTACCCAGAGCTACCATCAGTTAACCTCTTATTGCCTGAACTCCTGTTCAATCTATGTATACTAGAAGACAACCATACTGTTAAAGCACAGCAGAATTAGCACATGCCTGTCAGGTAGAGAGGGGTCTTTACCCTGCTGTACACTGGGTTAGTTACCACAGCTTGGGGACAGCCTAATCGAAGCAAAGGACAGGGCAAAATACCCATGTTCTGCTCCTGAAACTCTGATTGCACACTTCTGATAAGCATGGAGCAACTAAGTCTTCAAGACTCAAAGCATGTTGTCAAAGCATGTCATCTGAGCCCCAGTACATCCCTGTGTGAGTACTCCCACCTGTGGCAAACATGCATAAAATACACCTCAGCAGAGTTATGCTTGTCACTGTCAACTAGCCCACAGTAACTCATTAAATCACAGAAACTCAGTCAAGGGTCTCAGCCCAAAGCACTGGCCTAGACTGCTGCTTCTGCTGAGAGAGAATTTAATAAGTGCACATCCAAACAAATTTTAATCTGCTCACTGGGTAATACCAGCAGTTAACACAAGAAGTTAGGTAAGATACTAAGTTCCACAGGTAGATCAAGACCAGTCTTTCAGCTCTACAGCTTACAGTATCTGACCTCTCAAATTCTGACCCACTGCATATGTTGTAATGATGGAAGTGAGAGGATAAACTCTCAGTTTCTACAATAGAGCAATAACTGAGCTATGTCCCATTTATTTAAATGCTTTGAGACCCACAAAAATTGGAAAATATCCTATGCTATTGCTTAAGATCACTGCTCTGACAATGAAATTCTAGGTCTTCCATCATCAAAGCACTAAAATACATTATACTTCAAGAACAGTGATGAGAAAAACAGCTGTAAAAATATATACAAACAGGTCTCACTATTTGAACTGTTTGGAGAAAAAAAACCCAAAGTCACTGGCCTTTCTCCATCACCAAAATGCATTGAAATATTTTCTGCACAGCATCCACCATATTCAAGCACTGAAGGATTTCACTAACAACAAGACTAAGGAAAATCACCAGAAGTGCTACCAGGCTATATAAATGAGCAGCAGAATAATTTCTTAAAATGATTACCCGCTAATGATAGCTTTGAGGTGATAAAACACTAAGTCAGTGCCAGATCACACACTGGAAGAACATGATAAATATTTCCTCTACCTAGGTAACTGGAACAATCACACCATTTATGATAATGACTATATAAACAACCTTATGTCTCCAGACTAGAGTAGCAGTAACTGTAGTTAGAAATGTTTTTTGGTTTTTTTATTATTCCACTTGCAGAAATGTTGAAAATGTATGCAAGGTACATCTGTGCTTTTGATACTATCTAAAAAATAGCATGCAGTATTTTACATGATTTTGACAGATACCAGACCATATCACTGCATGGTCATGTGATGATCAGATTTGTGTCCCACTTTGGAATTCATGAGGGTAGGCAGCTGTAGGCCTCCCTATCTTCCAGGAACTGTGTACACATAAAAGATAATCACAGCTTTCATTTATTATTTTTTTTTAAGTTTCTATCCATTTTTCTGCCAGAGATAACCTTGAAAATGTAAAGGAAACAAAAATGACAGACAGATTGCTAGGTTTGAAAGGATTGTGAGCTATGTTCAGTTTCAACACAAGGCTGTAAGTGAGAAACCTAAAAATACACACTCCTTTCCAAACGACCTGATTAAACTTGAGGTATACCAAAAAGCTACGAAAAAAAAAAAAAACACACACCAAAAAACACCAAACCAAAAAAACCCCACCAAAACCACAAACCCTTCCTGGTCCAGATTACCTAAGAAAGCAAAGCATGGAGTTCCTTAGCTGGCTAAATGGGAACAAATGTATCTATGACTAGATGGACATCAAGTAGCCTGTGTCTCATGGTGATGAGAATAGTGCACAGCAAAATCTTATTTTAGCCAGAGAGTATCAGACAAGAAGCTCTCTTGCAGGCCCCTCCCAATCTTAATTACTACACTATTTCTCCAGGTTTATCCCTCTTCTCCTTGAAGAGTTGCTCTATTTTCTTGACATCATCCAGCCTGAGAAATATTTCCCTTTTGTCTTCCTATTTGTGTGTCATGGAGAAAACTGGGGAGAATGACAGAGAGCTATCTTCAAGTACATAAAGTGATGTTATAAAAAGAACAGGAATCAATTATTCCCCTTAATTAATGAGGACAGAAGAGGAAGTAATGAACTTAAGCAGCATCAGGGGAAATTTAGGTCAAATACAGTTACTGCATGAAGTTTCACACAGCAAGAAGAGGAGTTAGGCAAATGAACCAACCGTCCAGGGAAGTTAAAGAGTCCTCATCAGCAGTACACAGCCAAGGTTAGAAACCTCCCTGGAGGACAACTGAGGAAAAATGAAGCCATTCTTATTCCCTCAGTGGGAGAATAGACAAGAGGTTAAACTCAAAGCCTTTTTGAACATTCACAATTCTCCTTTCCTCTTTTGTTGTTCTTTCCTTCTTATCAACATCTTCCCCTATTTTTTGCATGTTGTGTGAAGTGTTCTGCATTGTATAGACAATGTTCTTTCAAAGTTCCACAGGAATATTGTATTTACTATATATTATTTTATATAGTAAATATTATTATTTAATATTAAAAATCTTTCCTTTCCAAGTCCCATAGCTTTCTGTCACATCAGGACTTCTAATAGCAAAGCCATCCAAGAATCTGCTGCAGCTGCTCTTTACCAAGGCACAGTTCTTATTCCAAGAGACAAAACAGGAAAACAAGCAATACTAGCATAGTCTTTGTAAAGCCCATCTCTCATTCTCTTTCTCCTTTTTTATTCATGTTATCCAGGCAATAAAAACATGAAAGACAGAAAAGGTTTTCTCCCAACTTGATTTTTTTTGTTTTTAAAAGGAAAGTCCAGACATGCTTTTTATTACTATTATTACTTCTCTCTTTTTTTGAGAACAGACTGAACCAAAGTGAATCTGATGGGAGAAAAGTCCTTAGTTTTTGGTTTAGTTTTTATTAGGATTTCTAAGAAGTTCTCAACTCTATTGTTGCTTCCCATTTAAAGAGAAATTGAATAAGTATAACATTTAAAAGTAAAACCACTAAGAAAAACTTTCGAAAGAGTGAAATAAGAAAATATTCCTTTCAATTTTAGGCATCTCACAGCTGACTTGCACTTACAAGGTTTTGACAAGATAGACAGGTATTACTTTCATTTTAATAGTTTAAAATATTTTATAAAGTCAAACATTCCCAAAGATAACAAAAATTAAACAATTTTGCAAATTTCTTCCAGATTATGCATATCTTTTCCCACTTATCCACACAGAAAGGCTTTCCACATGTACAAGTATATGGAGATTAAGAGATACAAGGAAATAGCCTATTTTCTTTGTGGACAAAAAGCTAAAAGAAAAAGCTTCTAATAATTTCAAAATTGGTAATCAAAATGCTCTACTGGCATTTCTCATAATGTCAGACATGTTTCAGCATTTTGCAGAATATAGAAGAAACAGGGCTTGAGATTTCTAAATTTCCATTGGAACTATTATTCACACTAAGGTAAGGAGTGTCACTTCACCACAATCTGCATACCCTATACAGTTGACTGGGGCTGTGACCATCTTGGTTAAAATATGCCTCATGTTAAGATAGGCATATAAACTCCATGAGATCAGTTATATGGCAGGGATCCCTCGATCTCCCTGTGCCTACAGATGGAATCTAGGCAGTAACTAGTATTTTTGAGATTTCTGAAGTTAACTAAGAAAAATTTCAGTTAACTAAGAAAAATTTCAGTTTTCTTTGATTTCCAAATGGCTTCAGGACTTCACAGCTCTAAACCCTGTATGCATGATTAGTGACGAACCGGTTTGTCCTAGGGAACTTACTGTCTAAACAGACAGGTCAGTGAAGTCAAAGAAACACACAGGGATGGTGTAACTTAAAGAAATAGAAGCAGGACAACGACAATAAGACAAGTTGTCCTCTCAGTCGAGTGTGTCTTCTTCCTTAGAACAAACCAATGGACATAGCAAAGGTGCATTTATCCTGCTTACTTCCATTCTGCAATCTGCAGGTCTAAATACTCAGAATATAATAAACTTATCCTTTTAGGTTAATCCACTGTATAATCTACAGTTATATAGCTATAATTGCAGCTGTCCTATTAGCAGTCATTTCCCTTCTAATTCTAAATTAGCTAGAGAAGAGAGGAGCATAAGTGGCGTAAATCCACTAAGAATGAGACATACCTATACTAATAAAGTCCACAATGAAAATCTCATTGACACATTTTCACCACTACTATTGACAATGTCACCTAGGTTAGGCTATCCATTACTTCATCCATGATGACATTATGCACTCAATTGGAGCCTAGATACAGATATAACCATATCTTACCTTTATTAGCACACTACAAAGCCACCCTAACGGATGAAAGACCATAGGATTCTGTCACAGTTGCCAGTCTCACTGTTGGAGAAGTTAAACACAACACAAAATAGACATACATTGATTGTGAAGATCAAGATAGGTGATGAGATGACCATGTGATTTTGAATGCAACACTCCATTCACTCCATTGCAATAGTTTGATTGCAGAATACCTTGCATTCAGTAAGATCAATGCAAATGAAAAAAGTGCCAATATCATATGAAAAAAATCATCAAGTACTGGGTAATGTACTGCCTAACAAATGCTACAGGGCCTATACTCTACCTAAAGAAAGGTTATGTTGCTAAACCTCACTTTTCCCTGTGGAGAGAAATTGTAAAAGTGGTGAGATATTTTATGATCTTGGATAGCAGTTATTTTCTTCACCTGTTCTGGTACTGTAAAAATCCATGTCCAAATCTGGTAGGGCAAAGGAGCTAAAACCACAGAGATTTCCATTAAGTAAAGGAAAATAATAGGAATTAGATTCCTAGATCCCTGAAGTGCACTTTAATATCTAAGTTCAAATTCCTAAAGATTTTTAATATATTGCTGTATACCAACCAGTTACTTTATTCCAGTAAGATTCACCTTTCTTCTTAGAGATGACCCCAAACCAACTTATATTGTTGGAATAAGGCACTGCATACATACTTTCAATGTTTTTGTTCAGCTTCATTTCCCCTAAGATTATTTCAATTTTTCTTCCAGAAATTGTCAGTATTCATTATAACTTTCTAAAAACAAAATATCCCAGTTCATTTCAGATAATTCTTTCCAATGTTCTCCCCAAAGTACATCCTTTTAGCTGCAACATTGATAGGAGCTGCCATAGAAAACGTAGTTAATAAACAGCTCACAGGTTGCAGGCTGTTTTTACTTGCCTTGTATTACAAAACACAAGCTTCAGCAAGGCTTAACACAATAATCATTCCCCTGAAACAACACAATTTAACACTGTTGAGACTGATTTGGAACCAAAAGTCTTGGGTACCTCCTTCCATCAGCTCAACACAAAGTTACTTTCCTCCCTTCTCAGAGATCTCACTGGAACTTAGTCAACAATATGGTTGAACTGAATTGATTTAAAGGCCTAAACTTGGACTCAAGCAGAAGAAAGATAATAAACACTATTTTGAGTTCCTTTTTATTTGTCTGTAGTTGCAGATTGTAGTTTGCTTGTCGTTGGAACAGAAGCTTGAACTCTTGGATTCGTGAAGTAAATCTTTGTTCCATAAAAGAATACTAGACATCAGTTCCAAAAGGAAAAAAGAAAATATTACATATAGTCACAGGAGTCCTGTACTTGGACAATTTCAGAATTTCAGTCTCAACTTTCTCATGAAACTTGTGGAAGCATGGTGAGACTGATCAGACCAAAATGCCTAACAATTTCATATTCAACAAAAGGCCTCCATCAGGCAGAAACTTCCCATTTTACCTCACAGATTATAAACTTAGAAAGCAAGTATACAAGTCAAAAATCCCTGATAAAAGTCTCCATTGAGAGGAAGACTTTTCCAACATTCACATTATCATTAGAAGAATCTAGCTTGAAAAGATACAAATTAGAAAACCACTCAGCAGCTCTGCATTGAAGGCTTTGGGGAGTCCGGAAAGGGATTAGGAAGCGACACCATGGTATCCATTCAGATTAGCAGTGTGGAAAAGGGCAAAGAGTTTTGAAAAGGGAAGAAAGAATGGGAAATTTAAACTAAATCTGGGAAGGAGACAAGGATAGGCAAAAGAAGGAAGACAAATGGAGTATGATCAGAGATGGAAGGAGATTCTCTAGGGAAAAAAATTTGCACACAGAATTGAAAACTGGTGTAAATCAGAGGACTGAGCAGAGAAGTAGCAACAGGAGAAACAGCCGGAGAAAATCCATGCTGACAGCAACAGATCTCTCAGTCACAAAGGAGAAGTGTTACCACGTGAAAAGCCAATTTAGGCATCAGGAAGTGTCAGAAGGAATCAAATTACCCAAAGAGGTTAGAAAATACAGGTGAAGGGATGAGCTGGACTGGCCCAGTCACTGTAGTAGTAAGCACTGTACTATGGAGAAAGAAACCCAACTTTATTTCTATGCCCGTTACTGCTTTGCTAGAACAAAAGGGGAAATGTGTAAAGGAAGAAGGTATCACTGACGCTGTGAAAACAGTATCAAAGTACTGCATCTGGGCAAATTATAAGTAGCAGTAAAAAGCCACCATCAGCCTGGAAATTTTTTAATCAATTCAGAGTGCATCCATGTTGAAACACATTACAGAGAAAAAGATTCCTGTGCCTAACGTTGCTCTGGAAAATTAAGATGTGTGGGAACTTTAGCACCTTCCCAGTTGTCTGAATTCATCTTCCTCTTGTGTGGTTTATAGTTATTACAATTTAAAATTAATTTACAGTATGTTTCTCTGTGATATCACAGCTGGTGGTCATGGGCATGATATGATGCAAAAAAGATTCAACTCCCGCTTTTGGACTACTTAAGTCACTGAACTTTTTTGAAGACAAATCAAGAAGCCTATTTTTATGCAAATATTCCCAGTAGTTAAAGTGTGATTTGTACCCTAACTTTTATTTCAAGATTCTGTGTGATGCAACACAGCAGATGTGCCCAGTTTGCTTTGAGACACCCAGGCTGGGTGCCAGGTGCAGTACAGCTCAGGTAGGACAGGGTTAACTGGCCCTGCCAAAAGGCAGAGAATTTCTTCCCAGTCAGGACATTGAGCTGACACAACCACAACCTTTCTATTACTTGCCTCTAGATACCTCTAGGTACTCTGGGGTATCTATGCATGATTTAAAGGCAAGCAAAGAATTATTTTGCCCGAGGGAAAAATATTCTATGAAGCTTTCAAGGGAGGCAGCAAGAATATTTCCACATTTGAACTTGCAGCTTAATTCCTTCACATGCTATGCAGGAAAACTGCCATTTGGAAATCCCAATTTGAAAGCTTATTTTTCAAACACTTATTGCAGGAGAATGATAACTACCCCTTTTAAACCTATGGAGCTATACATATAGCTGAAGATCACAGAATCATAGAATGGGCTGGGTTGGAAACAACCTCAAAGATCACCTAGTTCCAACCCCCCTGCCATGGGCAGGGACACCTTCCACCACACCAGGCTGCCCAAAGCCCCATCCAACCTGGTCTTAAACACTGCCAGGGATGGAGCCTCCACAACCTCTCTGGGCAACCTGTTCCAGTGCCTCACCTCTCTCACAGTGAAGAATTTCTTCCTAATATCTAATCTAAATCGACCCTCCTTCAGTTTAAACCCATTACCCCTTGTCCTGTCACTACAGTCCTTGATAAACAGTTGCTTTCCATCTATCCTGTAGGCCCCTTCAGGTACTGGAAGGCCGCAATCAGATCTCCCCGGAGTCTCCTCTTCTCCAGGCTGAACAACCCCAACTCTCTCAGCCTGTCCTCATAGGAGAGGTGCTCCAGCCCTCTGATCAACTTCATGGCCCTCCTCTGGACTCTCTCCAACAGCTCCATGTCTCTCTT
>VXBL01000724.1:360299-390831 GCA_013400195.1 Aramus guarauna
TCCACGTGCCTGAGCATAGTCTCCAGGAGGATCTGCTCCATGATCTTGCCAGGCATGGAGGTGAGACTGACCAACCTGGGTTGGTTCCCTGGGTCCTCCTTTTTCCCCTTCTTGAAAATGAGGGTTATGTTTCCCCTTTTCCAGTCAGTGGGAACTTCACCGGACTGCCAGGACTTCTGAAATATGATGGAGAGTGGCCTGGCCACTTCATCTGCCAGATACTTCTAAATATTAGATATAATAAAATGTATTATAGATATTTTAAAATCTATATCTCCTCCTAGCTTTATTTCACATATAGTTAAAATAATTGGTTCAACCTGCTGTTTTAAGGCCTTCATGTTTAAAAATTCCTGTTGGCATTCCACGCTGTTGTTTTAATAGACTCTACAATACATCCTGTCTTCATCTCACTTGCTTTCTGTCATATGTTTGTGTAAACAACAACAAAACCAAATAGTTAGAATCATTTTCACTACTGGAATTAAAAGTATTTATTACAAAACATATGGTTCATCTGCCTCAAACAAAAAAGCTCAGACTTTTCAAACCATAATTTAACATCAGCATCATTCTACCTCTATTCAATACCACAATGAGCAGAAGTTTTCATACATGCAGTCTTGCCACTTAAAATAGTTTCTAACTTACTGAAAGAGGGAATCTAAATTTCTTAGTTTCAAAACCTGGTGATATTAAAAGTTTAGTTTTTGCTTTGGTTGTTTTTTCTGGTTTGTTTAGGTGTTGTTTTGGTGGAGGGTTGTTTTTTTTTTTTCCTCTGCTTTGGCAAGCTTAGGTCATAACTGTCTAGCTTTGATTTTGACTCCTGCTTTGCCAAGACAGTTTATTGTATGGAAAATAAAATTTCTAGTGAAGCAATGTTCCTCCTCCTGCAGTAGAAAACACATTGTCTGTCTTGCCTTCCATGAGTTTGTTATAAACTATAAATTTCTACTGAAATGCAAAAGGAAGGAAAAATACCAAAAGACATCTGGGATCTGAACACTGATCAAACTTACTTTCACCTCAGGTTTAAAATTGCAGCTTTAAAATTCACAATTTGTTGTAAGAACAATATTCAATATTTAAAGTGCACTTTGTACTACCATCAGATTAGAAAAGAGCAACAAAGCACTTTATCAGGCAACATAACCCCCATTAATATTTTTTCCTCAGATTTTGAAGACATATTTCGTATCACTCAATGGATGGAAAAACAGTGATGGAAAGTGCTGTCATTCTGCCAAAAGCACATACAGAACAAGACAAGTGAGAGCAATTAAATTTCTGATCAGGATAATAATTTAACTTCAGATCTGGAGACTATAATCATCTGGAACATTTGAGCAGTATAAAATATTACAAGGACTAGGTTCCATAAATTACCATACATGGCTCATCACCTGAAGGCACCTCAACTGAAGGTATGTAGTTGCTTCCTATCACTCCCCCAGAGATGCTATATCTTCTAACAGTAAAGACTACAAAAAAAAATAAAAGCGTCACAGCCTTAGAAAGAACTGCTGTGTATCCATTCAGAGCAATATGGAGACAATTCCCAAATGCAGGGTCATCATTCTCACTAGCTTCCTTTGGCAGGATAATGCCTTTATTGTCAAGACACTTGATTTATAAAAGGAAAAAGTAACCTGACGCTTCAAGCAATCTCTCATCACATTCATGTACAGATCAGACTACATCTTGACCTCTTCCCGTTAAATGGAATTGATATTTCATCATGGTGCAGATAAGGTAGGGTGGGTGGCCCTTATTTAGTCACTAAACAACGTCATGCCCCTAAGAACTCAAAGATTCAGCATAGTATTCAAGAACACCCACAAACAGTCAGTCCTTGAGAATTAAAAAGCACCTTTTTTCTGACATTCCAGTACATCACAGACCTTTCTGCTTGCTTAGGAAAAAGCAGTAAGTGATCATTTCTTCAGCTGAGAGAGAAAAAGCATGGCTACTTGTTAATGCACCAGGTGCAGCTGCTTTATCACAACCATTCTGAGGCAAATAATTTGGGGTGACATTCATCTCACTTCATTTTAGCAGTCTAAAAGTCAGGTGTGTAATCTAATCTATTCATTTAGTTCCACTTAAAAGTCAGTGAAGAAAGCCAGGCCCCTCCAGCAGACTAGGGATGACACAAACACTTGTTACATCCTAAAGTTGGATGGATTGTGCTCCACTAGCAAAAGAGAGATACCTCATCTGTTTTAGGCTCAAATCTTTCAAATTGCTAGAGGTAGGCAAGATAAATCCAACCATCAGAAGGACATTTCTGAAGTTATTTATACTGCATGCTCTCATGGAAATCTTACTTGCTAAACCATTATTGTTTGATCTGAGAGGAACAAAGAGAATTTAGGCACCCAAATCTGTTTTCAAAGCTTGCATGTACTCACTCTGCATTGAGTGTCCACCTGCAAGATGAGGCTAATTGCACCGCCACTTGTCAAAGGCATGTGGCAAGGATAAGACCACTAGAGCCTGTGGCAATATTTACATGTGAAGGCACTTTGGTTGCATAAGGCAGAGCACAGGATGGTTACAACTGTGCTCACACATCACAGAGTATTTTAGGGTTTGTTCACGCTGCCACACACAATCACGCACATGGGACCTGACTCAACAGCTGAGCTGTGATACCTACCCTCATGCTTGCCACAGCCCACTCCAGCAGGGAAGTAAAATGTGCCAGCTGAAACCACTTCAGAAGTGGGGTGCACGCAGAGCTCGCGAGCAGCCAGTTAATGCAGTTCAGCTGCGGTGAGCAGGTTAGCTGCCCGGCTGCCTGTCAAACTGCGGCAACCAAACTGCTCGAGATCATCTGACTGTGCAGTTAGCTTCGTACCAGTTTAAAGGACAGCTTCCGTGTATACAACAATGCTGCTGCAGCACGGAGAGAGCTCATAATTCGAACTTGAAAGCTATGAGTTTTTTGGCAGGAGATCTAACCAGGCACACCACTGAGAGAAAGTAGACGTCCCTTATTTTGATCTATTGTAGGCAACAGCTTTTTCCAATTAAATAGTGGTTTTTTGAAGCTTGGATATTTCCACTTCACAAAAACAGTTCCACCAAGCTTCTACCAGATTTTACCAGAAGCATGATGTTTTTCTGCTATATTATGCCCCATACAGACTCCAATCTGAACTCAGTGGAAGGCAGCATCTCACTACATTTTTTATCTTAACACTGTGTGACAAATGCATTTATCCTGACTTCTGAGTAACAAGGCTTATTCCAAATTTTAAAAAATTACTGTCACTACAATTTACATTTAACAGGGTCTTTCTTGACTAGCATTGGGAAAAATACTGCAAGTAGGTTTCACAAACATTAATTTGACTAAAAGCATACATTTGCTTTGACAGTATTCACAGGGGTCATTGTTTGCCCTCCTTGGATATTCATTCCAGCTTTTTCTTTGTTTGTGAAATTGCTTGTGGGAAAACTATACCTGGGCAAACAGATAGGAAGATTTGTGAAAGAACACTTCACATGGCCATGAAGCCTCTCATGTCCTCCCTGCTTTCAAAAGATTCAGACACCACATCGGCAAATACAAACAGTCCCACATGACAAAAATAAAGATCATCAAATAGTTACACAAGCTTGTAGAAGAAAATAGAATAACTGCTCCTCCATAAAGCACTTCTTAGCCATTTGTCTGAAAAAGCTTTAAAATAAAGTTCCAATCTGCTTTAGTTAAGCACAAGTTATTGGACTCAGTATGGGAAAAATTAGATGAATTCCTATATATCTACATCATAAAAAATATTAGAGTAGATGATTTAATAGTCCCTTCCGGCCTAAAATCCTATGAATAGAAAGGAAAAGCTTCTGCACTATTCACATTTTCAGCAAATAACCCATAGAAAATGGGTTATTTTCCCCTTAGTCAAAAGCACACAAGAAAAAGAACATTCAGGTTTCTTGAGTCCCACTGTAAAAACCTTCCTTGTATAACTATAACCTTCCAAAGAGAAAAAAAGAGACCCAAAAAAGGCACTCACACAAAGCATTTGCTGAGCAATTTTGAATAATGAACAAATTAGTGGAGAAAAAAACCTGTTTGTGGATAATTCATGAACAGAAAGGAGGACGACATTGATCAAATAAATTATTTGCTGTAAATAGTTCGTTCAGCTCTGGCTTCAACACACATTACCAATTAAATCAAACAGAGCCCAATCCCACAGCAATTATTTAGCAAGTACAATCCGGCCACTTGAAAGCAAGTCCAGATTGCTTAAACTGTTTCTTTTTTTGTCGATATGCCTTTTTCCCCCCTCTCTCTGAGTTAGGTTACTCTTGCCTACCTACAATACCACTCAACATTTTTCAGCTCTTTTAGTATATTCTCAAGTTTGTAAAAACTAATGCTTTCCCAACTACAGTTGTCCTTAGTAAAAAATTTTCTTTCTTCATTAGTAATTGTTATGGAAGCAGGTCTCAGAGGACAAAGATCTTGATGCTATCAGTAAATCCATTTCCAGCTTCTTGTTTAACCTTATTTTTTTCCTAAAATTATTAGTTGTACGTTTAGGTTCATATCCTGTAAACCAGATCTGCCTTTTCTTTTCCACAGTTCAAGCATTTTTTTGTAGTAATATTTGGGTTCATTTGAGTCCAATAAATTCTAAATAATAATTTCTGCTGGACTAATTTCAGTCTCCAACTTAAAGACCAATTAAGCCACAGCCTTGTACTCTTTGTCTCAAGTCTTATTACTTATGTAGTGTAGCTCAGGCCTCTTCACCACCAGCTGAATTAATTTGGTTTGCACTTCATTGCTGTCAATAAATATGAGCCATTTCACTTATCACCCCTTAATATATTGTTTGTTACCCCTAAGATATTGTTAATGGGATGGTAACAGAAGCAATCTAGACTTGTGGGTGTAAGCAATTAGAGTCTTTACAGCCTTAGGTAGGAGACAGCTTTCGTCAGTCAGTGAAGACAAGTAGACTCACCAGTCCCTATGTTTGTTCATTCATTCCACCAAAGTGAGGTCAAAGTGTCAGTAAGGGTCTGTAAATTACCAAAAGCTGTGTCAAGCTCCAAGATAGGTTTTTCCCTAATTTAAGCATTAGGGACATCCTTAAGGAAAGCTTTCTACACCTTTATGGATCCCACCTGATCTTCACAGGTTTCCCTAGAGATACTCAAGGTTCCTTCAGCCAAAAGGGGAGACTTCGTTCTGTAAACTACTACTAAAATAAATGAAATAAAATACTGAAAAAGTCAGCATTCCAAACACCTAGAATATACCTGCTCAGTTCTAGTTGGTCATTTTGGTTACTTATGACAACATCTATACCATTCTGGCACCTCGTGGCTCAAGGTCAGGTCTTTGACTGTCCACAGAGCTTCCACAAAAGTTCTCTGCTGGCTGAGGCCCAGAAGACAACCTGATTCTGAAGCACAGGGCACAAATTTTGTTCATGCCATCATTCTGCCCCAGTAGACAGCACAGACAAAATTAATTAATTCAAGATACTTGGCATTAAGATCTCAACAACAGCCAAAGGCAAATCTAGTTGTCATTTCTGTTAGCATGTGAAAAGGTAACAGTATCAGAATGAAAAACTGTATGGGTTTATATTGTCCTCAGTTAAAGACCTATGTTTCTCAGCCAAAACTGGGAAGTCCGTAAGTGCAAGATCTTTCCTTTCTTTACCTTTCACTGTACCAAAAAAGTAACTTATATGAGCATACATATTAGTATGGATATTGATTTCAGGATATGGTTTTATCAGCCATGTGGAAAAGCTTGCATATCTCCTCACTATGTCATTGAGGAATGACAAGCAAAATGTTTTGTAGCCAAGTAACTTTTACCACAAATTATCATAAATGTTTTATAGATACTTTCACTTCTCATATACTGCCAGCTGGGCTTCACCATCATGCTGGATATTTTCTAATTCACCTTCCCACCTTCATCCAGATGTTTGGTCTGTCTTTCCTTCTTTCCATTACATGTGAATGTTGTTCTTTTTAAGGTGTCCATCATCCTGTAATGCAATTGCTTGCACTCTTGGATGAAGAATTTCTAGGAGAGTTACATGTCTACACTGGATGTGTAGAACCAATTCTTTGGAACAGCAAGGAGCACTAATCAAAACAGGTACAGTTACAGGCCAAATGATTTTGCCCTGAGTTCTTTCTAGTGCAAATAATCAAGGCTTTGCCTTGATACAAGCTGTAGCATCCCAGATAGTATGACTTGGGCTGTTCTGCATAAAATGCCATTTCTATATTGCTTCCTATCTTTCAAGGACATTTTATTCATTGTAGTTATATTTGAAAATAATGCATTAAAAGATTTCTTCCTCTGAGCACATTTTCATAAAAGTTCATATACATACACACACAAGCAATATGTAACAAAACTTGGAAAATGACTCTTTCTTTTACCCTGCTTACTAACAAAAAAAAAAATCCAGATTCCACACGGGGAATTGAAGATTATTACTGTATTAGTTCTTAGAGCATTTTTCCTTACACTACAACTTGTTGGGGTTGAAGGAATTTTTTAAAGTAACAACAAGAAATTCGGTTCACACTACACTAGTGAATAAGTAGGTAAGCAGAAGAGAACCTATATGAAGAGGTGCAATTGCTCTGTTGTAGTAATAACTTCACCCAGCTAAACAATGGTACAGATATCAGCAAGGCAAATGCAAGATCCTAACCAGGTTAGGTTTTTCAGTGAAGGGTTAAAGTCTAGAGCAGCTTGAACATCTTACTGCTAAATTCTTTAGCACATACACAACTCGGAAATCAGTGCAACAACTCCCATACATAAGTCTTTAGTGAGTTCTAAGAGAAGGTGACATAGCATTTTCCCTGAACTGAATCGCAGGAAAGGACAAAGAGGAAAGGATGGTGGAGAAGGAGCTGGGCAGTGTGCAGAGAGATTCTTCCAAAGTATGAGGGGTAGCATGACAAAAATGGAGATGCTTGTAAGAAGAAATCTGCTCAAGGCTGCACATTCTCAGAACAGAGAGTTAGAGGTTATTTGCCATACAAAATTAAACCTGAAAGGTCAGTGAGACTCAATAGCTATTCAGGTGACAATAAAGGTGTCTGTGCTTAATGCAGTGGAGAAAGCAAAAGCAGTAGAATAAAGTGATCAGAAAAGGTGGCCAGATAGACCAGTTGAGCAGAAACAAACAGACTTGAGATGACATGGATAGGAGACAGCAAGAGGATACAGCTGTAATCAGTTTGCACATAGATAAGGACAGGGACAAGTGCTTTGATAGCACAGGCTGAAAGGTCAGATCAGTCGCTCTCAAAGCACGTTACCAACTCAATAATTAAGCCAGCTCCATAGCCCTGGGAGCTGGGTACCATAACTTGATAGTCACAAAAGTCACTAAAGGGCAGCACAGAATGGTTCAGTGACTTTGCGCAAGGTCATGGAGCTGGGAACAGAACACGGGCAGTACAAATCCTCCAACAGCTGCTCCCAGCACCAGCCTGTGACCTGTCCTTACTTTTGGGACAAGGGAATTCACTTTGCAAATCCAACTGTGGTCATGATCGTTCTAGCAATAGAAACATTCAAGAACATTATTTGAAGGTTCAGCTGCAACAAGTGTAACACAAAAAGGCATTTTTACACAGTTCTTTAGTAAAGGCAACTTTCCACCTTTCACCAAACTGGAGGCAGAGCTAGAAGATAAGCAGTCAATGGCATCCTTTACAAGTGAGACATATGTTAATATAATTAAGAGACAGATCTTGTAAGATGTTCAGCACACTCACAGCCATTCATCTCAGAGGATCAGGCTTTAGCACTTGAAGAACAGTCTCTCTTTTGCTCAATATGAACCCCACAAAGGAATAAAGAGATTTAATGTCTTTTTCTATGACTGCAAGCTTTTACCATTTCCCAAATTAAAGTATGAAACAAACCTTTTGTTTTATACCAATGAGATAGTAACTCATTATGTAGCAACCTTTCGAATCGGATCGTGTAGATCAACAGATCCTTTTAAAGTCATAATCAAAGTCATGATCAAACACACAAATCCAATTATACTTCAGAAATGAAGCCTGTTTCTTTGGATGCAGTTTACTCTAAGGACTAACTTGGACTCACAGGTTTGCATTTATTCAAGAATGTAACCTAAAGTGACAGATGCAAAATAAAATGGGATTATATATGATTTATAAACATGGAAATAATTCAGCTGAAATCATCCATTTTCTTCAAGTTCAACCTTGATTAATAGTTTCAGGAAAAAAGTTAAACCTTATCTGAAGCTTTTTATTTGCAGAAAGCTAAACTTTCTTTGCTGGGCCCCTCTTCTCGTCATTAAAAGTCCTGCAAGAAACACAATATGGTGAGGAAGACATTTGTTCTCTCTTGACAGAAGAGCTGCTCCTGTCCCCAAGAAGAAGGTCAGGTTGACTTGGGTTTTTTTTATTGTTCGTCTTGGAGGGAGAGGCAGGATGAACGTGAGATAGGACAGACGGGACACAATGACAACACAACACACGCCATTTCTGTGTTTCTTTTGTTTCTTTTTTCTTTTTTTTGAAAATCTGTCCTTCCTCCTTCCCAGCCAAATATTATATCAGTAAAGTCCAGAGACCAGCTGGGTAAAATAATGTTTGTTTGTTTTAATTTTAAAATGCTGAGGCTTATAGCTTCATGGTACATCTCCCTTTTACACAGGTCTTTTTGGGGAGAGAAAGTTTTCAATGTATTTTTAAGCAGAACACTCAGAAATAACTTTTCTTTACAATACATATTTTGTAGCACTGAAGGGTTATTTTCTCTCCTTTCCAGAAAAAGAAAAAAAACACAACACAAAAAACACAACAAAAAGCCCCACAAAGCACACACACAGATTACCCCACCCTATGTTGATCAAAAACATCCAAATAAATCAATAAATCATGGACTTTGAACAACTTCTGGGGAAAGTTTTCAAAAAAACCAACTTTCAGATCTGGTCCAATCTTTCACTTCATTAAAAAGATTAACACATTCTTAAGGTACACATTAGGCAATGTAAGGGAATATTGCTTTTGTTTACAGGACTTAAAAAAAATGCTATTTGATTAGCATATCCAGTTCTGATTACTGGATCCTGTGTAGACCAATATACTCCAGAAGCTCAGCCACAACATAAGACTACACACTTATTCTCTTCTGTTGTATAGGAGCTCAAACTAAATAAACACAATGGGTCTTCAAACTTAAAAACATGTAGATCTGTGCTTTCCTGGGCCAAGTAAACTGTCCACATCCAGGTAATCTTAACAGCACATGTAATCACACAAGCATCACTTGCTTTTCTAGCATGATATATTTAACAGCATTCTGGCATAAAATATCAAATAATTTAGAAAAGAACATTAGGTAAATGCAGTAGTTTCCTACTTATACCAGTATTTGACTGGCTGGGGTCCTGGAAGCCATAGAAGTATCTGACAGATAGGCAAACCCAAAGCAAAATGTGAAAAAGGACAAAATATTTCCTACTATATTCAGGAAATCATTTCTGTTTCTTTGTCAGTAAAGCAACACACAATGTAATTTATCAGAACATGGCAGGACTGACACACTCTCAATCCTCAAGGTTCAATATAGTCAATACTTTTTGTCATGTATCCTTGATAATATTTAAAATATTGTTTTATAACCTACTTTTTCAAGAGTCAATTTTTTAAGGCATTTCTCCCTCCCCACCGGAAAGTAGTTAAATGTTTACTTCAATCTAGACACATTTTGAGGCTCATCAACCTCAGAAGACGAAAATATGTTAAGCACATGTTTAAAATCCTTTACAGAATCATGATTTCTATGAAAGACTGTATCCAACATCAGAAGATGTTCTCTGCATTAAATATACCTGGGTATTTTTCTATATAAGTCTTCATCACAAATTGTCTAGGAAGTAGTACATCGCATTTAGTGCTGGAATACTCCCTGTCCAGTGTAACCAACTTGCTTCTATTTTTCTCAAAATCACTATTCCAGCATTCTGATTTCTTCAAACACTTCAAATACATTAATCAACCTGTCAGATTCACTTTAACACTTTTGTCAGGACACTTCTGATGTTAATTCTGGACTGCAGTACTTTCAAGGTGTCCAATACAATACACAGAGCTTTTTAAATCATTGTTGGTTTATGGTTTTGCACCTTCCATTGTGTTACAAACAATAGCCCATTAATCATGTCAATTGAGTTTGTGCGTATGATCCTCACAGCTTTCCTCCAATTTGTTTGCAAACTGTTTCAGCATTTATTAGCATGCAGTACAAATACAAATGATTTAAAATCTCTACGCGACAGAAGATTCCAATATTTCAACTTCTGATTTTATCCCAAAATGGAGAGGAAAAAAATTTTGTTTTCTCAAACCAATGAGTCTGAAAACTATGTCAAAACAAACTGAGTTTTCCGTATGGGGATAGGAATCAGATGCCCCTACACTCCTCCTGTGGGCCTGATCCTTGGGCCACTTCATACATCCTGGAACATGCACTAGCAAGCGGCACTGCCTGGCGGGGGCAGCAGGAGAAAGGAAGCATGTACTCCTTTCTGCTCCTTGTCCATGAGAGAGAATGAGGATCACGACTACTCCACAGCAACCATTCCAGGTGGTAGAATGCCAAGTAGGAAGATTAATTTTTGTTTTTTTACTAAAAAATTTAAAGAATTTCTATTCAGATTAAATAAAGCAAAGAATACAGTATTTTGTTTCAGTTTTACCAGAAATTGTTTTTTAAAGCTCGGTGATATATAAGAGCTAATTACTTTTCACGTGGAAGATTTTTACAGTGGAGACTGCAAAGTATTTGTGCCACCTAAAGAACACATAAAACTCAGGGCAGAATTTTGATGTCACCAGGTAGCTCTTGATAATCACAAAACCTCTTCCGCCTTTTACTACAGGATAACAGAGAAAGCATGCTAAAGTCTCCTTCACAGTCACAAGACATTCTGTACATTCAGAGGAGCCTGCCTGAACAAACTTGGGACAAGGAGGAAGCAGAGCACAGTAGCACCTGTGCTTGGAGGTATGGTTGGGAGCTGGGAACAGGTAGACTTTTACAGGTGACTGATGACATGCAATGTCTATCCTAGGATGCCCAGCTGTCACTTAGATGTTGGAGATCAGTGTTGAGTAATTTCTTAGTAATATCAGGCTCCTTTCAGGTGTCTCATGAGGTTCAGTGTCTGAAACACAGGGCATCCAACACACTGTAATCACTCATGAAAACCTTGGCTAATGGCCCAAGACCTCTTCCCAAAGGTGCTTTCTGAAGTACTCATGTATGACTACTAGAAGCAGTAGCAGAAGTCTACAGTGGTCTCCAAAAGACTTCATACTTGAGTATAAAGGCACAAGAGGGAAAAAAAGAACAGTGCAGTAACTAGAGGGAAGCAACACAGGACCTCAGAGATACCAGCACTGCCAGGCTCAAATGTGCTTACACCAAACCAACTTCCTATGTTAATTCTGGGCTTAAAGAAAGCGGACAGCCCAGAAACCAAGCCACAAAAGTCTGTGACACAAGATTTTTCATTTTGAATTTGACCCACCATTATTTTTTATTTACCAGCTTACAATATGCCTGCTGTTGTATCTGGACACACTACATTTATATTCAGCCTAACCTTTCTTTTACATTCTCATCCTTCATTTCCAATTACATGCCAAATAAACTCTGCATTGCATGAGAACACTGAAAGTGGCAGCTGGACGGCTGGTTGGGTTTTTTTCCCTAAGAGACATAAGGCATAAAAGTGAAGATATAAGCCTTCCTGGATGTTTCCAAGAGAAAGAATTGGTTGTCTTTACTAATGCGGTAGCTATGGACAGATCAGATACGGCTAAGTCTCCAGAGGGGCATGTCCGGGATCGCAGGGATTCCTCAAAGTGAAATGCTAGCATCAGGCTCATGCTTCAGTAATTCCCAGTTTAATGCATGCACTGCTCACAGCCACCTGAGTGCTTTGTAGGGATAACAACATATTTGCCTTTATGCCTTTTCAGAGGCATGCTACAGTCATCCCATTCCAATAGTTCTGCAGTGTCCAATTTGGCTGTGCTGCTCAAGACAACAAATGCACGGGACTATTTCCAACAGTTGTTACACAGATGCTGGCATGAGCCAGCAGCTAGTGGTCAACATGGAGAGGCAGAAATCCTGGTAAGGACCAGCTGATCTGCAGCCAGTGGACATGACAGAGCCAGTATGGGCATTTGCCACTCTGGGAGGTGTATTAGTCACAGTCTCAGTTTGGCTCCTGCTTATGAGTCAGAAAGGCCTGCAAAAATACAAGGGGAAACATCAATTAAATTAACACTAACAAAATAGATGCTGGCATTGCATCTAAGGGCTACCACCACTTTGTTTAGCCAAACATTATTTAAGCAAGCTAAGGCATTAAGGGCAGCATAGGTAGCCTCACAGTGAGGAGCACTATCTGGTGGTTAAAGCACATGCCATTGCGGTTTCCCTGCTGTCTTGACCCAGTTTAAAACCAACTCACTTGTACATACATAAGGTTTAATCAAACTTCTGCACTACAGGGTGTCCATATCCTTCAGTATCTGGAGATAGCTTTTCCAATGGTGCTCCACTTGCAGCGCTCCCAGCCACATGATTTTACACTAACCGTGTATCTGGGTTCTTGCTGCTCTGTCCTGAAGATTAGTCCCACACGGACCTCACCACAAAACACACTAGTGCTCATGAGCCTGCACAGATGTGTAGAAGTCTCTCATTACAAACACTAGAAATGTGGATCTTAATAGTGGTAAAGCAAACTATGTCATATATTTTGCCTGTAGTTTGATTAACACACACACAGAGTGTTATACAGTACATCTCCTTACAGTTACACATACTTTATTTTGGACTTTCCCTCCCTCCATCCTTTGTAAGGCAGATCACAGAGGTATCTCCTTTAATCCAATTATCCTTGCAGAAAGATAAAAGGAATTTTTTATACCATGAATGAAGTGCAATTGGTTTTGGCAACACGGTATTCAGGATTCACAGCAGGACATATAGGTTCAGGCATAGATTCCATAAGGATTTCTGTGCTTTCTTCAACTACCTGAACTACAACTCTTGGCAACAGTTTGCCTGGTCTAAACCATATAAAGCCCAGAAATCACAAAATGTGAGAATAATCCCTGCATTAATTAGTTGATATATAACCTAGATGTTTTCATCACCTGTACTAATATCTATGTATTAATAGTTTACCAATGTGACAAATCACTGACAAAGCCAATGTGCCTATCCACAGAAAGTTACGTTTTCTCATAACACATCAGTGAAGTAAATTCAGTCAATCATGTAACATTAGTCATTTCAATGTCATATCAGTTAACAATGAAGTGCAGGATAAATTCTGTGGAATAGAAAAAGTTTCTAATAACACATTGCATATAGAGTACTTCTGTGCTTCAAGTTCTGGAAGGTTTGAGTTTTGAAAGTCTTTAATAATTCATGCAGTTAGTGGGTTTGTTTTTTTTTTAATCCAAACTGAAATGTACTGCAAATGTTTTATGAACAAATGCTAGAATTGTTAAACCAAACATGATATTTACTCTTTTTTTTTGAATTATGATACCATTCAAAAGCCCCAGGCAAGTATTATACCACACTTTGTTAGGGACTATGCAAATAAAACAAAAAAGGCATTCTCTGGATACAAGTATACATACATGGGAGATTTTCTGTGGATAAGGGGGAGTAACCAAAATTCATAGAATACGTACATTTAGATATTCAAACTGTCTCTTAAGCATTCAGATCAGCTCTGTTAAGTCTTGGTCTGAAGCCAACAAACCCTAGCAAGTTCAACAAAAGCAGAATATTTTCCTTTTTTGGTCCTAATTCTGCTTTTCCCTTCAAAATATAGCTCTAGAATGTCTTACAGAGCCACTCAGGTCAGAAGATTAAGGTTGTTGAGTTTTCTAAATCACAGAATACCCCAGAGTTAAGCCATGGGAACGTATTAAAATGACATCTGCAGAGAGTCTAAGAAAAGACTTCTCAGAACAACAACTGCAACAATTGCCTCTTCAACAGACTTCCAACCACATTAGCAAACAGGGGTAAAACCTTCATCCCCTGACATTTAAAGTAACCTGAACAAAGGCTGGATGATGGATAAAAAAAACATGTCACAAACGATTCAGCTGTATCCCATCTTACATACCTTAGCATACCCTAGTTTAACGCACTTGCACAAACCCAACAGCAAATCTGGTGAAAGTGTGCCAAAAGATGGACTGCAGTTTACTACTGAAGACATTTATCAACTGTCCATTGTTATAACAAGAGTAACCACTAGTAAAGAAAACATAAACCATGTTTTTTGTTTGTTTACATTCATCATGTCAGTTCACTCTTGTGTACTGCCAAGGCTGAACAGAATTTGCCATTTTAGTTTCCCACCTTTTGTAAATAGAGCTACCTTTTAATCCCTTAGCAGTTTAATCCATAATGTCACTTGGTGACTGTGTCAAAAGTCCAACACAGAAAAAGATTGTCAAAGATATCTAAATAACCAAGAATGAAAAAAAAAAAAGTCACATAAGAGTTTTTCAACAGCATTTAAGGCAGACAAGTTACCTAATTTACCTGGGTTTAGGACAAACTGCATGTGGAATATGCTATACACCCAAACAAGCTTACAGCAGTCAAGACTTGCTCTGGACAAAAAAGCAGAAAAGCCACTTCAGCAGCAGAAGACACCAACATTAATTACCCCTAATTTGCTTTTATCTCATAGCTCTAGCTGACTCATAATTGAAAGTGTCTTAGCAATCCTAACAGGCACCCATCTGGATCTTCACAACACTCCACATTTTTAAAATTCTGCCCCTTAAAGCTTAAGAAATATAAACCTAGGGTTATGAATTTTAGCTCACATATTTCAGAAAAAAAAATAATTAAAATTTCTCAGGAGGAGGAAAGGAAGAAAAAAAGAAAGAAGGATTTACCAGATTTAAACTCTGATGAGGAAAGTAGCCTTAATGAAGATCAAAAATGCAAGAAATTAAGACTGGTGATCTTATCTGTTGGCCCCATGGTGAACTCCATTGGGGAACAGAGAATAAGGAGAATATGCATAATCTTTAACATCAATATTCCCAGTGAGCCAATATTTTTATTTATAGGATTTTTAAATCCTATCAAACATTGATAAATTGCAAGATTCCTCCAAAAGCCTGTACAATTGCCAGAATGTTAGTGCTGTGGAATTGCAAGGATGCACACACAGCCTTTGTTTTGCAAGGACTGGGATCCAAATTTATGCTTCCAATATCTTTCCTCTTTGCAAACCATCAGTTCTGTGAAGCCTAGGGTTCTTCAGTACTTCTAAAAATTAGGTTATTTAGATCTCAGTGCCTAGATATGAGTTTAGAAGTCCAGCAACAAGTCCACAGATACGGGCTTTCTGGCCAAAGTCCTAATAAACATTCTTTGATTTCTCCTTTGTGCTTAGCATAACACATTGGAAAAAACAAACCTATTTCAAATCCATGTGTGTAAAATATTCATTGCTAAGGTCAGAGCTCAATACATGTTGCCCAGCCTGTTTTTTCTTGTATAGATTCAAAGCTCACTCTGAGATCTAAATAAGGATTTCCAGCATAACATGGATTCTCTAGGTGGGAGAAGGTGTTGGATGATTTCGTACTTCACATAATTAAAACCACATAGATTGCAGTGGTAAGTCTCAGACCCAGACAGAAACTTTACAAAGTCCAGAAGCAGAATGTCTGCCTTTTTATGATAACTGCAAGATAACAGGCCCAAGAATCTCCTTATTTCCTGTTAGCAATAGAGATTGCAGTGATCTTTTCAGCTACTATTATCACTCTGCAGTGTTCCCTTATACCACCAACCTAAAGGGATGAATGGATGATGCTCAGAAATATCCTCACAAATCAAGGCTACACGAGTAGTTTCAAACTCTACTTGCTCCATGCTTCATCTGTCAGCATTGCTTGACATCACTATTGTCATTTTATTCCAGTTCCCTTCAACCATCCAGATTACAAGAGCAGTCAGTAGTCTTGCTAGCCTTAGTAATTTATGAATATGACTCTCTCTATTACTGACAGCAGCCAATAATACTATTCAACAGCAATATGTTGCCATGGTAAAGCAAGAGTATCCAAGTGTCTTATACACAATAAAGGCATTAATATGCAGCTATTGCCGCTTGCACCTCTTAATCCTGACAGAGAAAAGCAAGATTGCTAAAAGCAATTATGCTTAATTCCAAAAGAGTGACAGATATTTTAAGAGACAGGAGTGTCAGAAGAGTAACTGGAACTCCAGGAGCAGGTGAGCAATTTTTACAGAGATTGCTGTATCTCAGAGGTAAAGACCTTATTCTTTTATAGTTAATATATATAGTATGTACTATATAAAAATACAGTCTACTTTGATTAGTCCCATATACATAAACACTAAAGCAATAATGAAGAGTAATACAAGCCACTGATTTTTTTGGTTGATAATTATACATTATATCATGCAGATTTTAGAATGATCACATTTCAGTGGTGGTATATGGCAAGGCAGGGGTACAATACTCCATACATGAAAAAAACAAAGAACAACTTCGAAACTCTATTCAAACCCCAGTATCAAGCAGAGATTATTTTTTCCCTTCTCTGTGCCACTTTCATGCTCTACTCAGAAAAAATGCACTTAAAAAAAAGAAATATATTTCACCAACTACTTTGTCCCACTGCTGGTAAAAAAAGAAATACATGCAGAACTAACAAATGCATCAGGGGGAAAAATTAAATTCAAGCATTAATAGCAGCTGTGTCTACTTCAATTTGCAGCAATTCTTCTTACACACTGACATTCAAAGCTAACAGTTTGCCTTCTTGCTCTGCCTCAATAACAAGGCTCTTTCAAAGATAATTACATACACTTAACACATTTCTTTAAATACAACTAATCTCTCCTTTATTTATCTGCCATGATTTGATTTTATTAGACCTCTGTTTTTTCCATTACTTTTACTGCAACATTCCCTAGCAGAGTAATTTTTTTTTTTTTCCTGAGATCTCTTAGTCTAACAGCTTGTCTACAAACTGACATGTTCAGGGCTAACTGTGGTTCGGAAAGAACTATGTTTCAAGATTGAGTATTGGGGACTGTCTTACTCTTTTCGAGAATCCATTTGAAAGCAGAAAGAACTAATCTGGAGCAAAGAACTGGCAATTTGTATTTCACAGTGTCAGTGTCATCTTCTTACACAGTAAGAGAGCCTTTGCAAAGAGATACTCCAAAATAAGTATTCGGTTTTCCATTCACACTCTTAGCAATTAGAGCCTTTTCGACATCACCATTTAATAACAAAGTAGTGGTGCATTTCAGAGGAGCAAAACAAAAATTAAATATGACACTGAACATGGTAAAACTTTCAAATTTAATAGTATTGGGACACTAATAGCTAAGTATGTTATCTATTACATAAAATGTTATGTATGGCTTGTATAATATAGCACAAGGAAAGAATGCAAATAAAAACCACAGCTGTCTGAAAGTCTCAGCAAAATAATATGATGCTCAAAAATCCCCTCAAAGTTTTTCCTTTACATAGATTTTCATGTTTTCAACCTTTTTCCCACCCCTCAAATGGAGTGAAATATATTTTGAAAGCTCATGCTTAGTGATAAGAGTTAAAAATACTATCCCCACATTTAAAATCACCGACATAGAACAGACCTGGAATACTTTCACAAGCTATTAATATCAATAATGGCAAGTGTTTTGTAAGCTTTCAAAGCAAATCCATAAACCCTTGATTTTAGTTTTGACTATATATCTGAAGGACATTTTAAACTCATATTAAAATATTCTGTTTACAAGATAACCTTTATCATACTTTACCCAGAAGAATAATCTGATAAAATGTATTCTACTGGTGACAGTGGTAGTGATTAAATAATCCTTTAATTTCCAAGGTTTTTTTGAGAAGCGAAAAACCTATCTAAACCTTCTCCTTTGTCTTTTCACCAGTCAGATATGCAACCAGGTTCTTCTGAGTGCATTTATGCCAAAAGTCAACATATTCCTGAGCAGTACTGAGCAATTGTTATCGTTGTTGATAGCTGAATAGAAAATATTTTAAGTTTAGTTTTAGACTGACTGATTTTCAATTATTCCAGCTCCAAGTCACTGCATTTATTCTCAAAAAAATATACCAAGGGAGGAAGGTACAGCTACTATCATTATACAATAAAAACAAATTTGACTGACCACACTGAAAACTAGGTCCTTTTATATTCATCTTTTGGAGGGTTTTTCATATTTTACCTGTGTCCACCAAAATCCTTAAATGACATGGGCAAAACATGCTTAAGTGATATGATTTTTTAGAGTTGTGAAGTGCTGTTAACATCAGCTTTTTATCATATAAATTGATACCATATCTAGTATTTCTATCACACAGTATAGCAATTCTGTATTTTAGACCTTGGCCCCAGCAAGTGCAGCAATTAAATAAAACTTACATGAATGTAATCTGCCTGAAGATTTTGTTTTTCTCACTTTGTTGAACTGACAGCATAGCTGGTCCTAAAAATTAACAGCAAAAAGGAATGAGTCAAGTTAAAGACTATGATAAAGTACCGAAAACATGGCTTTCAAGAACATGTACAACTGCGTTATTTACTGCAGTCTCTGAGTTCACCTTTTTTTGTGGGACAACATAAGATCTCTCTCCCATCACTATCCGTGCTTTAATTTTAATCCAAATCAGTGAATCCACACAGACAAAATGCTGTCTTTCATTTCAGGAATAATATACATCTTGATGTCATTTTTTTCTTAAAAAAACACTTTTTTGCTGGCACATGCACCCCGGTGCTTAGCCAAAATCAGGAGACCCTTGCAGCTGGGCCAGCAGCAAAGCCTGCTTCCCTCCTTGGCGCCCAGCGCGAGGCCTCTCCCGGCAGCAGGCAAAGGCACCGGGCATGTTGCCGTCTCCAGGCAGGCTGGCTCTCAGCAGGTCCGACAGACCCCCAGCCACTTGCCCACAGGGTTTCGGCACAGGAATGAACCTCCCTCACCACACCAATTCCCAGGAGCCTGGGGGCTGCAGGGGGCAGGGTCCCCCTGGCTGGCTGCAGCCCCCAGGCCCTGAGCCAGGACTGGGACAGTGATGGGACTGCCACCCCTTAGCGGACCTGGGGCAGCTATGCGTGCCCTCCTGAGACAAAATGGTACCCCCAAGCCTGGGAAATGGGGGCAGAATGGAGGTCTCAGCCTGCCGGTGCCCCTCAGGGCCCAACAGCCAAAGACACCTAAACACTCTGAAGCAGATCTGTGCTACCCATGGCCAACCTCAGCAGTACAAGGTGGCTTTCCCAAAAGGGCCTGGCCTAGGCTGGTCCCAGGGCTACAGCAAGGTCTTTCTCTAGACAGAGGCAGGGCTGCCATCAGTGGCCGCCTTCCCAGGAGGAAGCAAGCCCTGAAGCACTTGCCAGGCACCATCCCCATCATACCACAGCTTACCCAGCTCATCTCCTCCTTTCCCTTCTTGAATAGCGCTGTGTCCTGATTTGCTTTGACAAAACTCAACTTCTCACAGTTGAGAAGTCAATTTAAAAGTTAATGCTCAGCGGGTCTTGCTGCCGAGACCTCCCCAATGGTTCCTCTGCCCTGTAATGGCTCTATTTCTGTTCCTGAAGGGCCGAGCGGTGCAAGGCGAGGGCAGCCAAGTCCCTTGCCTGTCAGGGGAAGGCAAGGTGTTAGCTGGGTCTCTTCCCCTCTGAGCAGCCCTTCATACTTCAGTGGTTTTTGAGAGTGCTGTCACAACCTTCACACACAGTCCTTGGGAAACAAACAATCCATACATTGAGCAATGATGCTTGAAAGTATCCCCTAATAGATTTCGATGGAAAAGAAATCTAGTCTTCAAGGATTTTTGAGGAAATTTTCAAAATGGCCTTTTCAAAACAATTTCATTCGCTTTGGAAAGTATCTGTCTTCACTGATTTTTTTCATCAAAAGGCCAACCACCTGAAATTAGAAGTATTTAGACTTTTAAATGGCACCCAGGTGTTTCCCAGGAATGAGTTTTGAATACCTGGTGCCACTATTCACATTTCTGATGGACTTCATTGTCTGTCATTAAACACAGACATCATTTTTAATAGGAGAGAGATAACATGCCTCTCATGGGTTGAAAAGCCCATTTACAGACCCCAATATAGAGGGAGAGGTTGAAGAATTAAGTAGGAATGTGCTCTAGATCTGGTATTTCACTGGCCTGCAATCTGTATAATCATTCAAGCAAGCATAAAAAGTCAGTTTTTTTAATTCTCTGCCATGTTTTTCCCTCTTTTATCACAAGAAAACATCTGTTTTATTTACATGGCTGAATTGGCTGTAGTCTCAAATTTTCATGCAAGTTAGTTGTTGTATTTTAATGAAAATTACTTTTTTCATTTCCCACTCAAGACTATAGCTTTCCTCTGAGATTGCCAATAACAAATGTCTCCTGCAGTGACAAGAAAATGAACTGGAGTGCTTTGGAACTACACTTGCAGGTATTACCACATTTCAAAATTGGATTTGTTCGAAATCAGAACAGATGCACGAGTTTAGAGATTACCCGAAACAAAAATACTTTTAAAAATCCACTATAATCTATTATTTCAACTTTTATATTTTGCTTCATTACATTAAACTTTAGTGACTGTTTCTGTGTAAAAATTCATGAATTCATCATTTCGTGTGTTAAACAGGCAGTATTTTAACATTAATATTTACTGATCACGAGCATAGCTTTCTCCTAATACTATCAAATAAAACAGAAATATTCAGTGTTAATACCCAGCCATAAAAAGCAGAACATATCCAGCTAGATCTCCTATAACAGAAAAGTTCAAAGAAATTTAGTTTTATTTTGTTCCTTAAAAAAAAAAAAAAGGAACATTTGAAGTTTCTAGCTACTTTTTTTTTTTTTCCTTCCATAAAATGGTTTTGTTGCAGGTCAATCAAAATGAGTTTTTGTTTTGACTTCATTGCAGTGTTTTATCTCATTTTCAGCTGTTGAACCTGAATATATAACTGCCAGGTCATCTTGATTTACTATCAAACATAATATTACTTGTACTAAAAAGGCAAGCGATGAAGCCGAAACAATTATCTTCATCATTCTTCAGCAGCAACTGGGAGAGAGAGATGCATGCCCTAAACCAATCTGGATTAATTCAATCTTTTTTTTTTTTCTTTTTTTTCTTTTTTCTTTAAAAAAAAAAACCACAACAGAAGTATTTCATCAGGACAAGTCAGCCCATTTTTAGCTAGTGTGAAAATAGAAATGTAACTGTTTCCTGGTCAGAAATTGTTTTCCCAATTTGATCCATTAATGCTTGCAGAAGGAGAAACATGACCTTATATTTATCTTTCTCTGCTTACTAAATGCTGTTTGATATTTTCAAAGCCATGTTTGGAATTAGAATATGCATTAATTCTGGTTTTAAATATAGCCTATAGCTCTTCAACAGCCTTAAGTGTTAGCTATTCTCTATAAGAAAACACAAAATCATGTCTTCTACTACATGTAGATATTCAAAAAAGCTGTATTATTTAATTTTCACCTTTGAAAAATGAAGAACAGTTATTAAAGAAAATGGCATGTGTTGTTTTTTTCTTTTGTCTGTAGCTGAAAATTTAAGTCTTTTGCCTTTGGTGATTCTAACATCACTTAATCTTCCCCCCGACCCTGCAAGTCCTTATATGTGACCACCATTTACTTTGTTTGAAAGTAAGAGTGTATATGTATTTGCATCCTATATGCAGAGGCCTTCCAATCTAGATTTAATCACCATGCAGTCTGCGATAGATGTAACTAGATACAGTGAGAGAGATAACTACCAACACTTGTAAAATGCTAAATACTATGCCTCAGAAAAAAATACCAAGAGGACTATAGAAGATTAGCAGTTAGGATGACATTATTTCCATTTTTTTTTTTTTTTTTTAAACTTGCAAGATGACATCAGAGTTGCAGTGATTCACCTTAGGTAAAGTAAGAAATCATTTATTTCCAGCTTCGAGACCTGCAACCTGAGAAGACCGTTAGAAGCTGGTTTTGGGCCAGTATTATGACTGGTTCATACATAACAAATTATGAAGGAATCTGCTACCTCACAAACATAGAATGCAACACGCACTTTGTAATCAAATATCAATGCCCGTACAATTACCTCACAGTAAATCTTTTGTTACATTCACATGGGCCAATTACCATGTGAAAGAGGACTTCTGCAGTCATACCCCAATGGAAAACAGGTAGAAAACAGCCACACAGAGCTACTAATATTTACTTTACATTATTATTCTCCTAAATTTTCACATCAGCATTTCAGACATCTCATTAGAGGCTTTGGATTTAAGCTACAGTGGTAAATTTATTGAAGTCACAGGTTTATGTTCATTCACTCGACTCCCTTGGTGGAGTCTCCAGCACACTCCCAGAGCCGCAGGAGACTTCAATCTACAAGGCTGATTCTGAACCAGATTCCCTAGAGCTGCAACTGTGCAAGTCTAGGTTTTGATGGCTGCTGTTTTTCTAATTAGGACTTTTCATGTACAAAAAACAAAACAATTTCACTGATTTCCAAAAGGAATCATCTCGGGGGGAGTTATGCAAGCAGCACAAAGAATAAAGACAGGGAAATGAAGAGTCTTAACCAGATTCAAGCAGAAGACAACAATGTAATTGGAAGAATTCATGATGGCAAGGAAAGGAGGCTCTGAAATGCACAGTCAGTTTTATACCCCTTTGGAGAAAACCAGAAACCAAGCCTCGATTCAAACTTTTGGTAACACTTTGGTGATAGTTTCAAACATATAAATAAGCCTAATTTTAATAAACAAGAACTCCACAAAACAAAGACATATTTTGTTGTGGGGTGGGTGGAGTTTTTTTTTGTTTGGGGCTTTTTTTTTTTTTTTCAGTCTCCCAGAAAAACCTGACCATCATAGACCCTAGTCCCAGCTCTACTTAGCTTGCACAACATGAAGAAATCAATGCCAAAAATAGAAGGACAATCTATTGTTGTTGAGTTGGTCCACAGCTAAAATCTTTTCTGCCATGAAATTGAACATTGCACATTTATTTTTGTTCTGGATTGGAAAAAAATGAAAACACTAGAATAGATCACTCATGGAGGTAATAGACTTTAGAACTTTAGGAATGTTTTGGGCAACATCTTTCAGGAATGGAAAAGTTTTTAGTTAACCTTATCTTAGAGCAGAGAAAGAGATTAGAACAAGATGAACATAAGCTTAAATGCAAATTATGTGTGCATACGATATTAAGTATAGCAATAGCTGATATTAAAATTTCCAGTCAAGAAAAAATGAGTCAGAATTGTCAAAACTTAATGTTTCAACTTTTTTCCTATCAAACTTTCTCAGAATAATCCATTTCCTCCAACTTTTCAACTTCAATAAGAGTACAGTTTTGAAGAAAAACTGTCAAAAAAAAATCAGACAGCTCTTGTGAAGATTATTGCACAGCACAGTTCACACCTGTAACATTTTCCCTGCTAGCCAAAGTGCAAATTCCCTCACCAATGCACATTCAATAATACCGTGGCAATTTATAAAAAGAAAGTAATTATAAGCAGAGGAAAAGAGCATATGGCTGATCTCAACAAAGGGATTAACATCTCCCATCTCAAAAATGTCATTACCAAGAGATTCAAGATGAAGGAAGATGCAAAGTTCGTAATTAGAGATGCTGTCTCTCCCAAATATTTTAATGCAAAGGAAAATGCATAACAGTCATGCATTCTCTTAAGTTAAAACTTAGCACAATAAAGTGGCTACAAGCACATGGTAGGAATCTGAAACCCAGAGACAGAAATAAAAGCAAAGTTAGGAGACTCCTCAAAGTTAAACATTTGAAAGATGAGTTTAAAGGAAAGGCACATCTCCAGGCAAGCCAAACCATACTTTGCACAAACCATGAAGACACCAGTGAGGAAGCAGCCTCTAGGGCTGCCTGGACTGTGTGTCTACTCAGGCAGGGAGCAACTAGCACCAGGAAAATTAGTCCAGTTGGTCAGGATGGAGATTGCTACATGATACTCATAGAAACTGTGTGGCCACACTTCACGGGCATTGGGTGTACCCACACAGGATTTAGTGAGGTCTAGACAGCACACTGTAAACACCCACCCCAGCTTACTGTATGATATCCTCCCTGTACAGAAAAACTTAAGACTGCCTATCAAAGGACCAAAGGTTACTCAATTACCAAGTCAGTCACCAATATTTGTTACCTAGAGGGTACCTTAGCCCACTCCTGCAGTATCCACACTGCCCTGTAATCTAGCATTCCTCAAAACCTGCCCATTCACATCCTCCTAGACCACACAACCTCATCAATCTAAAAAGTAATTATTCAATGACAGGGTTTTAAATAGTATCACAAACATTTCTAAAACCTCATTTCACTTTATAGTAAGTATCACTGTTACTTGCTTGTAATAAACCACAGTAGAAATGACTCAGAAAATCTTTGATCCCATTTTAAATCAGCACACATCCTTTGACTTTAATGGACATAGCACTAACCTTCAGTGTATTCCAGTATGTTGTGCTTTAACTCCAGTCAGTAACTAAGTACCACAGAGCTGCTTGCTCACCCCTTCCCCCCCAACAGGATGGAGAGGACAACCGAAAAAAAACCCCACCACTCTTGTGGGTTGAGATAAAGATAGCTTAATAGGATAACAAGGGAAGAGAATAAAAATAATACTAGTAATAATAATAATAAATAGAACAAGTGATGCATAAATGCAATTGCTCACAGCATGCAGAAGGGAAAAGAAACAGAAAAACAAAACAAAACAAAACACAAACCACCACACACAACCCCGATGCCCAGTCTGTTTCTGAGCAGTGAATCTGCCTCCCCGCTAGCTTCCCCAGTTATCTAAGGAGCATGACGCTCTATGTTAGGGAATATCCTTTTGGCCAGTTTGGGTCAGCTATCCTGGCTGTGCTCTCCCAGCTTCTGGTGCACCTGGCAGGGCGTGAGAAGCTGAAAGGTCCTTGACTTAGTGTAGGTGCTACAACTATCCGGCAACAACTAAAGCATCAGTGTGTTATCAACATTATTCTCATCCTAAATCCAAAACACAGCACTATACCAGCTATTAGAAAGAAAATTAACTTTATCTCAGCTGAAACCAGGACACAGTAAAACAGCAACGTCACTAAGGAATGAGTGCACACATATATTTCAGAAACATACTTGTGATATTTAGGACTTGGCATGGGCTAGAATCTCCTTAGGGGAGAACAACATGTTCCCTTTCTTGTACTAGGGGACTCTGATATACAGCTACTAGCTATCAGTTCACCTGATTTAAAATATTGTGCAAAGTCCACCTCTTCTCCTGCTCCCTAATATTTTTAGTTTGTTTTCTTTTCCCTTTTGCCCTGTTTGTGATTAAAACTGACTTAACAGTATCGATTGTCCTACAGTTGAATTCACTGGTTCAAAGAAGCTTCAAAAGATGTTATTCTACTACATCCCTATGCTTATCTTGGATGCACCCATTTCTGAATACGTTAAAGGGTGCACAGGCAAGAAGGTTGTTCTTTGCATCTTAGGAAAAGGTGCTATCTCCATGCTGCTACCATTAAAGAAAAACAACAGCATAATATACTATATGTTTTACAGGAGGGGAGTCTGATTTTGTGCTTTCAAAACAATTTTAGAATTCTCGAAATTTGGTGGAAGCCATCTGCAGGCTGCTGACACCACATTTTAAGAAATACATTACTAGACAAGAAGAATATGAAAGAGGTTTTTTGTCACCTATAATAAGATATAGTCACTGAAAGCCTGCTCAGGTAGTGCTGAACTTTCAACAACCACAAGGTCAAAAGCAACCTACACAAATTAAGATGTTAAGTGAACTAGCTAAATTTTCCTAAGCAGCATAGCTATCATTGTCAATGCATTGTTATAGAACACTTTCAGATGCCAGGTGCACGATTATTTGTCCTATGCCTTTAAATCTGGGATTATCACAAGCCCTTTACTTCACACTCCAGAGGCGTGTGTACTGCTATGCACAGGTAGGAATAGAAGGATAAAAACATGGAATATAATTCAAAATTTAGAGGGAGACAGTACTTAATTGTAAGAGCCCAGGCTCCTGCCTCCCCCCTGGAAAGTCCACTTTCAGTCCAGCAGGAACACAGGACTGACTCGTGCTCCAGCAAGTACCTCGCTCGGGATGAGGCCATGGCTTAAACTGAGCTCCTGGATCGTCATTATGCCACCAATCCCTTCCTCTGACACAGCTGAACATTAGTTCTTGCAACTAGGTGTGTACCTGCTCAGGAGAGGGATGGAAACATCATGTACTACATGCTATGAGCTGGACCATTTGAACCCTTTCTCATGTTTCCAAGGAACAGGGTAGAAATTACATAGAAGAGAATCCGATAGAAGTATGGCATAAGGAAATGAAAATACACTGACTCTGGAATTCTTGGGTTCCTCATTGGACACTCATCTTCCTACTGACCCTTGCATCTTTTTCAAGCCCCAAGTTATTCTCTTGTGGATGAGAAATAACTATTTAAATTCATATATGGCTACTCAATACCACCCTAAGTATCCACTATGTAACTGCTCTCAGATTCTTCTTTAAGCAACATAAGTACTGCAAAGTTGACAGAAATAAGCCTCCATTCACTTTTTCTCCTGAGGAAGCAGATTTAAGTTTACTCTGATGAACAGCTGGACTGTGGCAACAAAGGGTTAATACATTTGTTTTCAGAGACTTTGATGAGGCAATGAAGGACTCAGCAGAAAGAGCCAAAGAAGATTTTAAAATATACCCTGAAAATATACACAGAACTCTGTAAAAATAGATACGGGAGTCCACATGTAAGAAAGAAGGAATAAGAAAAATAAATCATTGAGTTGGAACACTTGTGTAATTCAGAATAAGAAAATGCGAAAAAGTAGAAATTCAACTAATCCCATTGCAAGTGGCATTTCCCTTGGAAGTCCACTTTGAGGGATATTTCATTTTCATTCTGGATATTTATTTTTTTCATATGTCAAAGTTGGACATTTGAACGTGTTATGAAATAACAAAGTATACAGATATGGGTAATTTGTGTGCAGGTATGTATGTTATGGGTGACTCAAAGCAGGAAGCATTTCCAAAATGGTAGAATTTACTTTGATAAAGCTCCAGTGGAAGCTACATTAAATCAAAATGTGATGGCAAGACCACATCGCAGTTGAAACTACACTTACTGAACTGATAGAAAGCTGTGGTTCTGTAGTGGCTGTACAAAGTCTGTAATAGTGAAGACACTGAATGGGAAAGCCCAGGCAATATCTTTCAGTAAAGATTAGACTGTAGCCTCATCACAATGGAAGATATGATCAGCACAAAAGCAAGCTTTTTAAGACATTTGTCACCCTCTCCCTTTTAAAGATCCAACTAAATGCAAACTGGAAAGATAATGAAAAGCACTAACATTAAAGTTGGGATAATATGATAAAAAAGGGGGAGGAGGCAGAAATCACACAGTACTACCTGATAAGCACCAACCGCATCAAGTAATTTTTCAAACAACAAGGAGTAAGGGAAGAAACTTCACTTCTCACCCCTACCACAACAGAAATCTATCATCAAGGAACTAAATTGATCTATTCAGTCTCATATTTAAGATACAGAAAACAAAATTAGCTTATGCATTTATCCAGCTTAAATCCATACCATGGCTCAGCCTAGAATGAGTTATAACTTTTCAGGTGAGCCATGAATGAGGAAGACAATGAGAAAACAAGAACTATGGGGGGGGNCTGAGGGCCAATGCATACTATGCAGTAGAGCAAAGCAAAATGAACTTCTCCAAGTGTAGATTAAAATTGTATTATTCACATGCAATCAGAACATCACATATGTATTAAATAAAGAAGCAATGGGTTACACTCATTACAAAGAGGCTTTCTGCAAGTTTATGACACCTGAGCTCGAGTGTTCATTGCAACAGATGAGTGGAAGTCGCATCATCTTGTCTCCATTGTCCAATTGAATCAAATAGATGAATAAGCCTTTCACCTCCTAGAATTGTTCCAGTCAATGCAATACAACTGCTTTGGGCCACAGTCAGAGGTATTTTGGCACTCACAGATGTAGAGATGTGCCAAATATTTCATTTTATTGTGGTGATGTTTTTTTTCTAAAAGCAGCCAAACAAGTAAGGTGCGTACCTTCCCATTGCAATTTCTGGTCATTGACAATTTTTTAGAAGCCAACAAAATGTCCCTTTGACAATAACAACTTCAAAACACACATCAGCTATTCAGTTAAGTTTCCATGTCAGTCAAGATCAACTGTCAAATTGTTCACAGGAAGAACAAACCAGTGAGGAATGAATGGAGTTGGAAAAAAATTATGTTAAAATTCAAATAAATATTCCTGGAGAATGTCCTGCCCTTCTCTGCTAGTTCTAATGTCAAGTAATTATCAGTTTCCAAGTGCTGCTGGCCATCATCATTTTCACTTCTGAAAGCAACTGACAGTATGTCGTAAGAATTGCTTTGATTGAGAAGTGATACGATAATAGTTGATGATCTTACACTCTGCCAGGCTTGTCTAAGCAGATAAGAAGGTGCAGAATCAAAGCAGTGTCACAAGGTACTAGAAAACCTACACCAGCTTGAGATAAGTGCATTGCTGTGCCCACATGCACTCTTACAAGTTTTTCCAAGAATCTTTCAACAAAGTAAGGCTGAGAAATGAGTGGAAGGTTCTGAGACAGTTCATGGTTAGAATATCCTGAAACTACTAGTCAGCCTGTAAATTGGTCCATAATCCTCTACCACCAAGCATTAACAAGATCCCCTTCAAGCCCAGAAGAGTTTACTATAGTATACTTTCAGTAAAAAAGTTGACCTCATTTCTATACTGTCAACATGCTCTAATCACTGCAGGCTTATTTATGCTAATTTCAGTTGATGGCATAAATCTCTCACAAGCACACCAATGCCTTACAGAGTTAGGATTGGCCCCAATATTTTCTAGGACTCAATAAATATTCATAGTGAAGAGTCTTAATGAAAAAAATTTTGTGCCCATATAGGAAAGGTAGTTTTGCAGAAATATTCACATACTACTTTCACAGAAATCCTTGGTAAAATATTAGTACCACCTCTGCTGGAGAAAAGCAAGATCTTTATATGCACAGTGTTGTCTGCATTGGCAGAAAGGAACTGAATTGCTCTTGATGAGATACAGCGATAGATCACCCAATTCATGGCAGGGACCTAAGTGCCACTATCTTCCCCTAAAATAGAAAGCTTATGGAATTTCTTCTTTGAATGAGGGAAAAGTTATGAGGATAAATAACTACAATCTGTTTTTCCATTCTCTCTGCAGTGATTTACACAAGTCTTGCAATTTTACCTGCTCTATAGGGAATTCCTGCTGGGCAAATTCCTTTTTCAATTTATTTGCTTGTTACCCTACTCTTGTCTGGCCCCACAACACACAACTTATGACAGCTTAGAACTTTCCTTTGCATGTCAATGCAAGCTGACAATTTACACAACTTGACTCACTTGGAAACCTGCAATTTGCCTTGCTACATGCACCCTTAAATTGTAGTTTGGAAAATATTAGCCTTTCAAACAAACAAACTGGAGAATTGAATCACATTGCTAATGTATACACTATTTGAATATGAAATTATCATTGAATGGAAAAAGGACTTATCTGCAATAAGCAAAGACTCAAATATGATGTGCTAATAATACATTTCATGGGAGAAAATATGAGTGAAAATAAACACCCTATGGATTTACAGCCAGTGATGAGTTTAGCTCATTTGAATTAAGAATGAGGTGTAATACAATTAAAATTAATAGGAAGCTGGTACAAGACTATTTTTCTTTTAATAATACTTGGAACTTCATTGCCATTCCAAATTCCCAGTCTTTACAGCTTGAAAAGTCACTCAAATAATAGCTTTATTCTGAGTAACCCAGTGTGGTTTGATACTATAAATACATCTGCTTAGACACATGGGCTGATTCTGCCAAGTCTTCTGCACGTGTTTACATTTTACAGACAAATACTTTCACTCCATAGACCTTAAAAATTAAGCACCTGCCTACATATAGACATCTTTGCAAGACTCTTCTGCAGAGTTTATTAATATTCATTTTCACATCTTTAGTGAGAAGGAAATGACACAAATGGGCCTCAGCATATGTGCTTAATTTTACATAAATAATCCAGTTAACTTCATTGTTAATATTCATATGCATAAAGTTAAGTACATAGATATTTGCCAGATGGGGACCTCTTGTTTGGGCTTTCATCTGGATCCATTTCTATTTAACTTTTAAATGTTGGCACTTTTGCACCAATGCTCTGTTGAAATTCATCACAGAAGTGAGATGCATATTGGGTCACAACAGAG
>VXBL01000724.1:391307-418638 GCA_013400195.1 Aramus guarauna
ATACACATTTTGGAGACAATTAATGCCTCTCTAAATTAATTAATTTATTTTACAAACACATGGTTTAAGTGGATACCAGGTTAAACAGTGTACCAAGATGAATTTTAAAATTGGTCTTTTATTTTCATAAATAAAATTAATCCTGCATAATATTAATGCAAATCAACCTAAAGTTCAACCACTTCACACTCAGCTTTTACGACATTTTGAAATACATAAAACCAACAATTCCTCTGACAAGAAAAAGGAGTCAAACTTCTTTTGCTGCATAAGAAAATAAATCATATTAGAGCCAAAGGTAAAGAACAAAAAAGGAACCCAAAATCCTCATTCCATCTCACAGTAGCAATTTAGTCGGCTCAACATCCTGTCAAACCCATTTGACATGAAATTCCAGGCTACTAAAAAGTATTTTTTCCTCTAATTTATTTTGTTTATTTTTATAGTATCTACTGGTTTGATCCCTCTTTATTGTACCTGGGAGGTAAGCTCCTGCACATCATCATTAAAGGAAAAATAACAACTTTGAGAAGTATTTTAATGAATCATATTTCATATTGAAAGAAAACCTTGTCATCTTCAAAATTCCATGCACATATGAAATCAACAGATTATGTCCCTCTTGCAAGCTTCCTAGAATATAAGACCTGAACCCTAGCTACACAACACAGATGTAGCATTTTCCCCCTTCATTTCTAAGGGGGAGAATTTAATTAAATTAATTTCAACATCTAAGACGTTGAAAACAGCTTAAGGCAACCAACTCCAAAAAGGCCAGATTATATTTTTAGGGCTAAAGGCAAAAACATACCCAAATAGCACAAATCATTATAAACAGTAACTAAGACATCCATAAGGGAGAAGGAGGCTGTTTTGCCGATGTAAAGACACAGAGTATGGAGGGTAAGCATCCCAGGTGAAAGCTCCTGTCCTTACAGGGGACATATTCTGATGTTATTAGGGTCTGCAGATGGGTCACTGCAAATGGAGATGAAAACAATCATCACAGCAGAGCTGCTGCATCACACCTCATTACCTACAGTCTCCCAGTCCAGAGCAATTAGAGATAAGAAGCCAAATAGTTACATGGCTCTATGGTAAAAAAAAAAAAAAAAAAAAAAAAAAAGAGTTCTTTGATAAGTACAACCCTTTTCTATTATAATGTCATGCTGCCCTTCCTTTCCATCCCCAAGACAGTCTCAGAGCTGTCTTCAGAGCTGCAAGAAGAAATGCCTCAAGACTCCTGAACCTATTAAACATTTTGCTTCCCTTGCTTGCCTTTCTCAGTATATCAAAAATATTAATACATGAACATCATTAGCCCAAGTTCACACTGCTGCCAGAGCGGCAACACATTCTCCACTAAGAAAACACATGAAATCCTAGAGCAGCTACAAGTCTGGGATGACTGAAGAGCACAAGAAGCTTAGGCTGGCTGCAAAAGCCTCTCAGCCCTTAAAGTACTACATAGAAAGGAACTAGGTTTGGAATCTTAATGTGAACCTAATTAGTTACATGGTCACAAACACCTAACCCACATAAAAAAACCTGCACAGGAAAGAATGCATATGTTGTTCCTCAAATTTTAGGGTTATTGTATTACAGAGTGCTCTCTGTTTATATGTATGCATATAATTACATGTACAGTAATTTTGCCTATGAAGACACATGCTTAGAGAAAGCAAATTCATACAGTCATCATAAACATACTTCATGTTGACTGAAAAATGCAATCTTCTGAGAGAAGAATCTTTTAGATGTTTAAAATAGAAAACCCAAACTATTACATGTTCAATACAACCATCAAGATTTTTGTGAATTTTTTTTAACAAAAGTTTCTTGATAGAAGCATTTGAGTTAATTACAATGTATCATCCAATTTTCTGGGGAAACAAATCATGTATTCACAAAAGCAATTTGGTATAAATATGATGAACTTTTCATTCAGTGAACTTACACAAAAAAAGAGGTTTATTTTTCATTTTTCTGCCCTCTAATGTACTCCTATACAAGAATCTAAAAATTTGACTAGACTTGGTAAACACTTTCAAGCAGAAAGGAAGGAGGAAAAATGGTTGCATCTTGACATTTTTAAAATAGAACAGCACATCCATTTTGAAACTAACCTCATTTTTAAAGGCTTAAATACCTTCAAAAGATAATTATCTGACTTTTGTACCAAGTGCTTTCTGCGGCCATGGTATTTGTAGCTGAACAGAATTACATTCTTCAGATCTTTGCATTATGAAAAAAAACTCAGAACCTTGCACATGGAGTGAACATGAGCCTTGCCCCCTTCACACAGACACACGATGCTTAAGTTTGGCTACTAGAGTGGTGTAAGTAATGCATGTTTCAGTCTAAGAGCTTTATTTCCCTGTAACATCATGCTGCATTGTAGTTTCTGCCGCAAGTGTCTGGATGTGTTCCTGCTGAGTTACATACTGTGCCTAAACTTGGCTCCTTGTCTTTGTTGTTACTAGTCTGTTCTTATCTTTCATATATTGCCAGTTGTTGGCATTAGTTCTTGAATTTGTTCACTAAGTTTATGATTCATTCCTGCATTACTAGCAACAGTGGAAGAAAAGGATGTTGTTTCGCAATAATTCCATGTTTCCCCTGTTCTTGCTCAGAATAATTATGTCCTGATAGGTCCCTCTGAAAAGAAACTATGAGAAAACTTCCTGGGAAAAGCAAACACACTTCTGACAGGTCAAAACGTGCTATCATCTCGAGTACAGCCTATGAACACCAGGTGAAAACATGTGTGCCCTAATAATGTTTTTTTGCATGTATTCAATAAGCAAGCAACAGGAATCCTGCAGGCACAAAATATGTTGCACACACCACTAAACTACAGAGAGCTTCTGGTGGGTGCTTCAGAGACCTGTTCGAGGACTGCCAATTACAGAAACGAGGTCTTAGTCACCTTAATAAGGACCAAAGGAAAAAAACTGTATCAAACTCAGGGATCCAAGCCAACTCAAATTTAGAGGTTCAAAAAAAATACCCAACAACCCCCATTAAGTTACACATAACTAAGACCAAGGAAGAGACAGAAGAAACTTCAAGTTTTGTCTAAGTTGTACTGCCAATCATCCACTCTTCAAGTTTCTCAAATCGCATTCTTCTGTCCTATGCCTGCTACCCCAGTTCTGTTAAGATACATGTAGCTGAGCAACTGGAGAAGCAGTGGCAAGCTTTTTTAGAAGCAAGTCTCACCTGCATCACAAGCACTTATTCAGTATTTACTCTTTCCCACTGAGTAAAGCTTCCGAGGGCTGAGAAATTACATTTTCTTAAAAAGTAATTTGTCACTAAAGTTGGACAAGGCACTGCAGATAACTTGATATTTGTTTACATTTTAGCAGTGTCCATTTTTGTAATTGGAATTTGAAATTGTAAAGAATACAAAGCAAATATTTTTATTATTACAATTTTCATGCTTCCCTGGACACAACAGTCAGGCAAGATGCTTAGTTTTCAAAAATATTTTACTACAAAAGTAACAATTTTAGCCATAACTTGTAATGTGGAATAGTTATGCATGGAACTGAGGCTATAAGCTTTTAAAAAGTGAGAGGTCACTGAGAAGGTAGATTTTCAATTTAGGTTTTAGCAAGAGTGGAGAAATAGGAAGTGTCACATTATTTTGACTAAGTTTGTTCTTTCTTGAGCTAATGCTTTCAGAGACAGTAGTTTCATTTTGAATTAAAACTGTTTTCTGAAGTGTTTCACATCTTCAGCACCCACTAAAGACAACTGGAATATCAACAATCTCAAAAATCTTGGTCACTATAAAAAAAAAATCCAGAAAATGAAAAAGCAACTTTCAGCAGAAGACAAAATTGTCACCTCTTTTCTCCACTGTTCCAATATGTAATTCTGGGGGAAAAAGATAAACTGGGGGGATAGGAGAAAGACTAGAAAGAATAAATTATATGTACTTCTTATTGTCTTTGAACATTTGTGCTCTGCTAACTATAGTATAATGAACATTCATATGAATTTCATGTTTACTTTCATTCATTGCCCTCTGGAAATGTAAAAGCAATTTCTGGGGCTGAATTATAACATTAGTTTTCATCTTCCATATTATTTCCAAGCATTACCAATACACAGTCTCCCCACATGCAAACTTTTTTTTTTTTGTAGCAAATAAATGACACCAATGCTTTCAACTTCACAACTTACATATGTAGTTGGTATGAATGTTCACAGAAAGCAAGGGTTCCAGACAGGATTATCTGAAAAAATTGTATATGCAATCACAATCATCTTGGTATAAATGCCCGCCCTATATGTGTTTCACACAGCCTGCCTCTGCATCCCTAGGAGAGTTATGCTCATCTCGCGTGTAATCTGTTGCCATCACCACACTTCTGCACTAATCCACTAACCCAGACGCTCACAATTTCAGATTTGGAGGTTTCTGTGACAGTTCTTCAAAGATTACTTATTATCATACTTAATTCTCCAAAGATTACTTGTAACAAGACCTCCTTAGCGAGCCCTCAAATAGAAGACTAAAATCCACACGGTTTATCACAAGTATCTGATGGTCTCAGGAGAGTTTGGGATATTTATCCCCCTCCGCCGCTGCCCCAGTTATCACAAACAGCAGCATTTTGCTAATGGAAAACAATGAGTATTTGCTCAGGAAGTATCACTACATCCATCTGTGCAGTGAAGAAGCGGAAACCCTGGCTAAATAAGCCAACACAGCCACAGAAACTAACCACCATGTGAAATTGAGACCGAGATCACAAATGGTGCTTTGCATCATTTCACAATTCTGCCCACAACACTACTGACTCGAAGATGAGGTCCTTAAATACACTCAGCTCCCATTGTAGAAAGGAACAGGATACGGTGTACAGTCCTCACCTGTATATTTTCCTCCAAACTGTGTATTTGTGCACCTAGTAGGATGACATTTTTTGATTTAGTTGTCAGCAAATAGACCTTTACACTACGCTCCTGTATTTTTGCTTTCTTAGCTAGCAGACTATAGTGAATAAGGGTTATTCTGTCAGGTTTCTTAAATTGTTTTTTTGAATCAAGGTATTTTTCATAAAGCCAGAACTGTTCATTATTCATAGGAAGCATATTGTTATACTGTCTGGCATTGTGTTTTGGGACCATTAGTCTGAGGGCAAGCATTCAGATTCATCTCTGACTCTCATCCTGCCTCTATACCTCTTTACACACCTCAAAAGCTGAGGAAGGTGCCAGTACTGAATGTGAGTCAACAGGCTGAGTCAATTAAAGAACTACTACTTCATTTTCAGCATTCATCTCTAGTTGCTAAAAAAGTACCCTGCACTGAATTGAGAGGAGAAAATATATGCTTGAAGTGAAAACTCTCCATTAAAAAAATCCAACAACTCAAATCCTTGTCAGTAGAACATCCAGGCACATATTGCTCTGTACCTGTGAGTGAATCTTTCACAACTTGTGAATAGTGCTTCACGCAGAAAGGTGACATGAGAGGGACCTCAGAACATCCAGTCCTAATGGATGCTTCAAACAGAGAGCCCACCCCTACTCCACTCACTTCATAAAAACCTCTTGGACATAAACCTCAGTAACATTTCAAAAGCTATGACGGCTTTTGAGAAAAGCTGAGTTCCTCAAGTTCTTAACAGTTTTCCCTTGTAAAATACCTTTTATCAAGATTGGTTTCAAAAGATATGCAAAGTCTATTAATTTTAGTATCTGTGCTGTGCATTTATGAAACACTGAATTGCTGTGGGGCAATGATCTTAGAGGATAACAGCTTATTCCACTTTACTGTAAATATAAAAAATATTTATCTCAATACTGCAGCATGTAGTTTGAGAAGTAAGATTTCTTATTTAGGTGAGAGACACAGATAATATTTATATAATTCTTGAGGTATACATAGATCTGTAAACTTTCATATCCACATCTATCCACTTGTTCTCAAATATAAAATTTGTTTTTTCCTGTAAGTAGTTTCCTGCATTGCCAGCAATATCTGAAAAAGCTTCATAGCATTTTAAAATAATTTCTGATATTTCACAATGTACTTTGTTACTTTTTATATGACCTGGTAGTTCTCAAATGCATTCACTGGTGCATGCACCTGCACATGTGAAAACCTCTCTAAGGTTTTCTAAGGGCATCATCTGTAGAGAAACACTTCTCAGAAGTCTGGGCTTCAATATGCCATAAACATCCAGCTTTATCATTTTCTTTCTTGCCCAAGGGCTTCCCTTGTGAATGATCAAAGCAGCAAAGATCGCAGAATTTAACAACAGGTCTAGTCAGGCCTTAAAGAACAAGAAAAAGAACAAACTTTCAAACAAACATAGATCTAATGCATCAGCATACAAAAGATGCTACCGTTTCAAAAGGGGAAGCCCGGCAGGCAGCTTATATTTAACATAACTGTCCTTGGAACAGAGAGGATTTGGGATGAAAATGCTTGGACAGTCTGCTAATCCTAGATCCACCATGCACTGAAAAAAATCTTACGGTGTAGCTAGAATAATTATTTGGAGTGTATTTAGTTATGAGAGTTCCCTTCAAACATCAAAAACAGATTCATAAATGTAGATTGAATAAAACGAGCCTAAAGTGCACCCCATCAGAAGTCCTAGGTAAAAACAAACAAACAAAAAAAACCCCACAAACCTGAAACATGTTGGAAAAATTTGTTTTGACTCAGTATTACCCCAGGAAAATATTTCTTCATGCCAGTAACGTGGTGCAAACTACCCACAGTATGGTATGGATCCTCTACCATCACTGTCAGCAAGTCCATAAGTTAGGACTGTAAGGAAACAAAGTAAAGTCAGAGCAGAAAATGTCACGGGACACATTTTCAACACATCAAGAGTAGATAATCTGAACAATCATAGACTTAGTTACAAAGTTGCTCCTTTTTATCATACCTTTAGAAGCCATTCTACCAAATAATTCTTATGTTTCAGAGCTTTTTCCATCAATCACAGATAGGAAAAAATAATCAAGTAATACTCAAAAAGTGTTAGAATAGTTCAAGTACACCTCAAAGCTGTCCCTCTACCTTGCTAGTTTTCCAGTGCTTTTCTTTTTTAAAGTCAAGATGTACTTTTCACATAAATAGCTATAATTTTTTTGTGCCATTCATCCCTGACTCCATCTCTTGAAACAGTGTGAAAGTGACTTTTAATTAGTTATTTTTTCCCTTGTCACTATAAATCAAGAATATTTTTCCCTTGACACTATACATACAATCTAGCTTTTTTTATTATTCTTCATTGAATTTCCCTGCCTTGTATTTCCTCATGAACAATACTAGATTCTCTGCCTTCTTTCTCCTCCTTGCTTTTATATGGCACTTGCTTTTTTTTTTTTTCTTCACACTCTCAAATGCCTTCTTTCCCAGACCAGCTGACATGCAGAGCTCCAAGACAGGCAAGTGAGACTAGAAAGAGCGTGATAAGCATAGGAAACCAAGGAGAGATGGAGTCTCTTCCAAACTGCATGTTTTGATATTGTTTCCTGTGCTAGATATGAAAAACTACAGCCATAAAGGAGATCAGTAGTGCATATGAAGAGATTTGTAAGTCCACGTCCATGACATAACATGCCATGACAAGCGTCATAAGTTTCTAGTTGCATGAGAAAGGCAAACCTCTGAATGTTTACTTAGCCACCATCATATTGCTATGCCAAAGGCACCTACTGCTGTCACCTGTTCTAGGGAAGAAAACAGAAGAATCCACTGTCCAGGGCTAATAACCTTCCCTTCTTTCTTATTCACCACCTCCTCGCATCATCTAGATCTGAATCACTACGCCCACCAAGGCAGCACAGAGGTCCATGGTTTTGCCACCTTCTCAGTGGAAGCCCTTGCAGCACTTCCTCAGACTCCTGTGGTGAGGGCTCCCTCATCCTTCACCATGTCCTGCCACACCATCTTCTCCCACATCTGATTTCTCATCTTTTCACATATCTGCCAGCAGAGTTGTACTTCTTGTATCTTGTCAGTCCCCACACAAAATTTGACTTCCTACTTACTGCCTTCGCTTTTAAATTAATACAGCCTGCCTCATGAGCATACTGCCTTTTACAGTCTGGGAATTATGCCAGGCCACACTTGCACTGGGGTGGAATTAGGTCCTGGATTCTAGGGCAAGTCCAACAGTTTTTAAGAGCATCAAAGAGCTGATACCATTTTTCTTAAAGTACAGTTAACAGAGATGACTGAAGAGTCCCAAGGGGACGCTGCTGCTTATACATGTACATATATTGGATCAGTCACAATCCACAACAGGATTTGAACAGGTAGAACTGCGCTGTCCTAACACTTGTCTTGACCAATTATAATGAAATCTGACAAGAAATAAGTAGTATCAGAGGCCAGAGAATTACTTTCTCAGATCCAGCAAACAGTTCTTACCTCACTTGTTCTACTTTCATATTTGGTACAAACGGACAAGCTTCTGTAGGTTACTCCTAATTTACACCAGAGCAAACATCAAAATCAGGTTCAATAGGAGGAGAAATTGCCTCTCAAAAGGTGGTTTGCTGCTGTGACCAGAGCTAATACAATGCTCTTTTAGCAAACAGCAGCTCTGCCTATGACTCTTCAATCACAACTTGAAGAAATAACAAGGGAACATTTCCCATTGAGCTTAGAAATAATAGTACCTTTAGCTGTAGCTTACAAGCAAACTATTCACAATCCCATCCCTCGCAGAACATCTCTAAAGGTAAATAACATGATAAAAACTGTGCAAAAGCACTGCATTATCCAGAAAAAAAAAAGTAAAAATACCTATTTTAATGATGCTGCTACAACGGACACATGACAAAATTCTGGTTTTTCGCCCAGTTCCATTTGCTCGCTACTTATCTCCAGACTACTGCTATAATAGTAATCCCTCATTTTACTCTTCAGTACTTACTTGCTGCTCTCCACTCATCAAGAACTGGTTCTGCTTGTCTACACACAATGGTCACTGACGTGGGAGACTTTGAAACACAGGAACCACAAAAAACAGAATGTTGTTTATATCGACATTTTTTGTTTAAATTTTGTAAATCTATAAGAGCCCCACACTGATCATCAAGACTTAGGGTTGATTAGTGATTGATATGATTTCCCTACTGTGTCAGAAAGACAAGCCAAAACCCGCAGGAAGTTCATGCTGAGTCCTGGCAGGTCTGCAAAACCCCTGTGATAAAATACTGCACAAGAAAAGGAAAGTCTGGGGAAGAACCACCTCAAACACAGCAACAGGGTCAGAAAGACACAAAATCTGTACAGAACCCCCTTGACAAAGTCCACAAGGGGAAAGAAAGGGGGAAAAAGGCTAACCAAACACATTACACCCCCAGAGCATACTGGCATAAAAGCATACTGGCTGTTTGAAAAGAAGGTGTGTTAACATTTGCTATAAAAAAGCAGATTCATTTAGGCATTAAAAACCATGGAAGAACAGGGTAAGGAAGGAGGAATGAAAGTGGTATAAAAGCCTATACCACAAGAAAGACTGAAATCTCTAAAAAGTTCATATGGAAAGCTTTCTGAACTGATGCACCTTTGGGTTTCACCCATCAGTAGATATTTCTACGCTGATATAACTCACAAATTAAACTTTTATTAAATGTATTCAGAATTTTCTATTTTTGCACATTCCAGGCACTTCAGATTTTCCATAACTGTCATCTAGAGAAGTCTCAGTCCTGAAGTACAGTGGGAGAAAAATGTACGCTGTCTGTAGGTCATAATACATGATGGCTGATCCCTTTTATAACATTTATCTTGGAATTCTTGTGACATGAACAAATCACTTGAGTTTTACTTTTGCGGGGTTTTATGGTCAATGCATTTCCCTCGGGTAAAGGATACAGCCTTGCTAAGGACAATAATTACCAACCAATAATATTGCCCTTCTTTTGCCCTTGTATGTAGCACGGTTACCCACCACCTTGTGACTGAATACACAGTACCCTTCATATCATATGCAGCCAGTATGCCAAACATATGCCCTCTAAAAAATCCTCTCTAAAACATTCTGAGTAATTTTATGTCAGTATTACCAAGAAATTCAACCATAAATTGGATTTTTTTTATAACCCTGCCCATAGCTATTTGATATGGATTATAACTGATTTCAGGGAGAGAACAAAGCATGTATATAATGTTTCACATAAGATACAAAATAACAGGGGATATCTTTTTTTTTTTTTTCAAGATGATCCAAAATATCTAGTTATGAGTACATACCTAAAATCCTGTGCAGGTCCAGAGCTTTTCACTCTTCCTTTTGCATTTTTAGTTACAAAGCAGTTACGGCTGAATATCAAACAGCCAGGAGTTGAAAGCTAAGAACTTGTTTTATGTATTCATTCACTTGAACTATGTAATCCTCTGCAGTTTATTCAGATTTCTGACCAGTGACAGGAGTATAATGTGTCATACCTCAAAGCTGATTTTATCAAAACATTAGAATGTAGATTTCACAAAGACTGCAGCTAATGTAGTATGTTTGTCAAGCAACATTTCTTTGAAAGTATTTTACTCGACTCTCAATATATTTCTATGTTATGCATTTAGAAAGCAAATAGTGGGTTTGTACATTTTATTTTCAAAAGATATTGAAAGACTCTGTTGTGAGGATTTATCTTAAGTTTCTACCTTATTTTAAAACAGAATTTTCTAAAGAGACAGATTTTCTTCCTTTGTAATTCATTATTAAAATTGAGCTCTCTACTTAAAAAAAAAAAAGGGGGGAGGGGAGTAAATAGTAAGTAAAGTCAGAAATTACTTTACACAGCTTTCCACATTGTAAAAGGAACTGAATAGGGGAAATTATTCTAAGTAATAGTTACTTTACAATTGCTCTCCAGAGTTAGCATGGCTGCGAAAATGCAGCTCAGCACAGTTAGTTTTTATGGTTCCGTTGTCTAATCCTAAAACCAATACATAATTGACGGGATTTATACATACCATACAACAAGCTCACAGAATTTCACTTTACTCCATTTGCTGATCACCAACAGGATTTACATATGTAGAATTACTCCTTAAATACAGCCTTGCTTGATTGACAGTCATCTCCTAGGTCTCCCTATGTGGCCCAGCTCACCTTGTCTCAGCAGCTTCCACCCTATCACCATCCTTCAGCAGCTTTGACTGAGACCAAGCAAATTCCTGGAACCAGTGATGGGCACTGACAGCTTTAGCATCTGTGTGCCTCAGATGTTGATGCTATCTTGTGGGTTTTGTAAACAAACTCAGGAGGAGTGGGGACAAGGTGGCCAGCATTTACCAGATGCATCCCTCATCCTTGCCACTGAATCCTAAGAGACCAACAAAGAAGCCAGCACCCAGAGGAACCACTCCACTGCCAGCACAAAAATGAATTACACCACCTTCAGCAGAGGACAAAGGAATCTGGTTTTGTCTCACTGCCCTAGCAGAAAAACTTAGTTTTTCCTCTGATTTTCAGAAGCTCTGAGCCAGTCTTGCTCCTGAAGCAAGCCAGTGATTTTCATTAAGAAACAATCTCCAGTCTCTAAGAATATCACAGGGCTGCAGACCCTGGCAGTCTGCTTGGGAGATTGGAAAGAGGGAGGACACAATTATTCCTATACTTAATTTTTGAAGAAGGTGCAAAAGTGATGAGCAGAAACACATACTACTTTGTGAGCCTGCAGAGGAACTTACTTAAATGAAAGGCATGGGATCAAATTCTTTCAAACTTCAGAAACATACACATATGCTGGATGCAAAGCTACAAAATGGACTGCTTGGTGTTAGCAGAATCCAGATACCCCATGTGCAGTATTGATCTGTCTGAATGACAAAAAATTATTCCCTAGTAATTTATTTAAGCAGCTGACAAAGGGGAACAGAAGAGATTTTCTATGATGAATATATTTGACCAGTTTTATATATGGCTCAATAAGTGAAAATACACATTCACAGATAACTTCCTCATCAATTGATTAAAACAGCTTGGACTGATTTTCTGTTCATAAATTTTCTGTTCATCAGTTGTACTGCTTCTTTCATTCTCTGAGCTATGGGTCTTCTATCAAGAAACAAGTAAAACAAAGCAAAATCATTCCCTAACTCTAAGGCTGATGTAGTGGGAAAAGTTAGCAGGTATTTGCAAAATCTGATAAAAATCAACACAAAATCCCATGAGGACAGAGCGCTACACAATTCCTTTCAGTGCCTGGAGTAACAAACACTGTCCTTTTAAATCCAACCTCTGCAGAGTTAGCATGTGCTCCGGCCTTTGAAAAAATGTTCACAACTATGACAAAGAAATGTAAAGGCTCTTGCTGCAAAGGCTTTTAAGCTCACAAAACGAGGTGCTGCATGGTTTCTGGCACAAGAAGATACAAGTCATTCATGAGTGACTGTCACACCTTGTGAAAAAGTACAAAGCACCACAGACTTCAAACCAGTAAATGAAACTGAGACCAAACACCCAAAATGGTTTTTTGCTAGTTAACAGAGAGACCCAGTGTGACCCAATGTTTGCAGATAGCTTTGAAGTGGCTGCTGCATCTACTACCAGTGCCACAGGATTTTCAGGAATAAGTAGGTTTTCAGTGACTTCAGGAAGAAGCTGGTCCCAACAACAGAAAAGCTACAGACCGCTTGGTGGTTCCTTCAGAGGAACAACTGGAGGCTCGCAGAGATGGGCTCCTTCCTGCATAAGGGGGAAATAGCAGCAACTGAAAGCACTGAGCATTTTAGCAGGCACTGAATCCTGAAGAAGAGGGGACAGGCTTACTACTCCCTTTGTAGAGGTACAGACTACCCTCAGCAGCAGAGCATGGGCAGACCCCAGCTCGCAGCAGCCCAGCCTGGCTCCCAGCTGCTGCAGCCTGCTGGCAGGACCCCTCCAATCCAGCAACTGGTTTGGCATTAGCTCAAGGTCTCCTTATCCTCTACATCCATTGAATTCATTAGAAAGTTAGCTGGAAGGAGGTACATCACACCTGATATTGGCCATTAAAAGATTATTTGGGCTCCTTCTATAGCTAACAAGGAGACAGACAAAGACAAAGGCATAGCTAGCCTTCCTAAGACAAACGATACACGACTTACTCCCTGAAATGCTTCTTGCTTTCTCTTGAACAATAGAGAAATGCCTAATGTTTAGCTTCTAGAAAAGCTTACGCCAAGTCAGGCAAACTGAATGCAAAGTGTCTTTTTGACCTTTTTTAAAAAAAAAGTAAATTACGTTTTTCAAATCAGAAAAGCAGCAGCTTGGGAATCCTTGTTTTTCTGACAAAAAAGTTTATACTTATATATACACACATGGAGAAAGACAAGTAGACATACAGGCACATGCATATAGGGGAGTTTTTCAGTTCCGGTCAATTTTGGAAAATTCCCATCTATACAGCAGTGTTGGTTAGAGATAAAATTTTTGGCAACATTCCTACATCGTCAACAGCTCTTGTTTAGAAGCAGTTACAGCAATCTAAGTAAGCTTTTGATGACATAACTACTTTTGTTTAGCAATCCAATGTAAATGACTTTAATAGTAGTGGTTTTGGCAGGTATAAAGTGCTTTTGCTAGACAGTGCTGACACCATAGCTATACTGGTAAGCATTTTAACCTTAGCATGTAAAAGAGAATACCAAAGAAGTAGGATGAAAAACTGTGTATCACAGTAGGGGAAGCTAATCTGGACTCATTCATGGGGCTACTTCCTTTGATTTTTCTTTAGTGACTTATATTTAATGATAATATTTCTGAGGAGTGTCTCCTATTCCCTTTCTTTTCTTTCACTCTGGAAGAAAATCACAACCACGTATCTCTTGTATGAAACTTTGAAAGAAAATTTAAAAGTTACTCCAAATAAAAGCTAAGACAGCCAGGCTAACAGCTGTAGTTATGAAAGGCATCTTTTTTGTTGGTGGTGGGTCTTTTTTGCCCTTGAACAGACACAGCACCAGCAGCCAAATTCCTCAGCAGTAGCTTAAAGTGCACAGACTTAGAAGGGCTAACTGGAGTGGTAAAAGCCACCTGCCTGTTCTTCTGCAGGTGTTACTGCTGAAGCAACACCAGCAAGATGAGACCAGGAAATATCCCCACGCACCACCTCACACACCAGCACATTCAACCACAAGACCTCCTCCTGGAAAACAGGAGGTGATGTCCTGTTCTGAAGTGTCTTAATAGAAGCAAACTTTGCCCATGCTAGGCTTATTCTTGGTCATTTGAAGAAGTTACTCATACCACCAAAATAGCTTTCCCATGAAAAAAAAAAAAAAAGCTCTCTAACCAGAAGCAGTACCAGCAGAGCCCTCAGTCCTTGCAAACCTCAGCACAGCGAGGGCTAGCAAGAGCCAGGAAGGACAGGGCACCTGCCTCCTACAGCTGCCATGCCTCAAAACCCAAGGAATAGCAAGGAAGAGATAAAACCAGCTGCCTATTCCAAAGACAATACAGAATGATAGAATCCAGTCTACAGACACCAGGAGACAGTTCTCAATCAGGAAGACACCTACTGTCTTCTCTTCCCTGCAGGCCAAGGGTAAAAAGTCCTGGTCATCTTCCTTCTCTTTGCAGGCAAGTTTACAGTGGATTCATTTCACGGGGCTCCTATGCACAAGAAACTGAACATTTATTTGTTTTACACATAACTATCCCAGCTTCATCTCTGTGTAAAACAGGCACTCTAGAACACAGCTGGCAAAGGACTCCTTAATAATGCACACAATAAGTAAGAGCATAATAAAAAGCCCACGTCTGTTTTCACTAATAAATGTAGTCCAGCTTGCTTCAAGAGCAAGAAACACATCTCCAAAACCAAAAATGCACATGTGCTCAAATACAGCAAATAAATCTCTAGGGCTTTCTTTTGTCCATTTTCCTCGCGCACAAATGGATGAAAGCTAAAGAGCAGCATTCAGCCAGGTGCACCTCTGTGCTCAAGCCCACCTCCCCCTTCGGAGAACTTAAAAATTCAATTGACCTTCAACAATGCAACAAAGTCTTACAAAATACTCTTTTTCTGCAGGTTTGCACCAAAGAATTGGAGAAGCAATCAAGTTAGACATCTGCTAGAAGAGCAGCAATGAAGAGCCTAGCAGATATTGAAGATAACGTAACCTAGCCTCTCTCACATGAAGTGAGCCCTGCAAGGCAGAGAGAACAAATCCACTACTGCAGTCAATTCTTTATTCAACAGATGTTTTTAAATCACAAACTGAGTGGTGATTATGTGTACTATGTTCTTTCCAGAAAGAATTTTTTTTTCTCCTTCTTCTGTTTCATTTTTACCAAGCAGGTACAAAAAGCCCAGCTCCATCCACTCTTTAATGTGACACATCTGTGTACTTGCAGAAAGCTGAAAACACTTGTTGAAAAGCTACACAAAAGGGGGCTAACACACAGCCAACAAAACCAAGCTGAAATACCATAACAGTTTAAAATTCAATTTTAATTTATGTTTTTCTAATTGCTTTGGCACTGAGGCTTGGCTGCAGAGAGATTTCTGGTGGAAGGGGGTTCACCATTTGACAAATGTTTCTAAATATTATATCACCAAGATTTTTAAAGGCAGTACCTGCTGAAGTCACAGTAGAGAATATTTTGTTAGTCTCTCCATTTATGGTCAGAAAAAAAGCAAGAACCAACTCCCACACCTTCACTCACCCTCTTATACTCACTATTCTCACATCCTACTTTAGAGTTTACATGCCTCCTTTCTTTTGTGCACCTGATCTGCAAAGTATTTCTGGTTTGATATACAAGCATGGTCACCAGGGTATCTTTTTATTTGCAATCAAGAGAAAAGTACAGTTTACTATCAATAGGACATGTATTTTGCTGTATTCCTGGCTGTGACTCTCCACTGTAACTTTTCCATATACTATGAAGAGCTTGTGAAATCCTGTACAGAAAGAATAGAAAATGCATTTTAAATTTTACAATAATTAATCAAGTAATGCCCTCCTTTGGCTCTTCTCAATCACCGTTTCCTTCCAGTCTGCCACTGTTGTAAATGTTTGCCTATTAAAATTCAATTTAAAGTGAAAATGGCTTCGTGAATTTTTGTTTGATTTTTTTTTTAAATGCAGAGCTCTTCCTTCTGTGCCATACTTTCCAGGAAGGTGTAGCCATGTGCAGCACCTTGTGTTGGACTTGCTGTTCACAAGAGAGGTGGGTGCACCTTTTTTGAAGCACAATACACAACGTGCCTTTTCCTCAGCACATTAATCAGGGGCCCATAAACAAATCCCAGCAGATTTAGGGTTTCACTGTGGCATCACTGAAGTGCACATCAAACAAAACACAATTTCTGGGGGCTTTGGGCAGCATGGATTTGCAAGGTCCAGTGGAGCAAAGCTCCTGCCAGGCTAGACCAGACAAGCTATACATAATGGGGGGCGGCCAAACAGCTGTTCTTTTGTGTCCCCTTTGCCATTTTAGCCGCTGACAATTATTTACAGATTAGTTATAGATTTGCCAGCTGGCTAAGGCAAAGAAACCTCCTGGATAATGCTAGAAGAGAAGATGCTGATTAAAAATAAAATAATTTTTAAAAGTGGAGAAAAGCACTTTGGGGCATCCAATTTCTCTATTTACTAACATATTCTTTGCACTTCTAAAAACAAGTATTTGTGTTTCTCTTAGTCATGAAACTAAGCTTTAAAAGCAGCAGATTATGATGACTGGAAAAGGGTAGGAAAGGAGATAAAAGGGGCTTTACTAATTTTTTTGTCCTTTCTTTTAGATGTTTTCAAATGAAAAACCCTGAAACTAGGAAGAGAAAGGTACTCTGAATCTCTAGTAACAGAATACTTTCAACTCTTTTGGTATGCAAGTATTTCAAGTGTCACACAATACTTCCTCACAGATGTTATTAGACTCTTTTCCAAAAGTAAAACAAACTGTAATTCTTAATCTCACACCAGAATAGCCAGCTTTAAGATTAAAGCATTTGCTCTGCTGCCATAAAGATGCCCTTGGCCCCATTTTGCTTATCCAGTATTTTCTCCACTGCTTTAGTTCCACTGAACACAATGGATTTATTTTGCAATAAGTGGAAACCAAGCAAGGGAAATGTACTAAGAAAGAAACTGCAGTTTGGATCTGTCCCTGAATATCTGGGATCTAACACAAATGAGGGAGATGCTAGCAGGGTGAGGAAATCCATGGAAAGACCATTTCAGATGATCAAAAACTGTCTTTGTCATTAAAACAAACTTACAAACCCTTCCTGTACTTCATCCTACCAGCTAGTCAGAGTATTTGGTAATACCAGCGATCTTTAACACCGATCTAACTCAGAACTAGACATTCCTTTATAGAAAGGAAGGGGGGAAGAGAGGAAAGGGGGAACATGGGGCAAATAGGGAAGGGAAACCAATTTCAAGTACAGTAAGATCTGTACAACTGTACAACTGGTCAGATCAGTTGGGGCCAAAATCTCCCTCAAAACAAAATTTTTTGACCCATCATGCGAAGCTTTCAAACCAAAGTTAAATGCCTCTTCTCCCACCTGCCCCCACTGATGGGATCACGGTTCTCCCCGCTCACAGCTCCAAAGGCCGAGCGCACCTCACCCCACAGCCACCACCCTCCAGGAAGGGACGGCAGCAGCCCAGGGCGTATCTTCCAGCAATTCCCCTTTGCTGTGTCAATTTGGGGCTTTGATGAGGTTTTCATTTTCCTTCCAGAACTGTTAGCGCAGAGGAAATACCCAATGGATGGCCTGGGGGAGGGGATTTCTTTTCCCAATGCCCACAGCCACCAAGGAGAGACACAAAAGCAGGCCCCATCTGGCAGAGCCCTCATCAGCCTACTTTTAAACCTGGTTTATAAGCAGTCCTAAACAGATTTCACCAATTTGGCATAATTTTAACTCCTGCCATCCTGAGAGCAGCAGGCAGCCCGAGCAAGAAGCACAGGCACCAGCCAGGCCTGGGGGTTCCTGTGGGGCGAGGGGCCTTACCCCTTACTGAGGCCTGGTCATGGCTGCAAAGGCCTGGTCACCGCTCCAGCCACATCGGCCTCTGCCTGCAGGGAACACGGAGCAGGTTTTGCCTCTCGGCTTGCAGGGATCCCACGTGTAATTAATAACGGGAACTAAAGCAATAGGGGGAATTTATATTAAGATACTAATGTTGACTAAACACCTAGCTCCCAAAGAGTGTCCGATACTGTCGCTCATATTATCCAGGAGCCACAGTTGCTCCAGAAGAAGGTACAAGGAACAAAGTGAGCAGATATCAACTTGTAATAAATAGTTGTTTCGTAATCTTAATTCAAACTAAGAACACAAAGGAAAGGAAGAAAGATACCTGGAGTTGAAGAGGAGTGCTGCTTCTTCACACATCTAATATTTCACTGCAGTTTTACTTAAACCACTTCTAACAAGCTGTGCAGTTTGCTCCAATCTTTAAAAATATTTTTCAAACCCTTTTTATAAGTGCGTGCAACCAGTAAATAAGAAGCAAAGGCAAATGATTTTACAAGAGTCTTGATTTGTGTCACAAGAGAGGAAAAAAGTAACAAAGAAAAAACTCTAAGGAAATCTATCATTTTATATCACTGTTAAAACCAATCTTGCCCACAAAATGCAGAGATCCTTGACCCAAAACACTGCAGGGAGTTGACATCATACCACCACTATCTTTACAGAGGTGATCCTTGAGGTATACCAGGTATAGCCTTGAGGTATACCAGGATTCTGCAACATAAAATATCAATGGAGTTCTCTCATGACAAAAGGCTGTTTTTCTCTTGTACATCCTTGCGCCTCAAATTTACATACTTTCATTTCACAAAGTCAAAGGGCTCTTAAGAGAGTGGTTGCACAGTATCCAATGCAAAAGAGATTTAGTCTTCAGATTTGTGGGAATTTAAAGTTACAAACACTGTTGCACATAGCTTTACATACTATCTTCTCTTTATATGCATACGTTTATTGCAGTCAAGTTTGTAAAAAAAAAAATCAAAATAGTTTAAAGGCATGGAAAAGGTGTTTGCCTGAATTGCTCATGGCTTTATAATCTGTTTCAAACCAAAATTGCTTTACTTTGATTTATCAAAACCAAAAATAGATCAGTGTAATCCAATTTCTAGTTTCTTGTTTTCCTGCCACTCCTATGCCCCAAATTGCTGTACACTACTCTTATCCAGGCTTGCATTGATATTCACTGACATCTAAGGGTTCTCCTAGAGCATTTCAAGGCTGTGTGTTTACCTCTCAGCAGAAACCATCTGAAGAATTTGCAGAGCAAAAGCACAGTTTAAGCATAGGAGAAAAACCACACTAACCAAGACAACTTATGCATGGCATAAAAACTAAGTACATAAGCAAGAAATTCTCTCTGCTTCTACTTAAGTTCTTTTTGCACAGGGCTTAATATTTAAAGTAGTTCAGCAAATGCATAATTTTACATTTCATAAATTACATTATTTTTGTTGACACAACAGACATTGTAAAAGGGTGACAATGACAGAGCTAGAAATCACAGGAAACAAAAATGCCTGAGGCCTTTCCAACATACACAGGAGGCAAATTATCTGTTGTTCAACTAATGCATTCTAGACTAGTTTAAGATCGTACTAAAGAGAATCTAGTTTTTACCTCCTTGTTTATGTAAGTGCCTACTTACTGTGAAAGTCAAGAGTAACGCAAAAACTTTCACCAGAGCAGAAACTATCTAAACATGCAAATACATTCAAACCCCCAAGGGGCCAATAATACTGTCCAAAGAATCAGTCTCACAGAACTTAGACTTCAACCCAAAGCCTTTTGAACAAATACTTTTCCAGTAGTCTTATCTTTTAAGAACATGATAACTTTTGCAAGCATTTTGTATATTTACTAATTGCAAGTAGTCGCTGAAACCTATGAAAGGAGTGGCGATCAGAGAGAAACGGGGGAGCCAGCTAACAGGGACTCAACTCCATGTGGGGAGAGGTAACCAAACAGTGGCATATAGAAGGACAGTCTCATAGTTTGATTGCTCATCTAACAATAACGAGAGCTACCTCAGCCACAAAGGTTTTCAATACCTTCACATAAGATTCCTACTCAAGCCAGCCATCTGGGATGGAAAAAAAAAAATCAAGAAAAAAATGCTGTCTTATACACTGTATATGTAGAAGGTTATAACATCCACACCTATTTTACATATAAGGCATACATTTTTTCACGAGGTTGTTCACATTTCCTCTGACAGAAAAAGAAAATCCATTCAAATCTCCTATTACCTCAACAAGCATCCTTAACCACTGGTAAACAGAGTAGGAGGAGATGCAAGAAAATCCTCCTCCTCCTCCTCTCTGGGGATGGTATCTATTAATTTCCTTTGCTTTTTTTTTTTTAATGTGTCCATAAGATTGTTTACTTTTGTGTCAAAGAATTGGGGAGCACAGAAAAAAAACAGAGGAGTCTTTGCGAAAAAGGGTGGTTTGGTTTGGGTTTTTTTTAAACCTATTTGGTTTTGGTTTAAGATTTATCAGGTCAACTGACCTTGCAAAAAAAAAAAAAAAACCACAAAAAAACAAAACAAAAAAAAAAAAACCAAAACCAAACACCACCAAAAAAACCCCAAACAAACCACACCAAAACTAAAACCTCAGTNAAAAAAACCCCAAACAAACCACAACTAAACTAACACTGTAGTTCAGATAATCAGATGTATATAAGATACATGTAACAGGAAAAAGGATAAAGCTTTGGGACTAAGCCACAATGTGGGGAAAGAAACAGGGGCATGCAGAACATGCACAAGGCTGGGTAACTTCAGAGAAGACATTTAACCTCTCCATTACTTGGCTTCCCTCTGGCAGAGGCAGAACAATATGCCCTTACCGTCCAAATTGTTCCCCTGGCTAACACAAATACTTAACAGCAGAATGACTGGTGTACCAATTCTGGCTACTTCATCCTACACTATTTCATAAAGGCTTTTTTTTCTGCCATCTGTGTATATCCATACTTAATCACTGTCAGTTCTTTTGTTTTCCAACATGAAGTATAATGAGACATGTTTCCACAAAAACTGTGTTTTGGCCAGTTCTTTGTATGTGGGAATTTGAACTACTGAACAACCCTCAGAAATCATGGAGCACTGCCACGTGCAATGGCCTCATGACATCCAGCCATTTAATCTGAGATGCAATACAAGCGAGGTGCTGCCAAAGCATATGGAGTTTTTTTGCAAGACCAGATAATGCCTTAGTCTCTACTCCAGCTGCCATGTCTCCATCTTGCCTTCCCTCCTCTCTTTCCAGGACTTGGGAGAGTAGATGGGGGAGCTTGGCATGGATCTGAGAAGAAAGGGGGGGTGGAATGGAGCTGAAGAAAGATGCCAGCAGATCTGCATCAAGAGCCAAGTTTTTTTCCATTCCTCCCCTAAGTGCTCAACAGTTATTTACAAAACAGGTCAATTTTCCACATACTTGATACAAAAAAATGTGCTTGCATAGGTGTGCCAGGGTAGATAATACAAGGAAGTATCACAAGAGACCCTCCAGCATCGTAAGGGGACTAGTGGCTGCAGGAAGCCCTGGTGTGACCTGAGAGCCCTGGGCACATTCATCACTCCCAGCACCGCTGTGCTTGCACGTCTGGTGCTAGGTCTGCCCGCAGGCACAGCTGCACCCCACCGCCCGACCTCCATCCTGAGCAGAGCACCTGCTGCACAGGAAGGTGGAAGCAAGATTTAGGGCACATCAGGCTGAGGGCCACCCCAAAATCTGTTTTCTGGGCAGAGTAAGATGTCCGGAGGCTCACAGTGGAGAGAGCACCTACCAAGGCCTCAAGGGTGTCAACTCTCAGCCTGTCATTTGGAGTCTTATGAGGGGGAAAGATGACAAAAAGGCAGTGTAGTCTTTCAGCTGGTCTCAGATCATTGACCCAAATAATCTCACCACTGCCTCCCCAGAAGGGGTGCCACAGCAGTCTCCTCCACCTCCAGAACTTTCAGAACAAAATAAAATATTGATGTCTGATCATTGCAGTCCTGGAGGGAGGAGGAGAACAAGAAAAAGCATCAGCAAAGGTGTTTGCCCTGCTCCCGTTAAAGCCAAGAGCAGCCCTGGGAACTGGCATCAATAAAAATCAGGAGAAATGAGCAACAATGATGGCTTTGAGTAAAGTGAAATGGAATCTTAATATTGATCAGGAGAGGCTCATGGCTTTCTACAGGAAGTAACCAAACCACCCTGCAAATGCTGGATGGAAAAAGCACTAAAATTTTGCCAGTTTGAATGGAGCAATTTGGAAGTGAAACTCATACCTCAGCAAGTTAAACCAATAGCTACCTTTAGATAGTAAGGATAATAAAATTGTATCCTTAACCCATCAGCCAATACACAGGGACAATACAATATTCTTTCCAAGCCAACATAAGGAGGGGTCAATAAATTCAGACAATGCACCTGTAGGTAACTGGACTGCTCACATTTTTTGCACGAATAAAATGAATACACATAGTGAAAGCACACTCAGGTCTGAGATCTTTTTTCCATAAGCCTAAACGGAAGTTTATTTAGGAAAGTTTTACCTGCACATATTACTACCACCTGTATATTTTGTTAGTATGAGGGGGGAGGGAAGAGAGAAAAAAATTCTTTCTTCCAGGGAAGGAAAGAGCTTTTGTCTCAGCCAGATCCCAACATGCTTTTCCTTTTTTTCTTCTGTTTATGAGAATGTCGGCAAAGGTCTTTACTAAAAGATTAAATTGTATCATTTCCATTTCAGTGAATGCAAAGCTTTTATTGTACAAAACCTCATGTTTTCCCATTAGGCCCCTGTAAGGAAAGAGAGCGTTGTGATACCATGCATACGTACGATACAGTGTGCATGAAGAACATCTCAAAAAATCAAAATCTTCAAAACAGATGTAATAAGAGTTTTGCAGTAAAAGCTATCAACATTAACATACTAGTTCTAATTTACTTCATGCATTTAAATTTATTAACTTCAGGCAGGCCATATGTTGGCTACAGAGTGTGGCTCTGCATTCCTGAGTCAGTTGACAATGAACAGTTAAGTTCCAATAAATTGGAAAGGTGAAGTAGGGTGAGCCTAACTAATGGGAGAAAATGATGCAAGCGCAAATCCAATACACCATAGTAGAGCAGCAGCAGCACAAAAATATTCCACCATATGTTTCAAGGGCTGGCTAAAGCTTCATGCAGAAAGCTTTGATGTTGCCGCTGTAATTGAGAATGTCAATACTTCCAGAGTAGAAAACTTATTTCCATCAATTAAATACTTGATTTGCACCCTACATATCAGGACAACGTCTGCTTCCTCAAATTCACTCCGCACCAGCTAATGCTGTTGTTTTAGAGTAAGACTGAGAACGTATCACTGTTTTGTGTTTTTGGAACAGTGAGTGCAGCTTTGGACTGAAGGGCAAAGTGTATGTATTGCAATTTTCTAATTCAGAAGCCATCTGTGCTCTCTTTTCATCAATGCAAGTGGAAGAGTTGCTTAAGAATCAGATGGATCCCAAAGCTTTGTGGAAACAAACTGAAAAATGCACAACTGTCTAAAATATACACAAAATAAGGCCTTATCTGTGGAGAAATGGCAGCACACTGCATAGCAAAAGCTGACTTACAAGATCCACAGAAAAACAAGAGCTAGAGGCAATGAAGAGAAAGCACACTCCTGGGGACAACAGGCTCATCTTCCACCTTTGACTTCTGTCAGTCCAGAGCTGCCTGCCCATACTTCTTGGGCATAGCATGTCCTTTTTCAGAGGTGCAGAAGAAGGAGAAAACTGACAATACTTGAATACCACAAAACACACAGCTGTAACAGTTCTCTCCTCCAGTACTGTGTCTGCCACTTGAAATCAAGCCACACAGAAGCTGCCCACAGTATCTCAGGCATCAGGAGCAGGGAGTGAGCACACCAGGAGGTTAACACCAATGTTTTTCAAACATAAAACAAGCCAGGGTTGTTGTTACAAGGAAAAGTAATGGAGCACCAAAATACTTTGAAGAATCTGGGACATAAATCTGCATTCAGGCACTGAAACCAAGAGCCTCCTTTTCCAGAAGTTGCTAAGCACATAGGTCCTCCTCAACAAGAGAGGAACAAAGGTGTTTTCTGGGAGTCCAAACGCATGAGTCCCTGTCTGCAAAACTTGGGGTCCCCTCCAATATACACAAGGCCTTAAAACAACCCCTTTTCCATCTGGGCACTGCAGGGGCCAGGAGCAGCAAGGGCTACCCCAGGAGCGGGGCAGGGTCTGTCCCACCCCCAGCAGCCCAGGCGCCCCGAGGCAGTCCCAGGCACCTCCCTGGGGATGAGGCAAACCAGGCTGGGATGTGGGCTGAACTCCTCTGGGCTCATGGCTGGGCAGGGGGGAGCTGGAGACCAGCCCTGCTGCAGTGTTGCAGAGGCAGGGGCTGACATGGGGTCCTGGGACATGGGAAGCTGCAGTAGACTGAAATGGGGTCCTGGGCAGGGCAGCAGGACTCCTTGGGGGCACGGGGTAAAGGAAAGTCAGGGCTGATGGTGCCCTCAAGGCCCAAACGTGCCTCATCATATTTTGGGTGCACATAGTAGGGATTTGTTCCTTTCTCCTTCCCCTCTTTTTTTTCTTTTTTTTTTTTTTTAAGTTCAGAAGGGAGCATGCTTTCAAAGCAGGTCTGGTCTCCACTGTGGTCTGCATCATTGAGCAGGCTCACAGCAAGATCCCTTCCAAATGAAATTTAGCTGGGAGACACACAGCAGCATCACACCTAGCACTCTGCATTTGTGAATGGCCGTTCAGAGCACAGGTCCAAGCTGAGGGCAGTCTGAGGCAAACACCTCTAAAAATACATATACCCTGCATAAGTTGTGCTCAGCACTCTTTTGATCTATAGATCCTGTTTGGTGACATTGCCACAAGCCTCCTGCAGTAAACCTCCATGCAGAGCACAGCCCTCTGCTCCCCACTAAGCAATGGATGGGAAGTGTCCTAATTTTACAGCTACTTGACAGATGGGAAAAGCCTGAATTAAAGTGAACTCTATAAAGATCTGTAGCTAATGCTTGTGATATTAAAGACAAAAAAACCCACTCCCCGCATATGTTAACATAGTTCTACTTTGCATGGTTAAAAATAGAAGCTAGGCTGACTTTAGGGATCTGAACTTGGCCATACTGTGCACACACACTAATTTCTATTTTTTGTCAAATTAAAAGTTGGTCTATCTGTGCCACTAAATTTCTATCATAAAAGATCGAGGGACAGCTATACTGTAAGGATTAAAGGTAAAACCATCTTGAGGCAGATAGTCCATTACTGTTAGGAAAGAGACCCCACCTTCAGAGGCCCCTGGGGCACTAGATATCATGCAGAGAGAACAAGACTTTCCTCCCTGAAGACTCACCACATAAACAGATGTCCAGGAAAATGGAGATAATTGATACAGTAGAAGGAAAAAAGAATGAGGAAAAGACACAGCTGTAACCTCCTCTCTTGGGAGGAGAGCCCAGAACATCTCAGTGCTGCTGGTCTAGGAGTTGTGGTCAATATGCCTCATGAACCATAGCAAAGAAAGGCACATCTGTACATCCCTCCTGTCCATACCCAAGCTCTCCCTCTTCTCCCCCTCTCCAATGAAGATTAAAGCATATGTATGACTATGCTATTATAGATTAACACAATAGTGCAAGTGTTGCAACAATTAAATGCCATGCCCTCCTGGTAGAGTTACAGCCCTATCCTCTCCTTTACTTCACTTTGCAGAGCTTGGGATAGAGATATCTGCCCCACTTTACAGGATCTGACATGCTGCACAACCGTCACACACACTTCCGCAACACCAAGTTGTACTGTACCTTTTCAGTTAGACTGCAGATCTGTAGGACCTCCAAGATGAATTTTACACAAAACCAAACCAATATTTAAATAGACACCTCATCAGGTTTTGTTTTTTCCTATGCCATAAAAATGAATATATTAGGAGGGAAAGTTAATGACCAGTATAATCATGTTTGTTGAAAACAATCTTCTGCAAGATTAAGTTAGCAAGAAAAAAAAACCCACACATCTCATTTCACTGTCATGGCAGAGACATTTTGGCAATGGAGAAAAAAATATAGGTGCCAATCTAGCAAAACCTCTTACACATGAACAATTTAAGTGTGCAAACTGTATGACCCAATTCAATTGCACAAGTCTTGCAGAATCTAACTTTTATTTTTGTAATTAAATAAAGACCACCAAAATATAGACATCAAGACATAGGTAGCAAAGAATAAAGACAGAAAGAAATCCCAAATCACAATTTGCACATTTCCCCACCTGTTAAAAACTTTTCTGTTAAGATATTGCCATTTTGCTACCATTATTTAAATTTGCAGTATTTGACAGGTTGCTTCTAAAAACTCATGCTCTTAAGTGTTTTGCCACAATCTGGTTTCATTAAGATGGGATTATAATTCCAGATCTCATGGCTGCAAATAAAAACAAGATGACTATATGAACACAAAAACCAGAAGACAAATTCATATTACTGATATTCTGATTTATATTTTCACTATTTCACATGATTTTAGTGGCATAATATTGAATATTTGGGCAATAATTCTGTTCATATATTAAAACATAGTTTAGACAGGAAACCAGATATAGATTAAGAAAACTAAAGGCATTTAGAATTTTTTGTGTATATATATGCACATATGTATATCTATAATTTTACCCTGAGGTGAATTTTAATATTGATTTTGATATTAATTTCATTCTTTCTAATTTTTGCAACAGACTGCTTCATATAATGCTGACATAATCCCAGATGGTAAAACAGTTTAAACACAGGAAGATGAAAAATTGCTAGCTGTGGATTAGAGAGCCTGCATATTACATACCAATGACGTGCACCTAAATTTACATCATGTTTAATCAAAAACTTATTTCTTTTTTAGATACTAATGCCATATATTAACAGAAAATAAGAGGCTGAAAGCCTCTTGCCTCCACACTAGTTACAACAGCATTTCTTACAAGGCAACCCACAGAGAAACACTTTACACAATGGCCTTGCAGAAAGGACTATGGTTCCTTCAGCTCTGCATGCACTGGTGAGCATCCTAGCAGTAGTTAGACAAATCATAGGTTGCTTCTGATGATTTTTCCCCTGTTAATGTTTAAAACCAGACCTGGCCCACTAATGGGCAAAACAATATTCTGAAGAGAAAGGCTTTCGGTGACTTCTAACTTAAGCTGCAAAATAATCAACAAAGTAGACAGGAGAGTTGCTGGCTAGAGAACCTGATTCCTCCAGAATACCTTTTTATGGTTTAGCTCTACAGAAATTAAAGAATGGATACAAGAGCTACTGGATAAACCGCATTGGGTTTT
>VXBL01000724.1:418695-440489 GCA_013400195.1 Aramus guarauna
TTTTTTTACACAAGTATCACACTTGATGACAGTAAGTATTCCTTCTGATTTGAAGTATTTGGAACCAATAACAAGAGAAGACGACATGGTTTCACAGAGGATACCGCTAAAACAATCATTTTTTCTTTCACTATTGTACCAAACAGTCACCAAACAAAATTGCCTTAGCATAAAACTTGATTTGAACAGCTCTTTCAGCAATTTAATACAGAATACCCAAAAGAATTCTCCTAAAAATGGCAGCAGATTTTTATCAGCTAAGTTATAAACAAATTCAAGTACAGTGAGATGCAACCCACCAGTTTGCTCAAAATGTGATTTTGCTTTATTTGTCCAATGTTCAAAAATGCTCAGTCAATATTTTTTCATTTCATGCCTCTCAATACAATTAGGAAGACCAAGAAAGGGAGAAAGGAGACTTGGGACTGAAGCCCAGAGAATAACACACAGTCCTACTTACTTACCCACAGCTACTGCCACCAGTTCCCCCTGCAGAGAAATTTTAGGACTGATAGGTCTGGCAAATGACTGGAATTGAGGAGGGGCAGGAGCAGGACTGTAGGAAGGGCAAGTGCTGGTAACTCTTGGATTAGCTAGTCACCGCAACCCCAGCACACATCTCTGCGCAGCTTCTCCGAACACCCAGGTTGCAATACATCCCAGGCAATAAGTCCTGATGGCCCACACAGGTGGCAGAGGAAGAGACTTCCCATCTCCTACAGGCTTGTCACCTACGAGCTCCTAAACAACAGAAAAATGTGCACAGGAAACCATCACACAGCCACCAGCCTGGAGGAGTTGTTGAGGATCCGGTAAAGGGCACCCCTTGTATCAAGTATCATTGTACAAAATCCTGCACAGACAACAAGGACACACAAATCCTGGGGCCAGACAGCTGAACAGACTACTTGGTCTCACACTCCTCTGCATGCATACTTACAAGCAGCTGGATGCAGAATTACAAACAACTGAAATCACTTTGGCTTTAAAATAAAATCATCTTCCCTTCAGAGAAAGTCTCCAAGATTTGCTACACAAGATTTGCTGACAATAGCGAAACAACGTCTTAGTCTCAGGGTGCAAAACAGGTTTTGGAGACCCTGAATTTGGCTTGGAACTTGAGTCATCAACAAAAGTCTACAAGAAAGGCTTAGAAGTCATGCAAGGAAAACTTTCCATAGCATATATTAAAACTTGGGAATACGGACAAAAAAACCCTAGCCCATTCTCATAAGAACTCCCAAGTAGTTTGGAAAACTAAAGCATTGAAAAATACTCTAGCAGACTTGCTAGGGACAGGGCTCTGCCCTAACTCTCTGCAATTAGATTTCTAAATCAGAGAAGAATGCAGCCTAGGAACTTCAGATAGCCTTGTTTATATAAACTGCCATGAGATAAGATTTGCCCATTCCTAATCAAAACAGAAGAGTATATTAACAGAACAGTAGTCAAATCTGGCTTTCAATGTGCTCTTCTACTCATTTTTTTTGTTTTTTAATGTTCTTACTCATCCTGTTTCTTAGAGCTAACATTACACTATCTCCTGTTTATTGCAGTGTCTTATTTTATGGACAGCTTGTTTTAAAACACTTATTAGCTGTGTTTTCTGTTTGTTGGGGACAGAGGAATGAAACTTTGTTCTGAACTGCTTCCAAAAATTATATAAACTATTGTCAAATCTGTTAAGAAGCACATTGATTTTTCCAGTTTTTAGAACATCAACATGGAGAATTGATCAGAGCTAGATTTTCCATCATTTAACAGACTTTATAATGTCTGACACCTTTTCCATTATAAAAGTTTAGATAAAATTTCAAAATTTCTTATGAAGTAGAATATGAGAGAGGATACCAAGTACAACAGTATGTTTTGTTACACTAAAGTGTTTCACTTCGTTTTTTTGTATTCATTTTGGTATGCCCAATATAAGGACCTCACATATCTTCATTTCAGTTTCTTACACTTCCTCCAGAAAAGGGGAAAATAAAGAAGGATTTAAAAATAATTTACATTTTTACAAAAGCAATTTCTCAAATTAGAATTGCTACAAGATAGCTAATTGTTCACAATAGCATTAACAGCTGTTAACAGCTAATAGTAACTTAGGTAATTTGAAACCAGGGACACAGACCATATATGCCTACTAGAAAATCATATGTAGCTCCAACAAATTGAAAGCTAGCATTAAATTAGCAATACATCGCCTTGCAAAAAAAAACCTATGGAAATACTATTTAATAAAAGGAGATTTTAGCATAACCCAGAATACCAAGCATGAGACTATTTCATGCTATAAATCCTTTAGCTAACCATGCCCCATGTGAAATACTGTTTTTAAAATCTGTAACCACCTCATTTAGGATTAGACAACAGAAAAGCAGATGCAAGTAGATGAGACCAAAAAAACTGAACTAGCTCACAGATGGGCAACGTCAGCCCGCAGCCAAGGACCTGGAAAACACGGGCCGAAGATCTTCACTCCTCTACAGACTTCGCATAACCCAGGCCAGTCACTTCACATGTAGTTGCGCAGTGTGCCTGAGACAACGTCAGGGGTGAAGTTTCACAACACAGTCTCTGCTGAAATAGGGGATGTTCTGCCCTTCCTCAGCAACAACCACCTGTGGCATGTTTCTGTTTACTTGCTTGCTCCAGCACAGATGCTTACCTGACCACTACAAGCTGGGGAAGGAGAAACCCCTGCTGAAAACTACTCAATCTTCTGTTGCAAAGTCAACTTTCCTCTGGTTTAAGGGCGTTAGGCCAGTGCACCATGTCATCAGGCAGTGCTGGCACAAGGGAAACAGTGACTGTTCGCAGCTAGGACATAGGAACCGCATCCTCCTTTTCACAGGCCGCCTACAACCGGTTTGGCACACTGACAATACCACAGTACACCTTTCAGGGCTGGCATCCACCCACCTCCTCCTCCTGTGACCTTCATCCTGCCCAAACTCCTCTTCTCTGGCCACTGTCACCTCACACCTTTCACCTCAGCTGCTCGCATGTTGTCAAAAGCCCTGATGTCAGTCAAAAGGAATCAGATTATTTTAATGAATTAAATAGTGTTTGCTTCCTCCATTCATTTTGCCCAAAATGCATTAGGGAATTCCTCAAACAGACAGCCTGGCTGTGGGGTAGGAGTGGTAACCTTTAATGGTGACTTGGTTGGGGAGATCAAGGCAGTGTATACCAGTGGATTTTACGTCCTTAAGCCAATTTATGGACAGTCTTGAAGGAATAGAACTCTAAATAAGAGGCCCATAGAAAGAAGATAATAGCGACTCTTATTCTTTGAGAGGTGTTATTAGGATAAATACATTAAGGATTCTGAGATGTTCAGATGCTATGGTAATAGGGCAGATAGAAGTAGCTCAGATAAACTGCTATAAAAAAAATGCAGAGAGACTTTAAAAGGAAACAACATCTAGCTATGTAGAGAGCACAGTACTTTTGTAGTTACTGTTTATGTGCCATCTGTGAAAAAGGAAAGTACTTAAATCAGCTTTGTTCATGCTTGAGCTGGGCAAATAATGCAAAATAGCTACTTGTGAACCCTTGTTGAAGCGTAAATCCTCCTGATTGCCTTCCTATTCTGTTGACCCACTTTACACAAATACTATAGTACAGGTACATTCTTGTTTGTCAGAACAGTTAAATGTATGGAGAGAACATGCGTTTCCCAAGTATTTGATAGTTCCTCTGTGGGTTTGGGAATCAGACACAGAGCGGGGGAAAAAAAGCAATACCACCTGACACAGGACATCAGTCACAAAGAGCAAATAGCAAGTTAGGTCTAGGAAATAACTAAAGTAATACTTATTATATTAGCTGTGTGCATTCAGTCAGACGGTCAGCCAAAATATGTTCTTTCTAAACTATTTTCAGGATAGTTTTTTAGCAACAAAGTCTTCTGTTCATGTGAATATTTACACAGATAATTCATTATCAGAATGAAAAGGCCTTATTCATTGAGCTGCTTGCTTCAAATAGATTTTCTCCAGCTCCAGTTCAGAAACAATACCACCTACAATACAGTGAGACCATAAAGAGACAGTAAAATGCTATAAACCAAACCTTGATTTGCTTATGTTGTTGCTGTGCTGTTCATATGGCTTAAGTAGCTCAATGACAGGGTGTCTTGTGGGAAATAGGAACCAGTTAAGCTGAAGGGAGATACAAATCCTGATCATTTAAGTGACTTGGCTATTTTTACAGGAGGTGTGTGATCAGAAAGCATCCCTGCTCCTTGGGAGGGAATTCTCAGAAGGCTGCTCTCTACCAAGCAAAACAGAGCTGGAATGAAAAAAATGAGAGCTTATGATCACTTAATAGGAAACAGTAAAAGCCAATGCAATTTATTTTTCAGTAATGAGCTAAGAATGTTTAGATCCCAGGAAACTTTTCTTTCTGTTTGGCATTTCTTTCTTGTCAGATTAACACACAAGTGCACAAGTCCCTGGGGGCTCCATTTCCACCCTCTGGATATCATGGCCACTATCTTAGCAATTGAGAATATTATCAGCCCTGTGGGAAAGAAAAATGTTTTTACAAAAAAAACAAAGGATCTCTGCCTGATGAAGATCTTTGTGAGATGCCCAACATCAGGTGCCGTTCTGTCATTAAATGGCTAGACCAACATCTTTCAATACAATTGTTTTGTTGGTTTTTTGTTTGCCCCCCCCCCCCTTTTTTTTTTTTTTCAAAATTATGAACAAGGCCACTCAATACAAACACTAATTGCTCAGGTGAATGAGTTAAACAAAGTGGTTTTAAACACTCACATTGTCTCTCTTTCCCTCTCCCCCCACAGCTTCATTAGGTTGGTAAGTGCTTATCTGTAATTCCCATTTTGTCAGCACTACAATATCACTGCAGTATCTGCCACACAGACAAAAAAATGAGTAGGAAGGAGCTGTCAAATAAAAAAGGATCTTAAAGACTGTAAATCACATTGGTATGGAGTATATGGTGAGGGTAATCATTAAAAACATATCAATCAGTGGGAGTAGTTTCGTTAAGGAGATAAAGAAAGAACCACCAAAAGAAAAAAAAAAATTATGTTGAAGGTCTTGAGTGCTACACAGCCAAATTCCTCTGAAAACAGACCTGGCAACATTGTGCGGAGGTGGCCCAATGGCCTAGCCCAGCGTGAATTTCTTCAGACACTGCTCATAATTGGGCTTTTCCTTTTCACTGTAAAAGAAAAATGTTGATTTTATGATTCTATTCAGAATCCTGGCTCTCATGTCACAAAAAGAAAGGCTTATATTATATTAAGCACTTGCTGAACTAGACCATCTTCAGGGCATTTTTGTGCCTGCTAGAGATGGCACATCCCTCAACCATTTGAATATGAAAACTCTTGGAGCCCCTGAAGACACCAGGAAAGTAAAGAAACAGTCAAGGGGAAATGAGAGGGCAGAAAAGATCAAAAGGGCCCAGAAGGAGGCAATTTCCAGGTATTTTCTTAATCAAGAAATCCATACATGCTGGAGGGCAAGCTCTGCACCACTCTGCTCTTGTTTTGTAACTGAAGCTGCCTCTTACTTTTGTCTTCCGCATCCAAGAATGAGCATGAAGCACTTTTGCCGTACAACTACTGCAGCACCAGGACAAGTGGAAGTAATATGATGTTTAGGAATTTAGGAAGTCCCAGACAAGACCAGAGCTATAGTCATTGGCTAATAAACCAATAGATCATTGTGGCTGGCTCTTGCCTTCATGGAAGTGTTACACACATGAACATAATCTGTGTAGGTGTCCACAAATATGGATAGCCATCAACAAACAGCAAAAGCTTTTTTAGTATTTTTGGAAGACATCTCTTCCAAAGTTGCCTTACAGTCTTACTGTAAATAACCTTAGGTTTTTTTATGATCTCAGAATAGGTTTACGTCTAATATTTCTCACATCTCTTCTGAAATCTGGGTGTCAGCATTCTCCAACAAGAGGAAGTTTCAGCTCATCTCAGTGGAGATGTATAAAGTTCAGCTTGGACAAATATAGAGCCTATGCTTAAGGCAGAAAAATGACAGTTTTAAAAGTTTTACAGAGGAATATCCTTACAACCACTGCAAAACTACAGTTGAGGAACAGAGCTGGCAATTTGAAATGCAATTAGTAGGAAGGTGTTTGAGGTTTGTTTGGATTTGGTTCCATTTTGACAGCAAGCAATAAGTATTTCATTGCAGTTTTAGATAACTGGAAGCTCCCAGGGCATGATTGTTCCTCAGGACAACAGTGTCCCCAAAGAGGAAAAAAAAGAAAGACTATTTTCCCTGATGAGGCTTCAGGGAAACCCACATTCCCTGATTCAAAAGCAAAAACCTCTCTTTCTTCAGAACTAGAGACCAGCAGCTTGCAGCCAATTCCTGTTGAGTCTGCCCCATAGCTGCATGGGCTTGCCTTCACATGGTGCCTTTGTTGCTATGAAAATTCGTTAGACCCCAGAGGTTTTGGGGTATCACTGCAGGATTTTCATTGTCAAGACTGATACGGGAATACACATGACCCAAACATGAGCTACCAGAGCGGGTCGCTAAAGTTAGCACAATATGCATAAATACCCGTCAATCCTTGGTTTGCTGTTTGTCCAGTTTTATTTGCTGTATTATCACATAATCAAAAGATCCATGAAGTCCTGCATCTCTTCTTCCTGCTGTACCAATCTTTGTGAAAAGATAGCCAATACCCAAAAACTGGTAGCAATACTTGCAGCCTCTGAAACTGAGCAATAGATACCCTTTCTCCTGATGGAATTATATGGAACATTAAATAACATAGGCAAAAGCCCTCTTGAAAAATGTTCTTCCTCATCCTTCCATATTTTACTGTACAGGTATATACAAACACTATTGAAAAAATTAAGAATATAGTATATGATACATGGGATTGCCAGCAGGGAGAACGCCTTTGTGTGTTGCAAATCTCTACAAAGGTCTATAAATTAGTTGAAAAGGCATGAAGTTTCTTTAATGTGGTTTTGGGAGACTGTGCTCAAAGATACAAGAGTAAAAATGAACATGCACTGAGAAAAAAAGTCAGAAAGCAGCAGACTACAATATGTATTAATCTGTTCAGAGTTACATGACAGTGATAAGGGAAGTAAAATAACCAAATGCATTAATGCTAGTCACAGGGGAACAGAAACAGATTTTATAAATATATTTAGTCTGTTAAATAAACAGAGGGAAACAATCAGCGGTGATTACAAACAGCTTATTTAAGCAGTCTTTAATAAGCTCAATGGCTTGGAGAAGAGAAGCCTCTTTAAATGTGATAAAAATCAGCCTCTCTATGGGGTGTCTAGTCAAGAACCATCTATAAAACCCCAAGGGTCAATTTCGTCCCACTGTAGTAAATTGGGGTTTTATCAGTGACTTTAATTTTGCCCTCTAAGCATCAGCTAACATTCACCTCCTTCTGACGCAACAGTCATAGATCCCAATTGAGAATTTTTCTTCTCATCCTCCAGTTATTATCCTGGGGAGGGTAATGGTCCACTTCTGCTGGAATCTGTGAACTCTTGAGCTTCAGCTTCTAGGTGAAGACTTGCCATGGCACACAAACTGCTAGACATGAAGTATTGTAAATACACAGCAGCAGTCTTGCTATTCTCATAGCCTGAGAGTAGCTCTGTATAGTACAGGTGAAGCACCTAGTTTGAAGACTAGGAAGCTACCAGGCAATTATCATCCCAACACAAATGAGTACTCATGGACTTTGTTCTGCCTCTAATAATGACATGATGCAGCTGAGGCTGTAACTGATAATAACACTCTGAAACACAGTCTGCAGGTCTCAAATGCAAAGGGCACCACCTATTGATAAACAGGCCAAGTGTTGGACAGTTTTACAACATTTAATGTTTGCAACTTTTAAGATGACCACCTTAAAAATAAGTACGGTGTGCACTCAGTTAAACTCAGATCAATCTGGTCTTCAGAGAAACAGCCAATGAAGGCATGAAAAAGTAAATAACTCCTTAGTAAGTCACAGAGAACTTGCAGAGTGGGAAGAGATGGGCAGTAGTATTCTACTAAGCAGTATGTAGTATTAACTAGTAACTGAATATGAAGAAACAGCTTTCACACAGCAGGAGACATAAGAGGTGGTAGTGGTGGTGGGGAATCAGTGTAATTTGAAAAATAGAAAACCACAGTAGATAACCAAAGCCAGGTGTCCTTGGCCAAGATGGTATTTTCCTGCTTCCCTTGCCCCAATACACTGAAAATCCCAAAGGAAAAACTTTCAATATGCTGTTCTTCAGGATGGTTCCGCAACAAAAGTCATTGGCACAACCGCTGTTGTCATCACTGCCTGTCATTTCATACAGGTGTCTCACATATACTCTGCATGCTGCAGTGAAGGAATCGTGCTCTCACCTGCTGTTTCCACTTAGACACGCTTCCTCTGTTCTCTCACGCATCTACCTGTCAGTCTTTCTCCCACCTAGGGCAGAGTTAGATCAGACAGTGCTATCACAGGTAACCATCAGGAGTACAAACAGGCACAGACCACCAGCAGGGAAGAGAGGGCCTCTAACAAACCACCAAGCATCATGAAGCAAAGCACTTGGCATCCCATCATTAAGACTGACCCATCTCCATATCTCAAGTCCATCTACAGCCTGTTTCCTGCTGATTGCTCCCATTGCATCCAGCCCACACACACACAAATGACTTGGGGAAATGCAGTTCGGTTCAATTCTGGATAATGCAGGAGGAAAAAGAATTTGCAAAAAAAACCCAAAACAAAAAAATAAGTTCAGAGTGTTGTGGCATGCAGTTAGTGCTTTAAACTCTGCACTGGAAATCAGCTGTCAGAGATGGAGGCAGGGGATCTACTTCCATTTAGCCTGCCTCCTGGGATGACTAGGCTTCACCCTCTGAATAACCTGTGCAGCGCTCTCCAAGCATAATGCCAACTCTGGCAAACCTAAGCCAACAGCAAACATGTATTTCTTACAGCTCCTACAGGAATTTATTCAAAACTCCACTTTACAGCATGGAGCTTTAAAGCTGGAAAGAGCAGGGAAGAAAATAGAAGCGCCCCATGACTGCTGCTTGGGCTCCAGGGTTGGGGACATAACAGAATGTCAGGGTTACTCCAAAATGCTTTTCCTTCCAACTTTCCATAAAATCCCTGTCACAACACTGTCACACCCAATTACTAAAAAAAAAAATAAATCTTTTTATAGTTCTGCAGACAATTTCAGCACACTAATCTACTCCTTTCCTACAAGTGATATCCTACCATCAGACATATTAAAAAGGGCTCTTTTTCCAAGAAATCAGATTGTGTTAGAGTGAATTAAGATAGGATAAAAGCTGATGGGTATTGTACCTGATCAACAGGCAATAACCATTCCTGGACAGAGCGACATCCCACGGCAACGCTTACAAAAGGCCGTCCACGCAAGCTGACTGTGATAGTGCCCGATGACAGTCAGAAGTGCCAGCAGCTGGCCAGAAGAGACAAAAAATCCAGTACTGAGGATAGAACAGCTGAACAGAAAAGTTTCTGCTAATCCAAACCAGGAACATCATAATTGTTTCAATACACCCTGTACCTTCTAATGCACTCCTCTCACCCCATATGGATGCTCAAATACTTGGTTTTAACTGGAAGAGCATGGTTCCTGAAAACAAGCAACACGATTTTCACATCCTGCCTCGTTACTTCTATCTTTCCCTCTTATCTTCACAAGCCCCATTAGAGAGCTGATCCTCAGGGGTCAGTCCCCTCACTGCCACGCAACCCATGGCAGGGTGCGCTTACTCTTTCTACTCTGCCTCCCACTTCAAAGTCTACAGGTAGTCGGTCAGCCACAGGACTGAAACCACAACCGGAACTGTAGATTCAAGGAGAAAGATGTCAGAGAAAGCAGGAGGAGAAAGAAAACAACGTGGAAGAGGAAAGCACTGACAGAGCTCAAAGACTGATGAAAAGTAGTGGTAGCTGCATTCAGAAACCCCAAACAAAAACCCAGCCAAAAGGGTCACTCTGTATCTGATTCAATTTAAATACAGTAAAAAGGTCATATTTCTTTCTTGCTACTAACAGGCTCAATGACCACTCCAGAAGTGTTTCATAACACCTCTTGGTTCTTTGCTCCTTTTTCATCGCTAAGTACCAGACATCCCTCCTCTGCCCAGTGATGGGTTTGATACATCCTCCGCTGAGCTCCCCCTGCCCCCCAGCCAAGTGTCCCACTCCCTTCCCACACTGTGGCTCTGGGTCTCCCTCCCGCTGCCCCACACTCCGTGGGTTCCCATGGGCCCCATCCCTTAGCAGGGACCACAGGTGTGTACCGAGGGATTTGGGGTCATTTCCCTCAGTGCGAGTTGTCCCTGCTTCTCCCCCGTCCCCCCACTTTCACAAAAGTACATTTTTGATCCTAAGTGCCTTTCTTCCAGATTATCTAAAAGGATCAGAGAGTCACGCAGTTTAAAGGCACTGTCGTGAACCAGTTAAAGACAGAAGAAAAGGAGTGGTGCAAAACACATCCACGTGACAAGCCTAGAAGGTGTGAATGTTGGAGGAGGACTCAGAGGAAGGAGAAACTGGGCACATCATAGCTGAGCAAAGGTATAGTTCTGAGAAGACTTAACCTGTGACACAAATACAATGAACACAATTTACATTAATTCTTTAGATCAAACCTGAACAGACACTAGTGTAGTTACACTGTGACTGTTACACCCCTCAAGGTAGGAGCTCGCACCTAGAAACAACAGAGGGAAAATGTAACAAGTAAGCAAATGTCACAGGAAGAAAAGTGGAGCTAAACATGGAGCCGAACTTGCTGTGTTAAACTCCACAGTCTCTTCTTGCATTTTTTTTTATTATTTAAATTGGATGTAACATAAATATCTTGATGCATTTAGGAAAATTGCAGCAATTTTTCCATACTATTGTTGTATAACTATTTGTCGTCTTTTACCAATGCCAGCAGGCTTAGATAAAGACTCTAGAGAGAGGGAGGAAAAAAAAACTTGCTCAGAGTCACACCAGCAGAAAATCCGTTTACTTCAAGTGATGTTTCTATGGGTTTATACCACTATAGCCACAAGACAAATTTGTATCACACAGCAAGGCAGCAGGAGGAGGAGAGGGTGCTTCCCTATCCACTCTTTGCAACAATACGAAACATTGCTGTGTATCTGTCTCATGCTAAAGAGGCACCTCTGACTCCTCATCTTACTGGAAAATATGGACATTTAAATAATACTTGATTTCTGATAGTTACATATGCAGTGCTTTTCTGTAAGGACATCATTATTATAGTGCTGACCACAAGACTGCTGCATCACCATAGTAAATGAATTCCTTAATGTCCTTCCAGAGCTTCTGGCAATGTCTTGACAACATCTGGGGGTGACAGGAGATACATTATCCATTAATCATCTGCATCATTATTTACATACCACCTACAAGGACTTAGTAAATACAGATCAGGAAGAGTGTGGAGATTGAAATTAGCTGTAGAAGTCACTTCCAGTTCCTAGTAGTTCTACCAAAGTATCTTTACCTGTCTAGAGAGATGAGACAGATGGGATACTGTTGTGAAAAAATAATATTGCTCTTTAAAATTCAAGAAAAAAATGGAGGCACATAATCACAATATAATATTGTGACAGTCCAATGCCACACAGTCCTGGAAAATTTTTCTGAGAGACTTTCTACATGGATTGGGCATGGTATTTGGGATTAAGTTTATAGTGACATACAGGAATGGTCCATGAGACTTTAGTGCCTCCTCCACTAAATGAGATGCTGAGCCTTAACCACTATAGCAGGCAGAGCTAAGAACCTGGGAGAGAGAGTCTGGTCACATTCTAGATAAAGGTGTCATAGGACCTCATTGGTAAAGGTTTAACAACTGGTGACTGCCAGAAGTAGTTAATGGACATTTTGTTTACTTACTAGCAGAAGACAGGATAGCTGTTTTGTACCTACGCTTCATACCTTTGTTCAACATTTAGTAAAGCCTTCATAAACCATTTAGCAAAACTTGTATGTACAAGGTGCCCACACAAACTATGAACTCAATGGAAGTCCCATTTCTGACAGTAAATGTGAAGAAATTTTTGCAACCCATTAACAGCAAAAAGAGAACAGATCATCACATTGCAATTATTAGAGAGGTCTTGCTGAGGCATGGTATGAGGCATGCCCTGTCAAATGACACTATTCTGTTAACTAGATAAGAATTCTCAAGAGACACTTTACCTTAAACCTGACTTCTGGAAAATCTGAAAATAACAGTCTTTTACCATTAATAGTATTGTTGCCTTAATAAAAGCAGCAATATACTACTCCCCACAGTCAGAGATAAATCAAGACTGTATTCAAACCAGCATTTGGATTAGGCGTAGAAGAGCGCACGAGTTCAACAGCAGCAAAACGCCCAGAGCAATAGGTCTCTGAATATCATTCAGGTGACACTGGGGGAAATGCCAAGTTCCCAGTCTTTTCCTCCAGCTACTTGTAGTAAGCAGGCTGGCCTATCTTCTCCTCTAGGGCTGATTTTTTAATTATTATTATTTTATTTCTAAATCAAGCTGGAAGCTGTATAGAGATGGAGAAAGTAATTTAAATAACACACCTGCCAATTTGCCACAGCTAAAATACTCATGGCATTTGGAGAAAAACTGACTGAGCTCCTTCACAATTATTAGCGTGTGGAATCTAGTATCAAGCAGAAGGAAAAGTGTGCTACATCTATTTACGTAATGTATCATTTTATAATATATAATGTACTCTTATTGCAACATTATATCAATTATTTACAAAAAAGCTTTAATAAATTTAACTGTGTTGCTCCCACTTATCAACCACTTTAGAATAATTTAAAGCTCATTTCCTGATGCACTGAAATTATTCTAAACTATGCACACTCGCAAACGCAAAAACCTTTTTACTCCCCATTTGGAAAATGACATCTGCTCTATTTCCATCTTTGTTTTCAGACACAAGATTACTTTAGCATTTTATTTCTTAATCTGTCAAATAGCATTGTCAAAAAACAGGGAGTAACACTTACTCCTCAAACCCCTGTAGATTTAAAATTACAAAAGCTACACATAACATTTTAGCAAACTTGCGTATCAGAAATCAGCTAAACTTTCTTCCCTTCCTTTACAAAAATGTCCCCTCCTGCTAGAGAGTCTGCAAACATTTGTAACACCATGAAGGGAGAAAGCTTGACAGATTTATTATTACAGAGTGCCTGCTGCATAGCTACAGTGGAAGGTAGTTTTCCATTATTAGCAGAATTTTCAGCCAACTCCATCTTTCTATTAGCGTCGGGTCAGTCCTGTTCTGGTCGCAGGCACACGAGTACAAAGAGAAAATAAAAGCCATCAGTCCTGGTGAAGCCTCTAGCGTTTGAAGTTTTAGAGGTCTGAGAAATTAACAGCCAAAAAAATAACGGAGAAAAGAGTGTTTTCTTTACTTCCTTGACAATCATTCTACACATCAGAATCAAACACAAGCAAGAGGCCTTGGAGAACACTTAAAAAGAAGCATGTGAACACAGACCCACCACCATTTATTTTATCACCTCCCATGGTCTTTCTGCCACTGCATCACACTTTGCTTTTTGCCTTTCAGCACTCTGATCTGGGAAAGGCTTATTCACCTGCTTATCTTGGAGTCCAAAGGAATACACTGCACACAAAAACATGTACAGCTAGGTTCAGAAGCCAAGGTTGGGGTTTTTTAAAATATAAGCAGGGTCAATAAAACACGTTAATAAAACAAAGTACAGTGTGATTTTCTAGACAAGTGGCAATATTACAGGAGAGTAACATTTTTACTTTTACATTAAATGATCTGTTTATTTCCTAGTTATTTATTTGGCCAAGATTTGCACAGATTTTTCTCTTTATTGTTATTGTTGCAAAAGCAAAGAGGCAAAGAGAAAGCTGGCTCTAGCAGCACAGGCAGCACTGGACAGAGTGAAAGTGAAGGCAGCTGCAGGTCCCAGGTCAGAGTGCCAGGAAGGAGAAAGGAGGCTGAAGCAAAGTTTGGGATATGGCAAAGAGGTAGAAGAAACAGACTGACCATGTCAGTAGGATGGTGGGAAAGGTAGCAGAGAGGGTTGTGTGTGGAGGTGAGGGATGGGTGGGGGAGCCAGAGGCAGAAGCATTTGACAAGTAGGGACAGAACTCAGACTTGTATGGAAGCAAAGACACCAGGGACAAAGGGGCTTGCTCAGGGTACCAGAGCCTGAGTAAAAAGGTTGGGAGGAGTTGATGGCAGAGGATTAAGATAAGCAGTCAGAAGGAAAAAGACGACAGAGACTTCCTAAGTACATAAATCAAAAACACTGCAGAAAGAACAAAGTGCTCAGCAGTGGTATGTTGCTGGCCAAAGGGCCTCAGAAGTAGGAAGCAGTAAAAGAGTGGTAAGAAACAGCCTGTGATGTGGAATTGATGAGTGACAGTGACAGACAGCAGAAGGAGTCAAGTCAAGGAAATTTATGTTTCTTTTAAAAGATCAGTTTGATCCATGACTATAAAAAAAACCCCATACTCCTTGTAATTGCATGGTTACCATATGGCATCACTGCTCAGAAGTATTCATATACCTTGTGAGAGCATTTCCACACAAAAATATTTGGATTTCTTTAACTTCTGTTCTGGATTCCCCAGTAGTTATAAAATTCTAGCTTGAAACAATTACACCACATCTCTAACACCGATTTCTACCACCACCACTTCTGTTGGTGATGCTTTTCATCAGATGATCTCAGGGCTCATTTACAAACCAGGTCAGCATCATTATCCCCATTTTACAGATGAAAAATGAAGGTGCTGTAGATCAGCCTGCATTATTAATGTGAACTCTCCACCCTAAATTCATTTTACTGTCATTTTCCTTGAAATATTCATTTGTACTTCTGCACTGAGGGTATTTTTGTCATGTATTTCTAACTTATGTCAAAAGTACCTGGAGCACAGTAGGGGCCATTTTTAGCAGTCTCAGAACTCTAAATAAATAAAATAAAATAGCACAGTGCCAGACTCCCACACCACTCAAAAGAAATCCATTCTCCCTTGAGCTTACCCCTCAGTCTGAGCATGTTCCACCTTAACCCTGGCATCTCTAGAGAAAGCTCTTTTCTGTTTCCCCACAGCTCAACCTGTTCCCACATTCTTATCTTTCCTCCTGTTCCAGACCACTATGCCAGCACATGCTTTGAAAATACAAGAATATCACGCTCCAAACTCCATTCAATTTCTATGGCAGCCACCAGTCATTCATTCTAGAGCACCAAGAGGGAATATACAGATTATGACTTTCTGGAGATGTCTGCTATGTTCTGGAACCCTTTCAGCAGAAAAGCTGGGATCTCACCTGCTTCTTCAAATGCACTTATATGGGCTTTTCAGTCTTCTGAGAAGTCAGTAAACAAGGGCAGATAACCTGAAGCTGCCTTGAACTCAAGGACAAGTTATAGCTCAATGCCAAGCTCCCTTCTCCTTCCCATTTTTTTTTCCCAAATGCTAACCCTTAAGATGAGGCTTCTCTCTTGTGAAGTAGGAGGCGTTGGGCTCCATGTCCTAAACCAGCAGCAACACCAGGGTGCTTTACCACCCTGTTGGATGATCAGCTGAACTTTCTTTTATGAAGACCTTGAGGCCTAGCTCACCCTCTCTCAAAGAGCACCTGCACTCTTCCACTTTGTGTCCAGGTACCTTATTTTGCTGTTGCTAGGCAGAATGCAAAACCTATCCTCACCGCTGAAACGAACACCATTGAGCTCCCCCAAAGCCCTGCAGATACAGACCAAATGCAAACAAGGATGACTTAATGCTAGCCAATGTAATTTTGTAACAAGCCACAGTTTGATGGTAACAGTGAAAGCCTTCCTAAACCGCTGAGATTCCACCCCAACTTTTTTTCTTGTACGTAACCCAATACAGTTGTAAGAATTTCAATTGCTGCTGTTGCTAGGAAAACCATGAGGATTGGCTCTATGCACATCTAACTTTACCTACAAGTCCTTACAAAAAAAGGATGCTCACTGCCTATCCCTGTGCACACTGGGGCGTACCTGATTCTTCTGACACATGGAGACCAGCCAGCCCATTTTCGAATACCAATACTCTGCTTATACGCAAACTTGCATGAGAAAAAATAAAGCGATGATGCCACTGCTCTCAGTGATTTTGTTGCAGACCACGATGCTGTTACTGGAGAGCCCATTCCACATGGAAGCAGCAAAAGATGGAAGTTAAACAACAACATAAAAATAATAATTACACAGCACATGCAGAACAGTTAAAAATCTTATCCAACAATTACAACAAACTGACAAGGCATGAAAAAGCTATGACATTTTTCCATAGGCTGCTTGCTTAGCTGCACTTTAGAAGTGTTTCACAGAATTGACAGAGGCTGAACTCTAACAAAAAAGTCATCTTTTAAGTTTCAAGTCCCTTCTTCAAGACCTGGACATATGAGAGCCACTGATAGAGAATTAAGCTAATAAAATCCTTTTTTTTTTTTTTTTTTTTGAGCCACTAGCATCATTGTCAGAAACAGATTAATTTGGCTGAGATTTTCAATGATACAAAAACTAGACTTCAACCTGAAGTTCAGCCTGAGGTTCACATACCCCTGCAGTAAATGTTTAATCTAATAGAAATAAGAAAATCATACAGCATCAAGAAACTAGTGATTCTTTAATGTGTGTGGGTGTATGACTGTTGAGGGGGAAAACAGAGGTCATTTAATTATATTTTCTCCTTCCCTCATCTCTACCATTTACTGTCTCTTCTCTAAGTGCGCTCTAGGTCTTGACAACTAAATGAACAGATGCTAGCCTGTTAGTATGCTTGTTTTCAAAAATTTTCATTCCAAGAGAAGAGTTTTCTGAAAACACATGGTGAGCTAAATACATTGAAGATTCGTCTGTGCAGGAATACAACCTTCAGGTGAGATGCCCAGCATACCCAGCATTCAGTTGATGGGGTAGAAATCCCCAGGTGCTCTAGAAAGGGGAAAAGGAAAAATATCTCCTTCCTGGTTAGTCCTAGAAATCTGATCATGATTCAGTCCTCATTGATTTTTATAGTGATACAGCGTTGCGCTCACTGCAGCTTATTGTAATATCAGCCATGTTGATTTAAATCCTACAAAGCTGAACAGAAAAAAAGACAGGCTGCAGAGCACCCCACCGCCTAAGAACCACAGCATTTAACAGATGATCAGGAGTCAGGCTGACTGCTACAGCAAGCTGCCTGTGACATCAGAAGATGCCAAAATTTAAGAGGTTTGACTGCAGTTCCTTTGAGGGGAAAAAAAAAAAAGTCTAGCCTATCAAGATAACAATACCTGCCCCACCTCAGCGTACAGCCTCTCCTGACAGCGATGCTGGAGAATGCCAGAGTCTTTCTCCTTCTCTAAGGAACATCATCTGCAGATCATCTAATCTTGAGAGAAGTAAAACTCTGATCCTTAACAGCTGAATAAATATTTCATTATTTTTGTTGCAGCAAGCTAAACATAAAAGCAAAGGATGTTAGCCATGCATAAGTAGGTAGGATCAAACACTGGGTGTTGTATTTGGTTCTCGATCTTAACAAAAGGATTTTTAGCAGATGACTAAGCACACTAAGTGGCACAGTCAATGAGATAAAATTAAACAAGTACAGTTGCGTCAGCAACATTAGGCCCTTAGCTACGTGTGAAGCACAATATTAGAAGCGACAGGGGAAAAAGGTCCACGTAGCAAGTGAAACCCGAAGTCTTTTTGCTGCGTCGGCAATGGGCAGGGTTAGGCACCCAAACACACATTTCCTATTTTTGTTTCATTTTGCCCCTCGAGAAAAGCCAACTCTGACACTGCAATTAGAAGCAACAAGTGGACAGCAAGCCATACATCACTGCTCAGAACATGGACATAGAAAAAATAAATTCTGCTTGCAGCAGCCTGTTTGTACATACTGAAGCACCACATTAATTTGAATGCAGCTGATCACAGATGCACGAAAAGCTTCAGGGACAAAAATTAAAGCAAACTCATCACGGAGCGCATCAGGTATAGATAGCTCAAATTCCATTCTGCCTTGGGCCTTTTTCCACAGCTTCCACAACTCCATCAAAGTAGCCACTATACATTTCCTTTTCCTAAAGAACTAATAAAAGGCTAATTAAGACACCGGGAAATATGCAGACCTGTCGAGTGTTGTACACCAAGAGCAAGGCAGGACATGAGTGCCGTGCTCCTCAGTCACCTGAGCTTTTGCTGCAGCTCGTGGCTCCACCTGCCCGTGCAACTCATGGGTTGCTTTGCTGACCCTTGGGGATATATTTTCACCTAGCTGAGCCCCATTCTCAAAAAAAGCCTGCTAACCAGCCAAGTCTCCAGCAGAAGCCTGCAGCTCCTGCCTCGTTACATACCACCACGTGCATCAAATGTTGCGCCATTTGAGAGGCCTGCCCCTGCCCTTGGACCTCGAGTGCATTTCTCCTGGTTGTCATACCAATGCCTAAGGTTAGTGTAAGCTACACCAGCCCAAGCAGCAATTGTGACTGCGAGGTAGAAGTGATTTCATGAAATCATTATAAGCCTGTCCTATGTGGGACACCAAACTAAATTTTAAGATAAAAGCCTTCTCTTTATATTTGTGCAAAATAGTCTCATTTTTAAACTCCTGCAGTCTTGATGCCTTCAGTGGTGGCACTGCATATATTTCAAACATCCAAACCAGTATCCCATTTTGCCTTCCTCTTCCAAGTAAGACACTAAGTTTCATTTTATCAGAGCAAGAGAGGTGTTAGTTCCCCTCTCCTTTTTTCCTGAGTAGCTTGGTGAGTCGCCAACTAGCAACTAGCACCCTTTCCAGTCTGACAAGCTCAACATTTCTTTGTCAGGACTGTGTTACCTTTGCACACCTAGCTAAGACTTTCCAAAAGAACATTGGAGAGAGGAAGGCAGGCAATTATGCAGTGATTTTGTTCTTTTGCTATTAAATCTAAACAGTTAGGGGGCAGGGTGTTAATTAGAAATGAAGAGAATTTTTCAATTTTTTTTTCTTCCTTGAATTTTCATATCAATATATTACTCAACTTCTTTATTAGGTCAAAGAGATAGGAAGTGGCTAAAAGTATTTTTAAAAAAATTCTTATTATTTTTAATTTTTTAAGTGAAAGCAGTTTAACTATTACCACTTACAAAATTGATGATCCTGAAACCCATGGAGTTTCCATAGGTCATATTGGGTTGAACAAAGGTATAACCTAAATTCACTTAACCAAGATCAATATCTTATCTTCTGCAAAATACTGTCTTGATACTAAAAGATATCATCTGTTTCTTTCCTGAAATATTGCCAATTTTGCAGCCCCCCAAAGACCCATATACTCTTTGCAACTGACTAGGATTTCCTATTTTGAAGAAGCTTAAGTGTAGAAGTGTTCAGTTTACAGACATTTTGCCAGAAAATTAAAAATTATTCTGACATTTTCACAAACTGAGTTTGATCATTTAATGTTCAGCTCTAAAGATAAGCAGCCAAAACACATTCAGTTTCTTTGTGATCAATTCAAAAACAATTGAAGCACAACTAAAATGATCAATGTAAAGAATATGGTTTAATACAATTACTAAAGAATGCAATTATGGATCACTAAACCTTCTAAAGGAAGTTCAATCTGTTAGGCAACTCCCTAACTGTAAGCATATCTCCATATTAATCTTATTTACAGCCTGGTAGACCTCATAAACAGGAATCAAAATTGCAGCAGTTTTAAGAGCAGTAGTATGCAGCTGAACAGAAAGGCTTCATCTGGGCACAGCTTTGGATGAGATTGTGTGCATGTGGGAAGGAAACCTTCTGTACATGTGCGTGAGGCTCTCTGGGCACAGGACTTTGCATTTCCATGTTGAACTTCACCATATTCCTCTCTGCCCAGTCTTCCAGCCCGTCCAGCTCCCTCTGAATGGCAACACAACTCTCTGGCATATCAGCCAGTCCTTCCAGTTTTGTATCATTGTGCTGGTTTGGGCTGGAGTAGAGCTAATTTTCTTCATAGTAGCTAGTATGGGGCTATGGTTTGTACTTGTGCTGAAAACAGAGTTGATAATTCAGGAATGTTTTCATTACTGCTAAGCAGTGTTTAGACAGAGTCAAGGCCTTTGCTACCTGCTGGGAACACACTGCCCCACCAGTGAGTAGGCTGGAGATACACCAGAAGTTGGGAGGGGACACAACTGGGACTCGAACTGCCCAAAGGGATATTCCATACCATATGACATCATGTTCAGCATATAAAGCTGGGGGAAGGAGGAATTGGGGGACATTTGAAGTGATGGTGTTTGTCTTCCCAAATAACTTGTGTGATGGAGCCCTGCTTTCCTAGATATGGCTGAACACCAACCTGCCAGCAGCAAGTTACGAATGAATTCCTTGTTTTGTTTTTCTTGTGTGCGCAGCTTTTGCTTTACCTGTGAAACTATATCTCAACCCACAAGTTTTCTCACTTTTACTCTTCTGATTCTCTCCCCAGCCCACCACAGGAGGAGTGAGCAAGAGGCTGCGTGGTTCTTAGCTGCCAGCTGGGATTAAACCACAACACAAACTTGCAGATGATACAAGTCCCTAAGTCCTCTTTCCCATCATCCTGATCATTAGTGAAGAAGAAAAAGAGCATTGGACCTAGTATTGACACTTGGGGTTCTTCACTAGTGCATCTAGCTACACTTTGTGCCGCTGATCATAACCATCTGAACCCAGCATTTCAGCTGGTTTTCAGTCCACCTCACTGTCCAGTTATATAGTCTGTAAGTCATTAGTTTTTGTATAAGGATGCTGTCAAAGACTGTTGAATGTCTTACTAAAGACAAGTTAACATCTACTGTTCTTCCCTCCTCTACCAGACCACTCATTTCTTCACAGAAGGCTATCAGGCTGGTTAAGCGTTACTTCCCCTTCATAAATCCATGCTGATTACTCCTGATCACTTTTTTGTCCTTCATGTCTAGAAATGGTTTCCAGGACTAGTTGTTCCATTACCTTCCCAGGGATAGATACGAAGCTGACCAATCTGTAGTTCCCTAGATCCCCCTTCTTGAAAGGTGTGATATTTGCTGTCTTCTAGTCATCAGTCATCTCCCAATCACCGTGACTTTTTAAAAGCAACAGAGTGGCCATACTATCACATCTCTCAGCTCCCTTAGCATGTATGGGGGCTTCCCATCCCATGGATTTACATCTGACTAGTTTAAGTGCTACCTAACCTGATCCACTGCCACTGACAGTTAAGTCTTCCTTTTGCTCAGGCTTTCCTTCTGGTCTCAGGGACCTGGAATTCCTAAAAGGTAAATCTTACCATTAAAGACCAAGCTGAAGAAGCTACTGAGTACCTTTGGCCTTTTTGGTGTCCTTTGTCATCAGAGCCCCTGCCCCATTCAGCAGCAGGTCCATGTTTTGCCTTGGCTTCCTTTTGCTGCTGATGTACTGCTAGAAGCTCTTCATAATCACCCTTCACATCCCTCACCAGACTCAACTCCAGGTGGATTTTGGCCTTCCTAACCCCATCCCTGCCAGCTTAGACAGTTACTGTACTACCGGCTGGGCCATCTAACCCTGGTTCCACCTCCTGTAGCCTCTCCATTTTGTACCCTATGTTTGTCAGGAACTCCTTGCTCACCCACTCAGACTTCCTGCCACCTTTGTGTGATTGCATGCTCATTGGGATAGAGAGTTCTTGAGCTTTTGAATTTAAGAGCTCTTAAGCTTGAGTCAGTTTTCTCCACCTGGCTGGAGGTAAAA
>VXBL01000724.1:440524-670604 GCA_013400195.1 Aramus guarauna
AAAAAAAAAAAAAAAGACCTAATGGCATTAGAAAGGCCATCCTGAGAACAAGATGGACCAGGAAGAGGCCAAAGGCAGAGCAGCAGCAAGCACGCAAGCTGTAAGGACCCTGCACTATGGTCCCTCTATGGCTGACATAGATTGCAAAGCACAGTGCAATTTCAGGATGCTCTGAATCTGCTCTAATATTATATCTAGGAGCTGTCAGTTGTCCCAGAATATAAAGGTGGATTGCAGCTATTCTTCTTTCTTGTTACCTTACATTCTGGTTCAAAGAAAGCAACCGAGAATTGGGGTCTCAGGAGCCAAAAGTCACACTCGTTTTTCTGACCCAAGGCAAGGGGAGGCTCTCCTCATGCTTTTAAGCTACTGAACAGCTCTCTTCCTAAATTACTGAGTGAGACTTTACTGCCTAATCCTTGAGAGAAACCCTTGCTATTTCTCACTTTGGTATCTCTGACCTGCCATACCTTACCCTCTCACTGCAGTTTATTTCATTAAAGTTAGAAATGTCCAACTTTACTTCACTATCTCTCCAAGCTTGATTTACACACTTCTAAAGTAAAAAGACACTAAAAGATGTTATCAAAAGGTAAAACTTCAAAGCTGAATGTTAATAAAGTTGTGTCAACTTAATGCTGTGTCACATGTTAAGCAACTTCATTATAAGCTGTTTAACACTAGAAAGGTTATGACTGGAAAAAGTTTAAACAGGAGCTTGCTTTGTTTTCCTGTGAAAAAGCACTTATTGAACTCGCCAGGTCTCATACTCCAGGATGCCTCCTGCTCACTTATCAGCTGTCTGCAGCTGTACTCCGGGCCACACTTGCTGCCAGAGAAAAAAGCTGACCACAACAAAAGCAATGCCACCAATGGAGGTCCTGACACCCAGCGAGCCTCTGATGGAGCACAGGACCCCTGGCACGTTGCCCACCACGTGCCCAGACACATCCTGCTCTGCATTCATCACACCCACCAAGAAAAACTGTAAGCCTGTCTCCATCAATTGACCCAAAACATGAATTTTCACATATCAGCATCCAGATAATCCAAGAGGTCTGATGTGTGTGTCTCTCGGCCCAAGCAGCTGGCTAATATTCAGAGATCCACCTCCATTAGAACACAAATTAATATCTGCAAATCAGTTTCTTAACTACAAACATGCTCAAAACATCCACCCATCTTTTCAAATAAAGCAGGAGCAAAGGCTTGGCAGTTTCCTACCTCAGAAACCTCAAGTGTCTCTCACATAAGCTCTGTTTGGAGGAGCTACTTCAGCTCCTGTCAAGGCAAAGATCTCTTGCTTACTCTTTCTTCATGCACAGCCTGTAACTAAAAAACATGCCTTCTTATTTCAACCAAGGACACCTCTCAGTGCCTATAGCTTGGATGTACCTGCTATAGGTACCTATCTCCTTAGGCTGGCATGTTTTTATCCACAGTTGTTTTCATTACTGCTAAAACAGCTTTTTTACTTCTCTGGAGTCATCAAAAGGTTATTTTTCAGGCTCTTTAGAGAAATCTACCACCTCCACCTGCCAGCTATTAGTACCTTCCAGCTTAACAATAGGCTGTTTGTATTACTCCTGTAACAAGGTAAATTAAGCAAATTATGTATACAGATATATATATTTACATCTGTATTTATCAACAAGGAAGCAGAGGCCTTGCTTGTTAGGCTGTTAGATACAGGTAGTAGAATTTTTCTTTCCACCATGCAAAGCCTTTGAAAAATTTCAGAAGGCAGCTTTGAATGAATGTAACCTCCTCAGTCAATCCTGCAATAAATCCGACTCACGGGATTGCATCTGACCCAAGTGAAAATTAGGTCTCCTAAGAGCTGAAAGTCTACACAAGACTTGAGTTTTGCAAGAACAAGGTTGACCAATGTTTAAATTACAAGTAGCAACTTAAAAATCACTACACTGCTGAGCAGCCACATTGGTTTCTAGCCCCTGATGCTCTGCTCTAAGCTTCATTCCAGGTCTGCACCCCAGTCAGCTGACCTACAGTTTTACTGATGTAAGTAACTGCATACCATTGCAGATCTCAAGTTCAACAGACCAAGGGCCTTGGAGAGGGAGGTGTCACTGTCACAAGAATGCCAGTCATGCTCGTTTCAGGATGGATAGAGTTAATTTCCACAAGAAGCTGAGAAGAGACACAGCCAGGACAGCTCTCCCAAATTAGCCAAAGGGATATTTGATACTATATGGCATCATGCTCAGTATATAAGTAGCCAGGAAAAGTAGCCAGGGAAGAGGTTATCACTGCTCATGGAGGGCCTGAGCACCAGATTCTAGGCAATAAGCAAATTGCATTGCATATCACCTGTTTCATGTATTTTTTATCAGTATTGTTATTTTCCTCCTCTTTAGCTGTCCTCTTAAACTGTCCTTATCCCAACCCACAAGTTTTACCTTTTTCTTCCAATTCTCCTCCCCATCCCACTGGTGGGGTGGGAAGCAAGGGCAGTTAGGAAGGAGTGAGCAAGCAGCCACATAGTGCTTAGCTGCCAGCTGTGGCTAAACCACAACAGTCCTCTTTGGCACCTAATGTGGGGCTTGAAGGGTTGAATATTTGGGTTGGAAGAAACCTCAAAGATCATCTAATCCAAACATCCCTGCCACGGGCAGGGACACCCTCCACTAGACCAGGTTGCCCAAAGCCCCATCCAACCCGGCCTTGAACATTGCCAGGGAGGGGGCAGCCACAACCTCTCTGGGCAACCTGTTCCAGTGCCTCACCACTCTCACAGTGAAGAATTTCTTCCTTATATCTAAGCTAAATCTCTTTCAGCTTAAGCCCGTTACCCTTGTCCAGTTACTACATGCCCCTGTAAACAGTCCCTCCTCATCTTTCCTGTAGGCCCCCTTCAGGTACTGGAAGGCTGCTATAAGGTCTCCCTGGAGCCTTCTCCTCTCCAGGCTGAACAACCCCAACTCTCTCAACCTGTCCTCATAGGAGAGGATCTGATCATCTTTGTGGCCCTCCAAACCTCTTATTCTTTTACTCTTTCATTGCTGTCCTAGTAAACTGTCCTTATCCCAACACATAAGTTTTTATTTTTTTTTTCTTCTGTTTCCCCTTTCCCATCCCACTGGGGATGGGCAGGGAAGAGGGGTGAGCATGGCATGTAGATACCAGCTGGGGCTAGACCACAGCACTGCTACATATGGCTGTGTCAAACACTCTCATCAAGAGAGCCAGAGCCCTGACCAGATGTTCACTTCACTACAATGAAGGTATCAGCGTACCAAGGACTTTCACTTCTCCCACATCCCTTGACAATTTGATCCTATGAGACATAACACACTCTGAAGTAAATCCTGCAAAATTACTGTTAGCTCTCTCCCTGCACCTGTGTCCCCTGCTTTTCACAGGGGAGACAGCTATAGTCTCACTTCTAGGTGAAATTACCTTGGCCTGCTCGCCTGACTGTCCTCATGCACTCAATTCACAGGCAGAAATTGCATGCAGTATTGTTTAGATACCAGTAGTTAGAGAGGATGGAGTTCAGCATCCAGATTCACAAGGATATCTCACATGTATAATGCAAGACATAGCAAGGAAAAAAAATGTAAAAACAAACAGATTAACCAAATGAAAGGGAAAGATAATGGAAAGAACACACAATCATCACAAATCAGTTTCCTGTTTTCCTTTTATTTCATTTTGGGTTTGCTTTCCATTTTTTAAATGCGTGTTTTTACTGGCTGAGTGAATGCAGCAGATGTTTTCCAAGTTTTTTCTTAAGGATTGACAAGGTGCCAGTAGTGCACATATACGGCACATATAGGGAGGATACTAAACTGGGAGGAGTGGCTGATATGCTAGAAGGCTGCAGTGCCATTCAGTGAGACCTGAACCTAATAAAGTTCAACATGGGCAAGTGTGGGCTCCTGCACCTAGGGAGGAATAACCCCAAGCACCAGTACAGGTTAGAGGTTGACCTGCTGGAAAGCAGTTCTGTGGAGAAGAACCTGAGGGTCCTGGTGGACAGCAAGTTATCCATGAGCCAGCAACATGCCCTCATGGCCAGGAAGGTCAATGGTACCCCTGGGGTGCATTAAGACAACCATGGCCAGCAGGTCAAGGGACAATAGGCACAAACTGGAACATAGGAAGTTCCATCTGAACATGACGAAAAAAACTTCTTCACTTTGAGGGTGGCAGAGCACTGGAACAGGCTGCCCAGAGAGGTTGTGGAGTCTCCTTCTCTGGAGATATTCAAAACCCACCTGGACATGATCCTGTGCAACCTGCTCTAGCAAAGGAGTTGGACTAGATCTCCAGAGATCCCTTCCAACCCCTACTTTTCTGTGATTCTTTAGGAGTAGGAAAAAAAACAAACAAGAAAAACATCCCAGTTTCTTTCTGACATTGAGAGGCATTTCAATTCACATGTGCAGATTTAAATCCTAAGCAAACCATAGTAGTTTTGCTTCTACTTTTCTCAGATCAGGTTTCCAAACTACAATAGAATACAAGCCTTCAATAGGTCCCTGATTTTTTTCTTTCTTTAGTTTAGAGCTTTATTTTTAATTGCCTTTCAATGTCTTTGACACCAAAGATGGTGGCCCTTCTACCTCCAAGAAGCAAACACTCCCACAGCTGTACTTTGACTTCAGAATCACAAGTCAAGCCAGAGAGCCTCACAAGAACATAAATGCCACAGCTTTGGAGTTTGTGAAGCATCTAGTGACCCATTTTAAAACATACTAGGGCAAAAGAAAACAAAGTAGGGAAAGTTCAGAGCAACTACTCATGAGTACCTCTGGTGGTGAAGAGGGTTAAAATACTCAAGAACTTGCCCATTCCTTAGGAATTTCTCAAATTTTGTATATGAAATCATGTTTTCAAATGTTGTCATGTCTGTAGGAGCCACTGGTTTGGGTGGCCCTGAAGAGTGAAAAATACTTAACTCTAAGGAAAGGGACAAGCACGTTAATATTAAGACAGTGAATTTTTGTTAACAAGGGATGCATTGGTTGCATCAGCAGACATGCATGCAAGCTTTGTTGTTGAAAGGCTGTTTGGAAAGAAAAGAGCAAACTATGTGGAAAGGGGCCAGGAAGAGCAAGCTGAGACTGGCTGCCTAAAAGGCAGAGCAGTACAGGAAAGAAACAGAAAGATGCTGTGTGGGGTGATACCCTCCCCTCACACTTCCCATGCAGGAGCAACTTTATTTCACAGTCAGTGAATTCCTCAGCAGTGACAACGCAAATTTGGAATATTCGAAACAGTAAATACAAGGAATCATATTGTCTCAGGAGCAGATAAACAAGTATCTGAACTGCATCCTCTGCTCAGAGGAAAAAAAAGGCACAACCACGCACCAAGCTGCAGTAACCCTGGCAGAGAACACACACTGTAAGCTGTGTACAGACTCCCAAGCCAGTGAAATGTTTGACAGAAGAATACAAGTTGGCAGCAATGCTTAATCTGTGTTTCAAGGGCAGAGCTGAAATCACAGTCACACACAGTGCAAACACAGATCATTGAAGGGTATTCTTATATGCCTTCTGCTGAAGGAGGCCAGCCAATTATCTTCCCTTTCCAAGTGCAGGTCTCTACATCTATCCGTGTTCCCTGGGAAACATGAAAGAGTAGCAAGTGGTTAAATAAACAGCTCTGCACCTTTTATTGTCTTAACAGAATACCAATAAGGGCAATCCGAAGAAAGCTTTTTTTCCTTTGGAGTCCTTTTTGCATCAAACCAGCTTAGTAAAGAAATATAATCTTAACCCACCTCTGTCTCACAGGAGCATATTTGCACAATTATCAGTACTGATCAGTCTAAAGGAAGATAGTCATCTTTCTTGAAAAAGCATGACCTAGTTCTTAATGTCCTATTGCTATTAGGTAAAGTCTCCAAACACTCAGTTCAGCTGTTAGGAAGTAGCAGCAACTACTGCACAAGCAAAAAGCAAAGTATCTTGATCTCCTGCTGTTGAGGAAAACACTTCTACTAAGCCATGAAGAAGCGACTCCAGGAGATGCATTTCACAAAAAAACGGAAATGTAGGGAAACATTGCCAAAAAGTGAAGTTCAGAGGCTCTAGCAACAAGATATTAATGGCCTGATTTTCATAGCTGTTGAGCCCCCTCTTCACTCTAAAGGAGATACTGAGCACTAACCTCCTCTGAGGGGAAAAAACAAATCAGGTTCAAAACCAGTGAAAATTCCAGTCGGTCCTGCAAGCACCAGCCCTGGTGCCCAGTGAGCGGTGGGTGCATGTCCTGCTGCTGCAGCACCGAAGAGTGGCACCACCCAAGTGTTTAGGGTAGGGGTGACACCTGCTTTAAATACTACAAAGTTGTTGCAGAGAGTAACTAACAGGATGAGTTGAGTTTTTCCTCCCATTTGGAAAGGAGTCAGATGGGAATCATTATGACTGATGATCTCAGAGTTCACCCAGAAAAGCTGGAAGTGAGGGTACAGTTAGGAAAGAGGTAGCTAAAGACAGGTATAATAAAAACATGTGCAACTGTGGATACTAAGTATAAAGCCAAAACGATTGCCAGCTTCCAAATAAAGAGTGATGGAGAAGGTACGAGTACAGCACCAAGAGAAACTCAGGAGGGAGGAGTATCAAGCCCAAGGTGTTTCTTAAAGTAATATGAATTTGAACAACAGAGCTCCTTGCCACAAAACATTGCGGATACATTTCCATAGGTCAGAAAGAGGCTGGACACAGAAGAAAGTAAGAAAAGGCTGCTGGGGGTTAATACAAATCACCACTTCTGGTTCAGGATGCCTCCATGTTGCAAATTGCTCTGTCTGGGAGAGTGTTCCAGAAAAATACTGCTAAATGCCAGACCTGCTCCCATGCCCTCTGCTAAACGTTACTGGCTGTATCAGAGATGGGATACTAAGCTAAGTGGGCTTTATCCAAGCTAGAAAGATCATTCTTGTAAGAATGCAGACTGTTTAGGGACGCAGGTCTGGATATCAACAGAATATGGTTACAGTACAGTGAAACAGGCACAAGTCATAACCCCTGGCTTTGACAGAGCATCCAGCATTGAGGAAGACTTGTTACTAAAAGAACGAACAACATTATCAAAGATATTCATATTTAATTAGTAACATGGGCAGATGAATTATCAATTTTAAACCATCTCCTCCATTTTGAATATTAGCATTCCTCTTCGCAGTATGAAGGGACAGGGATGAAGGTAGTAGAAAGGACAAATAGGGAGGGAATGCTTTGCCTGTTAACATCTTCATATCCCCAAATTAGCCAGTAAATGGGAAAAGCAGCATAAACTGATTATGGGAGGAGACTTCAGATAGGTACTAAAGGTAAGGTCAAAAAAATTACTGACATCAGGAGAAAAAAAATCACAGAATAAGAAAAATCCAATCGCTTTTGGATCATTTATCAAAACACAAAAACCTTTATGGAATATCTCTAAAAATTTCTGCTTGCATCTCAAACATCCAATTCATTAACTCATTTTGGAAACACACCACCTACTATGTATTGGACAAGTATCTAATCATTCCAAGACTGGCAAGTCCAAAATGATAAAGAACATTGTTGCTGCTGTTATGATGATTTATTCTTGTTGGTTCTCACATTTCTCTTTCATCATATAGTGATGATACAGATGAGACATGCTACTATTGTAAATCACACAACTACAAAATATATCCTCCCCCCCACCCCCAGATCTTTTAACCTTTTCCATTCAAGGTCTAATGCAAACAAAAATTTGTTAAATTTCTATTGTTAGCTCTTAATACAATGAGCTTGGGAACAGAGTGTGGTCATCAAATGTGAATATGCGAAGGCAGGCACTAAAATCCACATATACCACTTGAATATGAGTTGCAGTATGCAATTCAAAGACAAGAAGTCCCTCTTCTCTACTCAATTGTCTTTAGAAAGCAGCCTCTCCTCTTAATCAAAGGATGAATCTGAATTGGTGATCTCAATATTTGCTGTCAACTCATTAACACATCTCACCTGTTTTCCTTGTCTGTTGTGTTTTGATTTTTTCCCCCTCTAGTGAACTAGGATTTTATTCTTTTAAAATGATGAACATCTTGATCACTTGCTACAAATTCTCTCTCAAGTGCAGGCAACTGGCAGGCAACAAGTGGATATTTGCTACTCAAGAGAGCATAAATCAGTTTTGCTGGATAGTGTAAAGCCAGAGGAAATGTGGGTTTAATACACTTATGATATAGTTACTTGATGCTGTGAATTGAAATAGGAGAATGGACTTAATTATCCAGGTCTTTTCCAGTCCAACATTCCTATGCCTTGAATTTAGCACATGGATGACCAGATTCACTGTGAAAACCCAAGAAATGCAGAAAACTTACTCTAGACCATCTATCATATTGATTCTTACATTAGCTTCAGCGTTCTTCATCCCTGCTTCCTTTGCAAACATTATTAATCTCCTTTCATAGGGTAGCTACATTTATGATATTTGCCTTGCCTTTGCAAACACATGAGTAGCTCATGCAAAGCCTGAAGGTGCATATTATGTTATTCCCAGAATTTTCAGAGTAACTTCTCTGAGAAAAAATAAGGATCAAGATGTCAAAGATTTAACTTGCTATCCTTCAGCATATGCAAATGCTGCACTTTAAGGAAAACAAGTTCTCACAAGCTGATGTACCTGATGCTGCTACCATTATAGCAGACTGATTAAAAAACAATTGATTTTTGAACCTGATGTAAATATACATACATATGTATTTACATATACATAGGACAGTCAAAACATTTGCAAAAAAATGAAGGTTTTTCGTAAACCAGATTATCACTAAAGAGGATAAAAAGAAGCCTATTGTATTAAAGACATTAAAAGGGTAGCACAGACACATTGCTTAAGTCACTGGGAAAAAGAGGAAAAAAAAAAATCAATTAGCAGATAACAGGACACACTTTGACCACAGAAGGCGGTTGTCTCTGCTGCTTCCTCTCCTCCAAAGCAAAACACAGCCCAAATGCCCCACCTTATGTATCAGATCTCAGTCTGGTACAGGGTTTTGCAAGAAGAGCACATGGACCAAAGGTCCATCCAGCCCAGTATCTTTTGCTCACCTTCTGAAACAGCAGAGCCTTGGGAACTGAATTCACACCTAGGGGTGCTTCTGCAGTACCACCCTTCCCCTCTGTCCAACAATCAGCTGCCCAGGGACCTCCTGGGCTGCCCAGGGCTTTTGCATTTAAAATCCTTGAACTGATCACTTTAGTGACTATATAGATTATGGCACCTGCTGGAGCACTTGAAGTTACCAGTGAATTGCATGTGTTGCCCTGGTTGACAGACACTGAGCAATCGCTCCCCATTCACCATTTCAGTACATCTCTATGAACTTCTGTTACACCCTCCCCAGTCACCTCAGAGTTCTGGTTTGCCTGTAACACCCAGTTACCACCTTTTACCTCCCAGGCAGCAACAGCCCAAGTGCACGTGCTTGCCAGGAACACTGCTTGAGCAGCAGGGGCAAAGGCTGTGCTGGCAGCAGCAGGAAGGACACTGTCCATGGAGGGGTCCTTTCTTTGAACTAGCAGACACACACACAAAATTCACATAGTATTGCATCCTCATTGGCATTTGTGGTCTAAGATCAAGGCCTTTAACTCAGACCTGCAGTGACCTTGGCTACAGCAAAATGAAGTAAGGTTTAGTTTATATGGTGTTTTTTGAACCAGTGATTTTGATTAGGGTGTTACTGACCCTTTGATCTTAAGTCTTCTACCATGGGTATTACAAACCCCTTTTTTTCAGGAGTCTACAGTACATATCTATAGGGAATGAGAAAGACAGACTAAAGTATATTTCTGTAACTTCTCTTTGCCTGTAGCAAAGCTTCATGGATCCCTTGGTGAAATGCAGGGTCTCTAAGCAGCATCTACTGTCAAGTCTTTCACAGAAGAGTCAACAGTTCCCAGGACACTAGTGCTCTTCAGCCCCTCTCACTCCTACAGGACCAAGAACAGAGGAGAAGGTAAAAAAAGCCCTAAGAGGTATTGCTCAGAAGCAAATACTTTATTTCTATACTGCCAGAGATAGGACTTCAATACTTCAGACATCTGTTGACATCTTTCCTGGAGTTAAATCAGTCCTGCCTTGGCTGCTTCTAGCAAAAATTGAAGAGCTGGTTCTCTTATCTCCCTGCACTTGTGTACCCTTTGCCTCCACAGAAAGCCAGCAGAAGTCTCTACAACTGTGTATCAGCCTCACAGCTCATTTTCAGCCTACAGAGGATGATTAGGTGGCAAAAGCAAATAAAGCCCCATGCTACTAACCAATTTTAACAGAGAGTATCCTTCAGCGTAATTTGATGCAGCATGAAGAGACAGTACATATTTAGCTGCCATAGTGGGTTTTTCCCCCATTTGCTCTGCCCTGTCCCATTGTTAACTTAGTTTCCCCTTTTACTTTCTCAGATCACTGGAATCACTTTGGATTTATCTAAAAAGGCCTTGCAGCTATGACCTTGATCATCTTTGATCATCCAAATCAGGCAGCTAAATAGAACTAACCATAAAGGAAGACTATGCTGAATTGGTGCCACTGCATCACAATTTCCCATCTGAAGGCATTCATCACTCCTTTCCCCTTACTTAACAGAAGGTATGTCATCTGGAACGCTGCTGAATTGTGTCTGGCAGAAAACAGAAGAAAAAGCTAACATTTTGTGTTTGTGCAGGTGCTTCTGCCAGCATTTGGATCACTGCCAGCCTATCAAGTGCAAGTTTGTAGAGGGTTACAATGCTCTGTCTGGGCATTTGATGAAACCTGTAGAACCTCAGAACACAGGCTGTTAGGTGTGAATGGTGTGTGCTGAATCATAATGTGGAGATGCAGTGACATTGTGAGTGGAAAAACAATTTCTCAGAATTTGTTTTCCCCTTCCCTCCCCCTTCCTAAACAGGGATCTTCTAATGTTCCATTAATATTCTGCTCCTTGAAAAGTTACCAATGTAAGATTAGTGCAATATACGCACTTTTCTGTAACAGTTATTCTCTCACTTTGTGAGGGGAAACAAATTTCTCTGAATTTTGTGTTAAAATATATAGGCAACGTTTTCATTTGAACTACACCTACAATGTATGAAGAATTTCTAAAAACTGCACAGATGTAAATGTTTTTTCTTATCTTCAGATGTTATAAATAGAAAATAATTCTCTCTTCTGCTATTTTTAGCATGAAGGTTTTCATAACTGATGTCAGATGAACTGCAAACCAGCTATGGACAAAACATACAGCAGCTAGCAACTGCCATGGGAGACTGATAATACACAACTTTCCACTTTGGAGTCCTCAGGTTTGAACCTGCCCTATGTATGGGATACACTTCAATGAAACAGAACAGTTGGAACACATTTCAACATGAAAGAAAAGGAAAGAAAACAGTTGGTCTACACAGAACCTACCAAGACTGCATAACTGAACAGAATTGGTGTCAGTTTAAATGTCTAATACAAATAATTCAAAAGTTAACATCTTGGCATTCAAGTAAGTACTCATCTTTGCAAGCCAAAATATCTTCCACAATAAAGGATTATCGGTGTACACCTGAGGGAAGCCTAGGTTTAAGGAGTGAATTGGTAGGGCCAGGCAACAGGAGGGCAAAGTGCTCATGTAAGAATTCATAGAGAGATATGAAATCCTAGGACCCCGATCTGATTTAGATTCAGAAGCCAAAAAAGTGAAAATATGAAAGTACAAAATGTAAGTAAACATACAGACACACAGCTGCCTTTTTGAAGGGGCAATGAATCAAAGATAGTCCTAGAATAGGTACTGGACTTGTAGCATGCAACTTAGTATGTTACAGTGGTAGCACATGTGTTGAAAGAGGCACCATACATGTAGTACAGCAACTGTGAATAGGTGAATCTTCAGCCCAAGGTTGTTCTGTTTCAGAAAGAAGAAAAATTGGTACAAGGTACCATAAATATTCCAGACCCAAGTGTTAAGAGAAGAAAAAAGGACAATATAAACCACTACTGCTCACCCACAACTGGAATTAGAGGCTTCTCCAATTCACATATACTTCTAAAGTCGTGGTAAGAGTTTTGTAAAGCAAGGAGTACCTGTACAGCACCACAGTGTAGACCCTCATCTGCCTGGGAACATGGAAGTAAACCATTTTGTCCTTTGAAGTTTCAGGAGGCTGTTTCTGCTTTCACTAGGAACCCAGAAGAAATGTACCATTATTGAGAATCAAGCCTCCTGGTGATTAAAATTGAACAGCTAGAGATCAAGACAGTATTAATGTCATATCTAGTTATGTACACTAATTATAAAGGAAAACAGCAGTAAGTCTCTCTCAGTATGACAGATATGCTGAACTTTTTTAGTGTGGGATGCTATGTCTATTTTTCAGCAGTACTGTAGCTCATGGCCATCAGTGCCTACTTAAGTCACCAAATGAAGTTTGACACCACCAACCTACATCTCAATGTCAGGAAAGGATTTACAAATTAGAACCGGAGTCTAGCAGAGTTGACTAATAGGCTGGAGAGATCAATGTTGATCAGAGCATGATTTCAGATGTCAAATACGTACACCTAGCTACACTCAGGCAGGTTTCAAGGCATATGTCAGGAAGTGTATCAGTGACAGTACACATGCTGGAAGAGGCACTATACACGTATTAAAGCAACTGTAAACAGAGAGGACAAGTACCATTTCAGGGTTGAAGATTCCTGTGTTTCAGACTGAAAAAGAACATTAGTGCATTAAGCTAGAGGAGATTAAGTATTTCAAAACCATAAAACCAAGAGAAAATAAATTGTTTAAGAGGATACAAGTTCTGTGAGAAATAGGATGAGACTAAGCAATTGCAAGATGTGCAGACAACTCAAGGGCAGTTAAAGACCATTCTAAAGTGACTAGACTAGAAGTCAATATTCTGAGGAAGAATTAAAGTCATTCTAGAGGTGATGAAAAACATGCCCTGCTGTTCATCAGGGCTGTTTCCATCAACACCTAGATGTGACCCCAAAATTTTGTAATATTTAGACATCTAAGTTTTTCAAATACCATTAAAAGGCCAAAGACATCCTTTCATTCAAATGTTACATACTGCCAGAGAATAGAACCAACCAGGAATTTCTCAGAACATATGGTTATGAAAATGCATGTTCATTGAGATATCCCTAGTATAATTAAAATTTCCATCTCTATTTGGGAAATATACCCAAGCATCTCAACAGTTTAGAAATTTGGACAGAATGTTTTTTTTTCCACTAGACATTTCAGTTTATCTAGTAAGACACCACATGAAAACAGATTGGCCTGACCCAAATTTGGGGTGTATGCGTGATTCCCTTTATTCTCTTGCCCTGACTCAAGACAGGACAAAATCCCAAATATCGAAGTTTAACATGGGGAAATCAGAACAATTCCCTGTTCAAAAGGAATGCATTTCCACTGACAGAAATATATTTTTATTTTTGAAACATCAAGATTTTCCTTTTTGGCATTTTTGGCTTCACAGGAACTTAGAGCATGCAGCCTTGGAAAGACCTTTCTCTCCAGGAGTCAGAAGCAAACTCAACAAGGTAAAGAGTGGCATCTCACTTGTAGAAACTTAATGATTAGAATTTTCTGGGAGTCTGAGCAGAATTTTACACCTTCCGTCTTCCCCCCAGCTTTCCTGGAGCTTGCCTGCGTGTATACATTTCTGATCACATGGTAGTTTTATGGCTCTTTTGGGACAGCTCAAGTGCAAGAGACCATTACACAGCATTGCAGGGGAGAATTAAAAGGCCCTGAGGCTTCTGGCTAATCTCCCCGGCCAGGCAGAACTGCTCTGAACAATACATTTAAGACACCACCACCCCCAGTCAGTTGCTGGGGAAAAATAAAATATTTTTCTATCATGCTTTCCACTTAGATGACTGCTGCAGTACAGCCAGAGTTTTATATGTGGTGAGTGGAAGAACTGTAAGATTGGCCGACTATTCTGGGCTCCTGCCACCCTCTATTGACCTTCCCTCCTTTACTAATAATTATGACATTTCGCTCAAGTTTCTTACCAACTGGCAGGCAATGGCCTAAACCTAGAATCAGGTTTGCCTTTGGTTGTGGAGAAGGAAATAAAAGTACAACTGTAGTCAAAAAACAAAACTGGCCTAGTAGAGAGTCATATTCTCGTTCTACAAAGCTCATCCTTGTACTTTTGTAAGTCTCAGCTTCTCACAAAACTGAAGTCTGATTTTTTTTTCCTTGCAGAGCCACAACCTCTGTCAAAGAGGAAAAAAAGATTCTGTCTGCCATCTAGCATTAGAAGAATTGCCAGTGATGACAAGAAGTAATTGGAGAATCATTTGCATTGGTGGTTTACACAACACTATGACTTTGGTTTTTAGAACTTAGTGATATTAAGAGAGTGGCAGAAAGGAAAAAAGGCATGATGTGAGCTACAAACATAATCCAAGAGCTGAAGGTAACAACATGTTTGGGTTCTCTAGTTTTTCATCTCTGCAGAGTCACTCTTTCCCCATTAAAAAAATTACACTTCAAACCAGCCAGCTTACCTTCAGCAGCTTGTTCCCAGAATAGCTATCTAAAAGGAAACAAAATAAGATGAGAAAGAATATGCAGGCAGTGGAACCTCTTTCTTATCCTTGTTGCCCACAAAATGCCAGAGTTACAGTACCTCAGATTCATTCCTTAAAAAGCAAATATTTTCATAAATGCTCTTGAAGACCCTGGTCAACGTATCCACCAAAATATGCCATTAAAGTGTATTTGCTACCTGCTGCCTCAACATCAGTTGCTTAGAGCCTCAGCTGCTTAAAAGAAAACTTGCCCTTTACATTTCTGGCAGAGCTATTGCAAATTTATCTGTTAGAGAACAAAGCTGAAAAAGAGCAGAATTATATACACATGAAAGGAGAAAATCCAATTTCCTCATTAAAACCAGTATTAGGCAGAAATTACCACTTAAAAAAGTTCTGTCACCATAGGAAAGTCTCAGCATGCTTTCTGTCTAGTAGAAATAAATTCATACTTTAAATAGATTCTAATAGCTAATATTTTTTTAGCTCATCACCAGACCAGCTACTTCCTTTGCTAGTGTTCATCCACCACCAGAAGGTGTGCAGATGAGCCCAACAGGTTGTTGTTCTACAGCTAGGATACAGTAAGGTAACCATCTCTTTTTGTAGAGAAGGAGATTTTGTAGCACTTCACTGTGGATTTTCATGAGTGCTTCCTACTTAGAATATGCATTTTCCTTTTTTGTACAGATGGAGAAAGACAAAGAACTGAAGGCCTCAGCATGGAGTCAAAAACAGAATTGAAAACCCATATATTCATTTGTCCTTTAATTCTTAGCCAGATGCTGAGCCTATGCTGCCTTGGTTTTGCTGAAATGAAATACTTTGTGGCCAAATACAGAATTATATTTGCACGCATAAGGGTAAAACCAGAAAAGTCACGCTTAAGTGGGATGCAGGAAGATTTTCTCCTTAAAAAATAGTTTTAATAATTCAAGAGCAAAGTGTTCACCATCAAAAAGCTTTTCTTATTGAAAGTGATGATAGCATATGTTAACAAGCTAGTGAAACTTCACCGAGCATGTGACAGTTCTCTGCCTTTCCTCTATGCATCCTTGAACCATATTTTCTTCAGCTCTCCCATTCAACCTGTCCCATCCCCTGACCTTCAGGGGAATTCTCCATGAAGCCAAAGAAATGCAAAACCCACTCTAGCCAAAAAGAAAGTGGCTTTCAAGCACAAATGGGGAGAGATGACACTGACACCTGTCTTTCTGACCTTGGAATAACAGATATTTTAATCTTCTCTGGCTGAGGAGGAAAGCCACAGAGACTAAAAAGTCCTTTTCATAGTTAGGTTTGGACCCTCAGAAAAACCTCTGCTGCACTGAACCACTTCTCAGCAAGCAGCAGAAACCATAGCTGAAGGCCATTTTGGTAAGTGTTGTTTCAAGGGTGCGGTGTCAGACGGTCATTTCTTAAAGATAACCCACCTTGACAGTTGTCCCACACCTTGACAGCATGAGCTGCAATCCTCTAGCTCAGTGCCAGAGTTGCTTTCTGTGAAGCCTGCCACAAGGGTTTGTCAAGCTTGCAGAGCAGCATACAGGAGATGTGCTGTCCTGCTTTGTCCACTTGCTCTGCTCTTTCAGGATTGCTTTAACAGACAACATGTACAAGGAGGCTGGTTACCACCAAGGACTTGGTGTCAGGACCATGGGATTTTATCTTCATTTTTGTCTTCCCTTCTCTGGTTTAGATTTAAACCTAAAAAAATAGAACTTCTCCCCCTGAAAGCACTAGGAAGCCAAGTCAGAGGGTGCTTCAGTCTGCATCCCTATGTAGTGTTCTAAACATTTAATAGAAGAACTGACAACTTACTTCCAAAAGGCATGATGGACCACCACCAGCCAGCTGTGACCCAGATAAGCATCAGAAGCAAAGTTTAACTACTATACTGTCTGTTCAGGAACCCGATAAGGGACCATCAGCCTTTGTTCTATCAAATCTTAGGGACCTGTCATTTGCTGTCCCCCTCTGGGCCAGCACAACATTTTTTCCACACCAGTCTGAGGATGCCAAACTCCAGACTAATCCCATTGCCTGTCACTGATCCTTACATTATTGGTTAATGAGAAAAGTGACATAGCATAATATATTAACATTATTTGTCTTTAAAACTGTATTATTCTTCATCTCCAAAAATAAGAAAATTCACACCCAGACTTCAGTATACTTCTTTTAAGCTTTGAAAATGCCAAAGGTTAGCTTACTTTCCCTGTGAAACAGTGACTAGATACCAATTAAACACTTGTTTTATCTCACCACAAGGAGAGAAGCCTTACATAGAATTGGTGTATAGCAACTCCTGATCTAGTAAGAGAACTTTATGCATTCTTTGTAAAGCGAGGACAAATACACACCAAGAGCCAGATATTTTCACACTTATCTTCCACCTGGTTCTATACAGAACATGTTTAAATGAGAATTCAGTGAGCTCCACACAGCCCTGTCGTACTATGGGCATTGCTGGTGAATTCATTCACAGTGAAAAAAAAGGACTGTTTGGCTAAACTTCTAACTCTACAGGCGGGCATTAGTTCAGAACTGTGGAAGAAAATGCCAGACACTCTGTTTACAAAGTTACTGAATCCTTTCATAGAGTATCTCAAGAGCAAAGATTGATTTCTGTTCCAGTCCAGCCCAACACACTTTCTCGGGTTTTAAGACATTTCTCAGATTTGCTCATACTTCATTTTAGTGATTGCTTTCTAAGAATATAGAAGTTTGAAGAAAATATTTCTCCAGCTTCAGCAGTAAGTACAGTTACCCATTCTGATGTGAGCTGCAAAACAAAAATTCAGGGTCCTTGTTGTTTCAGTTGCAAAGAAAAAAACTGGAAGCCAGCATCCCTCTCCTGCAGTCCCCTTTCCTGAATAAACCCTGTTTCTGAAACACTGGAGAACCCAAACAGGGGGCTGGTTGTTGGGCTTTTGCTTACAGCTCCCAGCTCCCGGCCCCATTAAGCTCCATTCTTGGCTGGCGGCTCCTTCCTGGGTCTGTTTCTATGGCATTTCCTCACCCCCCTCCCACCTGCATTGCTACTCACAACATTAAATGAAAACCTTTGTTTGGAGTTGTCACAGACTTAGGCTTTTTGATGGAGCTGCCTTTTTTTTTTTTCCCCTAGTGCATGGAAGGTAAACATTACACTCACCAATTTTAAGCAAGGTTAAGCTTCACCTATAATAGTATTAACGCTTACACTTAGTTGCACACAAATTAATCTAAAGAAAACCCCATTCCACCACATCCTGTCTTTGATTTCAATAATGTTTCTGGATTGTATCTGTGTAGTACTTTGTTGATATACCAGATGAATCCTTGCCACTCAGATTTTCACCATAATAAAGACCCCTAATGGAAAACTGAATGAATAAAGCACCCTGATGGCAAGACACTTATATTGTATTTATTACTAGAGCATCTAAGAAGTTATAAAATTAACCTGAGATGTGAACAGAAAATGCTACAGAAGATTGAGTGAATGAATACACATCTACTGAATTGAATACAGTGTGAATCCACTTGCTAACTAGCTTCAAGTATTTGAGTTTAAGAGCCCTCCTAGCAGTACTTCATGCATCAAAGAAAGATGCAGTCATGTCAGTGAAGAATACGAAACTAGTCATCTTATTTTGTCTGCATAACTGTAAAATGCAATAGTTAATATCTGAAACAGTAACAGAAGGAGGAGGTTTGGCTAGACCAATTAGAAGTTTCCTCCTCAGCTGTCGTTGTTCAGCATTGTCACAAGCAATAAGAAAGGTTCATTCTCTCCATCATTGTCCACTGATCAGAGGAGCTGTGCTTCACACCACATTTAAGCTCACAGTAGCCAATACCAGTTCTGGCCATTCCATTCTGTTATGGAATCTGATTATGGTTAAATGAAGCACCAAACAGTAACCCCAGAACATGCCCCAGCAGCTGCCACTGCAGACCACTCAGAATACAAATGCCTCTGCTGTCCTCATGAGAGGATTATTCCACTATATGGGTTTGTTTAATCTCTTCTTTTATTCTCAAACTAGTTTCGAGGTTGCAGAACAGGCTCTGGAATGACTCCCTAGGGACAATGGCTGACCCTCACAGTCTGACAACCATCTGCTGAAATTAAATTTAGGGGAAATATGCCCATACAATGCTGGCTGCCAAAAACCCACACTGAGTGTAAGCAATGCAAACCAAACTGAAGAAGTGGCCAAGGAGCCATTGCATCACCTTGGTTTATAGCAAAGACTTCGCTATACAACAACATTGCTGCAATAAAACTCTGATTCCTAACATGGAAGGCCTAAAACAAAGCAATATTATTCCCAGATTATTTTTGCTGAAAGAAAATACCATGCTGTTTCTCCTTTAATTTAAGATGGATATCATTATATGTAGTCGAGTCCTGACCACTATAACTGGACCCAAAGGAATTGAGGAGGATCATTGAGTGGAGTAGCAAGACAGAAGGTCAAACCAGCACTACATTACTCTCCCCTGACATCTGATGGAGTCATGACAGTTTGGATGCTAGATAACATGAATATTCATCTGCATGATCTAAAAATTTCATTGTGGCTTTGGAATGACACTTTTCACATGCTCTTGTTGTACCTTGGCAACACCGTAGGGAAGATGCCATGTCAAAACACTGACTTTGAAATGAGTGTCACCTGCTTTTCTTCTTTATCATCATCATTTATTTTGAATCAAGCCTTAAGCAACAGGCCCAGAGAGTAAAGGAGCATATTAGCAAATTTGTGAGAGAAATCAATAGCATGCTGTTAAGACATTTTCCCAAAGAAGCTGCAGCCTTTCTGTATGCAGCTCCAATAAGGAAACCACTGGTTTCTACAAGGAAAACATTTGCATCAAGGAGTTTCCCTCCTCTGGAGAAATCCCATTTCAGTTCAGAGGTAGATAGGAGGAAGTAGTATCTGTCTTGAGCTCTTAAGAGAAATTTTAGAAGCAAAACACCCTCACATACAGGCCAGTTGAGCCAGCAACAATTCATCTCAGCCACTCTTGCAGACCTGCTACTCTATTAGAACATCTCAGTTTGACCTGGAATTTTTTCTTACATGCATTCATAACTAATTTGGCACAGACTGCCAAGTGTCTGGCAAGCCCGGATATCTCTTCTATGGATATCTAAGTTTCAATACTTTACAGGGACAGCTTTCAAGAGGAGTTCAGAACATCCTCTGCAAAATCAGGCTGTCCAGGGAGAGCCGACTAGCTTGTCCTCCTACTTCAAAGCAAAGATGAGAAATAAAACCCACTTGTTTCAGCATCACTGGTTCCAGCTCCTGACAGTGGAGAGCTATCCAGAGTTATGAGCTAAAGACCTGATATGAAATTTTAATTACCTAGGATTATGAAGGAAAAGAAAGCAAGGACCATGTGAAAACCTGCAAGCTTTCTTCAGGCACAAAGCTAGTTAACAGATAAGAAGATGCTTTGAGGCAAGCGATTCAGTATTTGGTGACGTCCCATAGAAACGTGTAAGAATTTGATGAGTGCATCTCCTATCCACATTTTTCTATCCACATTTTCAATTTCACTTTTCAACCCCTCATGCCCCCTCCCTGCCAATCCCTTCCGCTGACTCTTCCTCAGGCACGCACCGCTCCGCAACGAAGGGTAAAAGCGAACCTTGCCCGCGCCTTTCCCTGCCACCCCACCGGGAGCACACAGCTCCCACACCCATCCCCTCCCTCCCTCTCCCCGGTTCTGCGCGCTCTCCGCCGCCAGCCCACAGCTGCCCGGCTCGGGGCACACAAAAGCTGTGGCCCGTACGGGGATCGAACCCGCGACCTTGGCGTTATTAGCACCACGCTCTAACCAACTGAGCTAACCGGCCCGCCGGGTAACCTGTTTCCGGAAGCGGCCCATCACGCCGCCCCGCTCCCGCCCGACACATTCCCCTTCCCCCCCGGGGTTTGGGGGTGTGCTCCCCGTGGCGCCAGCTACACTTCATTGCCAAGTTCCGCAGACCCCTGCGTGACAGGGAATGGTTCTGCTGCCTGGATTAGGTGGTTGTTCCTGCTGCCTGGGACGGGCTGTCCAGGCTGGGACAGGAGCACAAAACCTTTACCCAGTAGAGGGCAGGGAGGCAACAGAGCAGGCTACGGAGCAAGGTCGTGCATGGTGCATCCTTAGATGTTTCCCAGACACTTGAGCAACCTCCTGGCCTGTCATCACAGCAGACACTACTCCGAGAAAGACGTTCAGGTGAGACACCTCCCAGGGTCCCTTCCTGCACAAGTTATCCCACAGCCTGGGCAAAACTCAGCACAACCTGCAGCAGAAGTGAGACTAAGAACAGACCCATAGACTGGCATCTGATGAAACGGGGACCAGGCAGGGCTGGTCAGCACCTGTGGAAATTCACTCAGCAGTATAGTTGAATGAAACCAAGCCTGGAAGTAAATACCTTCCCTGAAAGGATACAGTGCCATCAGGAAGAGTGTTTTATCCCTGTTTTGTCTTACATAGTTAAAGGTTTCTGTTTTAAACCTGTTAGTTTTCCTGGCTTAGACTGCAATAAAAATCAAGCCTTTCAAGTGCTTGCTCCTCTTGACAGAGCTTGTTATTACAGAAGACCAGGGAATAACTATATCACAGCCTAGGATGAGAGACACTGACTCAGGATCACTGGGATAACAGTATCCTGGTTTTGACTGTGGTCAGTCCCCTTGCACACACTTCCTTCACCTCACTCACATCAGTTTCCCTTTATTGCTGTTAGCTCATCTGCTGCCAGCACTTCCCTTAAAGAGCCACCAAATTCCCCAAAGTGAGGTTTGCCCAGCTTTGTCAAAGTCCTTCATCCCTAGGAGCCAACAGATCAAGTCATTTACATCCGTTTCCTTTTCAGTTATCCCAACCCTCACACATCTCTGCCTCCCAGTCCTGCCATCCTGCTCAGCACCATTAGCCCATGCTCAGTCACCTCTCCATCTATACAGAGGAGCATTTGCTCTTTCATCTCTGCACCCTTCTCCCACTAACTGTGCCCATCGCTGGCTTTCACAACAGCATATACAGAATCATTACCATTCCTGAGCACCATGCCTTGATACTTCAGCTGCTGCTGCTCCTTGTCTATTTGAATCTCCCATTTATACCAACACCTTTGATCCATCTTGGACGTCTTTCTATTTTCCCCTATAGAAGGGCAGCAGTCAGTTTTATGAATGAAAAAATTGTGAGGGGCCCCAGTTTACACTACGTGTGCAGCAGTAGTCAAATAGTAGATGAGTAGCTTTGCCGTCCAAGCGCTAACTTCTGCCAAAGTTTATGCCATCTCTTTCACTCTTGAGGGTCTTGTTTCATCAGCCCAGCAAACTTTCCTGCAGGCTGTGTGGGACTCAAACAAGCAGATGGAGTGTGGGAGGAGGTGGTAAAGGAGGAGACTCCAAACTGTCATTTCTCCTTCCTCTTTCCTATTTGATCTCCATGAAGAAGGAACCAGCCAACTGCCAGGAAGTGTGTATGTTCTGGGATCTTGAGAAACAGCTATATTTTCTGGGAAGTGTCACCCTGTGTTAGGCTAAATTCTCTCAAACGTTCAACAGCAAGGCCGCATCTGGAATCTTAAGATAAAGCTGAAAGGTAAAAGGACAAAAAGGAAAAATACTCCCAAACAAGCTGCAGCGTGGGTCTGTATATGCAGTCTGGGTAGTCTCCAGACCATAAGTGTCAGGTATGGAAACAGCAGACCTTTGTTTATGTGCATCTGGCACAGATTCTCAATCTGGTTTTCAGTAAGAAGGTCAGCTAATTTTTTTTTTTCTTTTTTTGGTCAGTGGCTTCACAGGGAACAGGGGTGAGGGTTAATCATCTTTCTGGCCTTTCTGTCCAGAATATCACCAGAAGTAGCTCAAAGCACTAATATATTGCCTCCTAATTCACAGCTGTCCACCATTATTTTGTAAATCTGGTCCAATTACACAACACTAAGATGGAAAAAAAACTTTATGCCCTTTGGCTATTTCTTTCTACTTCCTCTCAGCTAGGCTAAGCAGACTTGTCTTTTTCCTCAAAGTTTAATCAGTCATACACCAAATGCCAACCCCTGTTGTTCTGAAACCCTCTTCTACACACAGAAATAGCATCCTACCTTTTCAGCAGAGTCTCATTTGGACTGTGCTGCACAAGCAACAGATTTTCTGTGATTAGACAGTGACAGATAGCATTGATCTCCTGTACTGTTATGCTATCTCCAAGAAAACAAATTTTTCTAATTGAACAGTAAACTCTGGTTTCTCTCCAGTGTGCAGGATCCATACTCTCAAGCAAAGAAGCAAACAAGCCTAGAATGAGAAATGGTTATCAGGCTACATAGTGGATATCTGTAACATTGTGAAATTTACAGGTTGTACACGCAAAGTGTTTACGAGCATTTTTCAGCACCATTGATGTTAAGAGAATTGTGTTCACAAGTACTTTATTAAATAGAATCCCAGCTCTAAGGGCCTCAGCTTGCTAGTTCAGGGCCTCGCATCTGGGGCCAGTCTAGATGTGCTGTAAAAGTCTGAAGACCTGCTATAATGTTCCCCTCATAACCTCACCATTATATGGAGTATTTTCAAAGACTCTGAAGCATTTATATTTAAACAGCCAGGGTCACAGACAGCAGGAAACTGAAGAAAGAACAAGATCCAGGTGCTTGAGTTCCACCTCAGATCTTCTCTCCACTTGCCTGTTCCCTCCCTGCCACATGTCCCCCAGCATCTGCCCGCTCTGCACCACCGCCCCGACCTCTCCTGCTCCCCCACCACCCAAGGCGCATCACTGGCATCGGCAGCAAGCAGCGCGCTGCGCTGAGCCCAGCTCCGGCTCCGTGCTTTCAGCTCTCGCCCAGCACAACCTGCACTGGCTGTGCTTTGAGCTGCAGTCCCAAGAGCTGTGCCTCACTACGTTGTCTACACAGAAAGCTACATTTTCCTGAGACCCAGCGTTGTTCAGGATTACAAAGGTGGTCCTACCTCTGTGTCCAAGCAAATAATTTATTTTCCTTTCTACCAGCAATAAATTGCTAAATGGCAACTATAACAACCCTCCCCACTGCCAGCATCATGCTCCAGCCTGTATTGCAGTGAGCCTGCTGCAGCACACCACATGTTGCCCCAGCTCCTGCCACCAGGAACCCTGCCGTTGTACAAAAGCAAGACCATCTTCCAGAGGAAAGAAGATATTTAGGCAGAGTAGAACAGAGCACCATCATGGGATTCCCTCCTCACAGCCCCTTCCTGCACACCTGTGCTGCAGGACACATTAAGATCTTTATTTCACATAGGCCAGTAAGGCATCTGAAAGTGCTCAATCCCCAGCCCAAAACGGATCTGAACTGACAATTTAACAACAAACTACAGCTTCCGGCATTCCACAGATGTGTCCTGTTTGTTCCTAATCTCTCATCAATTCAGAATTGACAACTAGGGGAAAAAAATCATTAGCTGCCCAAATAAAAGAGTACAGGGAACTGATGTTATCAGCCTTAGCGCTACCCAGGGATTTATTAATAAGCTTGCCATTGAAATCTCACTCATAAAAATGCTAATGCAAGTTATTTGCATATGTCTGTGCATCAAAACAGACTAAAGACCCATAATGTTATATTTAATAAAATTGTTATTACCCCAATTATAAAGTAAACTTTTGGTGGTCATAAAATGTGTGTTGAAGTGTAGCGTGCATATGCACGGTATAGTTATAGCATTTTTATAATAGCTAGCATGAGTTTTATTTAAAACAGTCAAAAGGACCATTCCTGTCCAGTCCTTATCAGTGTTTTGAACTAGAAACCTGCACACTCAAAAATCACATCTAGAAACAGTACATTATATCCAGCATAACCACCACAGTAGTTTCTGGTACAGCAGTAGTGACACTGTCACACTTTGAACAGAACAACCAAAGCTTATTTCACAGCTTCTCTGTGTTGGCCAGCATCAGGTGAGGAAAACTCAAGCCTCCCAGGAAGGAGAAAAACAACTTTCCCTTCAGCCATCTAAAATGAACTAACTACGAAAGCTGATCTTGATGTCTACATGCTATCATCATACTTATTTAAGGCCAGATTTACCCCAAATCTGATATAGGAGTAAACTGCCCAAAAGACACCTTTACATTTTGAAGTAATTTACATTTACAATTTGAGGATGGAATTTAACTATTGCTACAGAGTTACTTGAAACCTCATTCTAGAATACCTGTTTACAAAGTCGGTTTCCTGATGGTTTTCTTAAAAAAAAATAGCATGGTAAGAAGCCAGAGTACCATGTGATTGTACTAAAACCTGCAAGCAGATGACTACTCTTGATTTTTATTTTTTTTTAAACAAACAGAAGATCCCTACAAATTTTTCATATATTCTGGGGAAGCTAGTCAATGCAGTTCTTTCAAACTTGAATATTCAGGCAGGTATGTTTCACAAGGTATCTATATTTCAATTAGAATCAGGTCAGAAACATCATGGTATATCCTGACCAAGAACAGGGTGTTTTTCCCTCCCTAAAAAGAGAAATTCAGATTTCTTTTTGGTGAAGTTACTGAAATTGCTTCCTTCCCCTACTTCATTTTTCCTCCCTGTCTTCCCAGATGCAGAGCTTCCATAGAAGACAGGTACACTAAAAAGAAAATTACATTGCATTAGAACAAAACCTACTTACTATTCAGTGAAGTTTTACAAATGGAACATTTTTTCCTAATATGCCAGGCACTCTGTACCTCTAATTTGCATTGTACTACTAAGTGGTTTTATTAGAGTTTGCAATATTTCCCTGTGGAAAGGCTCATTTGTGAGCAGACAAATGTCCATTAGCCTTCATTCAAAACCACTGCCATAGTAGTCATTTTTGTTAGACCTGTAAAACCTGCCATTTCTGGCTCTCCTATTTCTTCAGTCCATGCAGACACCCTTCTCTTCTGCTCTGTTTTGTAACACACCCAGTGGTCATTAAAGCTCCATTTGAAAAGAATTAAAAAGGACTATAATTTTTATGCGACTAAATTGGACCAATTATTTCTTGAAGCCACAAGAGTATAATTTCCTATAAGCACTGAAGAAAAATCAATATCCCAAGTTCATAAATTATTTATCACTCCATCAGGCTGCCATTTGTTAATGCAACAGAAGGACACCATTCTGGACCTGGACAAGAATTTCAGCTTTCATTCATATAGATAAGAAGGATGCACACCAAAAACAATAAACCCACTAACAGCTGTCCAAAAAAACCAGAAACACTCTCAGCTTCCTCTGTCCATGCTCCCTGAAGACGGCTATTTCCAAATAAGAAACACTGGCATACACAATACCTCCATATTACTAAAACGCTGCACACAGTTCTTGCCTTAGGTGACATTTGTATATTTTGATGGGTTTCTTACTAGTTTTGGAATCAGTTCCACATAAGACCTACAATTACAGCTGCTGTTTATGAAGCCATGTTTCTGAATGCTGGAAGCAGTTTACATGTGATTTCCAGTGTTTAAAAAGAATTACCATAATATTTCTGTACTTTGTGTTAGCTTTCTTAATGTCTTGCTCTAACCACAAAAGATGTAGCAGTATATACTGTTTATCCTCAGGTTTTTGTTGTTGGGCTTTTTTGTTAAATCTAGCATCCTCTTTCTAGGTTTTGTCAACTTCCTTCATACAGCCTACATCATTGTCACTGCTCAGCTCTCACACAGCTCATTCCATCTTTACATATAACAGCAATTAATTTTTGCAACCACCACACACATTAACATCTCTTATTTCGATTTACACAGAGGAAGCAGCTGAAGTACTCAGAAAAGTCAGGAATTCGAGCAAGGCAAAATGCTGTCACTCCACAGTTCATGTCCTGATGCAGGTCTATCAAACCATTACGTCTCAAAAAAGCATCTGGGGCCAGTTAGAGAAGAATCATCTGACCCATTATCCCCAGGAGCACAGGGGTCTCATTACCAGAACAGCAATACCTGGGTGTGAAAGCACAACTGGATCAAGTTCTAGCAGGGTCAGCTCCCCTTTCTGTCCTCCTGACATAGATAAATTGAACAACACAGTTTATTCTGTATATGCCTTTGTGATGTGACCTTGGAATGAAAGTGCTTGTCTAATCTGAGTAGATATGAAAGTTGCCATGTTGCTTCCCAAATAAGAGGCTTGGTCCAGTGTTATTAGGTCAAACATTTATTCTGTGAAAGCCTACCCTGACCAAAGTTAAAAGCAATTTTGATCACACAGTGCTACACCTAGCTGTCTCTGGCTGGTTTCAGAGTTAGAAACCAGCATGTCAAGAGGGGACAAAATGCTTGAAGTTGCAGGATGTTATTTGAAATACTGCTCCTTGAAGCATGAATTTTTTATTTTTTTTTGCATTAACCTAAACTCATACACATCGCTTCATCATCCCAAGACTGGGAACACAAGTTGTAGAAAGATATGATATACTGAGTTTCACATGTCTACCCATTACCCATGAAAGCTTTCTGGATCCAACCATTCAGAAATTACACATGATCTTAGAGAGCTTTTACTTAAGAGCCCAGTCGACTAAAAGGTATCCTTAAGAATATGGGCAGTTCCTCCTCCTTCACATACCATACAGTTTTTCACTCAACTAAAAGAGAAAACTTAGTACATTTATTAATCTAAGATCAAATAAAAAAGTTCTTAATGTAAGGATTTTTGCTTACTGAACAAGTATATCTATAACCAAGCTGTCTATGACTTCACTTTGGGTAATTTCAAAACAGTTATCTATATTTCAATAAAACTGACAAAGGAGTAGAGATCTGAGGGTTATTTACTACATATATGCGTTAGGAAACTCATCAGCAGATAGAAGAGACACACCTTAGCCCTGATCTTAGTAAAGGAAGGTGAAAGTGTCCATTGGACACTGGCAAACCCTAACACAAGATTTCTTAATAGGACAGAGAAAAGGAAGAAAAAAATAATTCCTGAGTTTTGTTCATTATGGGAAAAACTTGTTACGTGCCAAATTATACAGATCTGAGAAATTGAAAGTGTAAAGTTGAACCAGTTTCCTAGATATTCTTTTCCATAATAGCATGATATCAAGGTTAAGGATCTTGCCAAATAGGTTAGTTTTGGCAAGGATGCTAATTTCTGGAAGTAGGAAAGAGTTTCATCTACTTTTAAAAACACTTCAATACATAGAAAAGGGTTTAATTAGCATGAGCGCATAGCAGCCTCATCTTTTCTGGGGCTAGCTCTTCACGTTGTTTGACACCAGGAGCAAAGTGGGATTTCTCAACCATGACCAACTAATTTAGACATACAAGTTTCATCCGCATCATCTGTGCTGCCAAGCCACTCGAGCTCCCGTTCTGGAGCAATACAGCACGGCAAGACAGGAGCCTGGACCAGCTGTTACAGGCAGAGTGGTTGGTACAGCATTGGAGCAGTCTGTTTTCAGGGCACGGGTCTAATAAATATCAGCATTGTCCAGCCAGGAATATCTTTTGAGTTTTGTACACCAAGAAGCATGAGGCAACTTAGCACTGCCAGAGTGCAGACTGAAAGCTTAGCAAAGATTTATGTACAAAGCCAGACTCTGTTGGACAGGATCAATTCGAACAGAGGAAAGGAAAAGAGCAAAAAGCCTTTTAGGCAACACTTGAAGGAAGATGACCTTCTGGGACCCTGCTGATTACTTACATGATTTCTTGCCAAGAAACAAGTGCTGCACTGCTCTCCAGCCTCAGCAGCCAGCATTGTGGATCCCTGCACATTGGTAAATTTACTTCCAGCCCCAGGCTCAGCTGCAGTTGCTGAATATGGTGACAAACTATTTTTAAAACATAGTATTGAGACACATGCAAAGCCTAGAAAAAAAGAAGTCCATTTCAAGGTTGGGAGTTGGTTTTAATTTCATTTTAAAAGTACAGAACTGCAAGTAGTCTGCTTTTCTTACCAACCCTCAACTGTACCACTGGGCCTATTGGCTTAGAACTACACAGAAGCTAACATCTCTTAACTAGACCCTAATCCAGCAAAGCGGGTGAACGCAAGTATAAAGCAATGAATTATACAAAGCTTAATTATATCAATCAAGTTCCAAGTAAAGACCTCCAGTGGCTTAGTCCAGGACTGGGTTGGTTTCTATGGGTTTTTTTGTTTTGTTTTAATTTCTGCCCTCCTTACCTTTTCCCCTGTGTTAGATTTCTTGCCAGTGACAAGTTTGTCTATGTTCTTGTTCCAAAAGCTTTCATCCCCCTGGGAAAGAGCGCTTCACTTGCCCCAGGAGCCAGAAGCCACCACCTGCTATCCTGTTTCACCAGGCATTGTGCTGCATAACCTCTCATTTCATGCATCAAGGGCCACCATGTTTATATAAATTGCCCAGGTGAAGTGCTTCACACTGCAGGTGCATATTCACTAAGTACAGATGGTAAAGTTTTAAAATACTTAACAGCCCAAGACAGTTTGTGTGAAAAATTTGAAAAACTAACACCGGCAAAAGTTTACATCTTGGTATATACAGGTTATTCTAACCCTGATATTGTAAAACTAGAGCACACTCGTCACAAGCATAAAGCTTAGTGTGATCTTTGCCCTGGGACAGGAGGGCATGGAGAGGGAGACTTTGCATGGAAGTCTCCTTCCCAGACACCAGATCCCAAGGGATCCTTTTCACAAGGTGCTTCACTGCTGCCATTTCTGGGCATCCTACCATCAAGCAAAACACTGATGCTGCTCTGCTACACCCTGAGCTTTATAGGTATTTCCTCCGAATTCCATAGTTCTCTGGGTGTCCTGCTTACTCCCACTAATGGTAGTAAAGAACCTAGTGGAAAGAGCAGGAAGACAGAAAATAAACTGGTGAAATGAAATTAAACAGATGAAATGAATTTAAAGCAGAAGATGGGTGTGAGCTGGACACCTGCTGGTTTCTTCTTCCAGCAGAAATTAATGATATGCAGTATCAGACAGGGATAAGAGAAAAATAACCCCCTTTGCATGCAAACAATACAAAAATAACTAGTCTCTTGCTTTATTCTGCAGCCCTGCTATTTGAAGGTATTTCTCTTTTTTTAAAAGATTTAAAAATGATTTGAAGGAGAGAGGTAATGGAAGGGATTTTAAGACTCCCCAGTACCTAGTAGCATCCTGCAGGGACAGGACTAAAATTTATTTTGAAAGTGTTTAACCCCCTATTGCCAACATTTTAGCAAATTCTATCTGTAAAGCTAAGTTTTATTACAAAAACATATCAAGACTGCTTATTAACAAGAATTCATTCACTGCAACTCAGTGATTTGCTATTCACATTTACATTTGTGCCAGGCATCCTGGGCAGTGTCTGAAAACCCCAAATGTTGTGAGTTTTAGTAGAACCTTAAACAGCTTTTTCTAGTCTCTATTTGCTTGTTCAGAGTATTTCTGTTACCCAGGCAGAAATTGGATGACAAAGAGAACAACATTTAAACCATACCACACAGCTTGGATGACCCAAACAAACCACGTGATGAAGAGCTAGCGTGCAGTAACACTTCCCCATATGGTAAGGACTTCTAGCTAAATACATCCAAATAAGGGGCACCAAAAAAGTGACCATCAATATAGCCCAGCCAAAGTGAGCAACAAATGCTTGAAGACCCTATGCAATTCAACCAATATCTGGTGTTTATCTTAGTGCTCGCAAGGAATAGAAATATGCACATGTAACTCAGGCTCACTGAAAAACCATTACAGAAATATTAGTAAATCAGAATGAGAATGCCTTTGAAGCAGGCCTCCTATAGCATTTAATAGACTTAACTTACTCTTGGGTTAGCGAGGACTGCAGCTCAGCAGAGGTCGATCTGCAGGCTAGGCAGAGACTTTGGAGTCCAGTGTCCACTCCATAACCATTCTAGGACCTTTAATTTGTGCTAGGTCTAGCATGGCCCTGTGGAGTGAGCAGCCATCAGCTTTTGAAGTGCTCTAGGTGCAGTGCTGACATCTTTGCTTAGTTTCATCTTGCAGGATTCTCGTTCACTTTTTCCAAATAGATTCTCCAACAGTGATAGTTGGGAGACACTGGCCATCTTCATCCAATCTAACACACTAAAATACAGTCATGCATATTTTAGTATCCACAGTGCTCATTTAGTCAAAACTTGTTCCCACATCACTAGACTTATCTCAACATTTGCATCCACAGAGAGGGAATTTGAAGCTGAAGTAACCATTCCAATGACACAGGATTAAAAAAATTGGACTCAGACTGAGAGAAAATGAAAGATAAGAAGAGTGTAAGGGATGATCACAGTGGATCCACCACCATTTTCCTGTGTTATGTTGGTTAAGTAGTTTACCTTCCCCATGTCCCATTCCCATCTTCAAGAATGTGAGGATGAATACTGGGAGCTACTCAGATGTTAAGAGCAGTCATACAGCTATAGAGAAATAGCGATTAAGATATGAAAATAAGATATGAAAAGTGTCAAAAGATTTTCAAGTAGAGAGGTCAACTACATAATTTCCATCTAAACCCAGACAGGGAACACCTTGTTCCCAGAGGTACATGGCCGCAAAACTTGAGGTTGAGCTTGTCTCTGCTGGAATCCATCTCACTTTCTGGTTGCCTTTTCTTTTAGTAACTCAGGTTTTGCTTAAAAGACCATCAGAAAACAAGAACACCACACACACACACACTCTTAACTTTATAGGAACTTAAGATTACAAGAGCAACAAGAAAACTCAAAAAAGCATAACTGTAAATGAGTGGTGCCTGAAGGCTCTTAAAAATGCATTATTTTTAACAAGTAGGAGTGGCAGCTTTTAGAGGCTAGTGTTATCACAGCATGATTTGAGTTTAAAAATGGAGCAAAGAAGAGACAAGACATGTTCTGACGTTCACAGCAATGTACAGGAAGCAAAGGATACAGAGAAAATAAGGAAACAAAAAATATCAAACAATTGAAGTTAAGATCTACTAATAACAGGAGATGCTGATAAAACCACTAGCTCAGTGAAGTGAGAAATACAAGTGATTCCTCCCAGGGAATCAAGTGATTGATCACAAGCATTTTAATCTGCTCTATTTTAGTTAGAACTCAATCAAATATATGATTTGAAGTAGGAAAGCAAGCATCTTGAAGGAAGTAATCTGTATGAACATAATAGATATGGATAATTTTATAAAGAATAAATCAAGATAGAGGTGCCAGTGGGTTTAATTGCAGAGGAAGAAAAATGACCATTTCCTGGCAGAGATCTCTGATGTACTTGTGAAAAACCTTGTGTTTTTAAAATAATCATGTGCATCATGAAAAGGGCAACAGCTGCACAGCAGCAACTTAACATGCAAATTCCTACCTTGATTCAGTCCACGTATGCACATGCTGATAAGAGATATAAGCAGAAAAATATTCATTTTGTATCATACATAGAAGGGATATAGTTATTGACTCTGAAAAGCTGTTTAAAAACAAGAAAAACATGCTACTTCACAAGCAAGCATCAAAACATTAGGATTTTCACTGCTGCTTCAGCCTTTTGAATAGAAATAGGCTGAAGTATCCTGAGGTGACCATAAGTTGACAAAGGTGTTATAGTAGCAAAATTTCTGAAAGCTCAAAATGTGCATTAATATTGGAGTGAGCATTTAGTTTTAATATTTCACTATAAAAAGAAATCCAGCCAAACTGTAGGTTTTGCCCCACTGAAACAAGATTAAGTTGGGTGGATATGGTGCATACTGATGGACAAGCGTGCAGCTGAGCACCTTTCAACACTCAAAACTGACCACACCAACAGCAAGAGATGCTCAACAGATGAGCATCTGTTCCTGGATAGTTTTGTTCTGATTGCTCATTGCTGGCCATTTTCCCTGTGTGGTAGCTATAAGCCATAGCATATCGCCCTAAACAAGAGGCTAAGTGGGAATCCTGAAATAAAGCACATCCAAAGCAGGTGTGTCTCAAAGGCACTAGGATCAACACCCTAAGTGTGTGTCTGGTTACAAATCAAAACAGATTTTGTTTGAGTACCCAATGATCATGTCCCTCTCTACACCCTCTGTGCACATCTGTGGTAAAAGCTCTGACCATCTCCAGCTTTCTTACTCCATTCAGATGCTGCTCTGCTTTCACCTACATTTTCAGCACCATAACTCTTATTGAGACTACTTTTTCCATAAAACTTTTTAAACTCATGATAGTCCCTCATGTGGCAGTAAAGTTATTAATTTTGAGAGGTCTAGCTAAGAAGTTTACCTTAACTAAAAGCTGTGATTGTTTCCAACCCCCCACTGCTGAGCCAAGATAATACTGGTCTGACACTCCTGTAGGCTCCACCAAGAGCCACCTCTCCATATTCTCACCTTACTGTTTGATTCCTTATTAGATCTGTGGCAGCTAGCAAGCCCATCTCCACCGGGGATGGTTACCTGGCTTTAACATTGAAATAATTGGTTTTCCTCACCTCTTTTTTCCTGAAAGCATATATAGGTTGCACCTCTGCAACCACTTGGCAGAGAACAGGGGATGCTATCTGAATGATCTCACTACAGTCATAGTTCATAAAGCTTCTGTCAGACATGTCCTAAATTATAGTTGCAGTATTGAACACATGGAATACCCATGTTTTGACACCCAATAAAGCATCCCTGTCCTGAAATTCCAGTTGATCCTGGCCATTATATTCTGTGCCAACCGTTTCCTAAATCATATCTCAGAAAACCTGATCATCATAAGCACGTGGGCACTTTAAGGACAGTCACAGGCAATCCAACCATCTAGTGGATTGAGAAAGAATGCAAGTTGAACTGAAAATTTAAGATAAAACTATGGCTCCAAAAAGCTTTCCTCATAATTGCATCAATGACTTATCATTCTGAATTATAATAATCAGAAGGACAAGAGAAAATGGCAAAATTTCAGAAAAATAAAAGCATATGTCTGCATGAAAGAAAGCACATGAAGTATCATAACCACATATCAGAAGGAAAGATATCTATTGAGTGAGGCATGTCTGCTTTTAAATCAGTGATAAATATGCCTGCTAATTTACAGGTTCTCCAACCAGAGCCAGGACTAACTTGCAGAAATGTGAGCCATGCATTCCTAAAATGGACTAGGAGAGTGATGCAACATGCCAGTGTAAAAGCGACAGCAGGAGACCTGCTCATACCTCCTGTCATCAGGATTAAGCATGCCAAACAGGGAAAGGGAACACAGGGTAAGAGGAGGAACCTAAGCACCTTCCCTGCCAGATAAAGCTGCCCCAGCAAAATATATTCATCCTAGATGAACAAAGACCCAAAACATTCTTATTTTAGTATTCCAGACCCATCTGAGCTTCTAAGCCAAACCTTAAGCAACTGAACAGCCTTTTAAAAAAAGTACACCATGAAGTCACTGCTGAAGGAAATCACACTACACAAATCAGGAGATTAAATGAAATGCTAAATCAGTATTATGATTACCAGCAGTAGAAATAAAATATATACCTGACAAGTGCAAACCACAAAGTTGGCTGGATGGACAACTAGGCATAAATTAAAACCAGGATTGCATGCATCTGCAAAGGCATCTTCTCCCTCCATTCCCCTTAACTTTGATAACTGACCACTTTTCCAGTCCACTAGGTCAACTTGCACCTGAGTACCAGAGACTGCTTGAGAGACTGCAGAATGGCAAAGATTATTGCCAACACCACAGGTACTACTCCTTTGCTTTTGTGACTTAGCCCATCTTTTTCACAGTATCTCCAGTGCTGCACACTGGGATGTGCAGCAATGGTTATTATGAAATCATTCTCAAAGGAAAAGCAGAGCCCACTACTGCTGGAATACTACTGGAAGAACACCTCTAATCAGTTGTTTTAACAAGACCGATTTTCTTCAAGATTTATTTTTCTGAAGGACTTTGGATTTTGTCCGATTATGTGAAAGAGTTCAATCAATGCAATAGAAAAAGGAAGCAAGTACACTTTAATGGAAACTGAAGAGACAAAGGAGGTCACAGATATACACCTGATTCCTAAATTAAATTTAGCAGCTTTGAAAGTTCCTCAATACACAGCCCTGCAGAAGGAAGTCCTTCATCTATAAAAGATGCAGAGCATATATATTAGAAGCACAGCCTGAGCTGTATGAATAAGTCATAAATAATGTAACTCATTGAATTCCTCCACCAGAATGAAGCAGGAACAGCTCATGATTTTCAGATAAATTTTGTTATTCAGAAATTATCTATGAAATCATCTCCATGAATTACTATTTACTTCTACCTTCTGCCTGAATAGATACTTGCTCTTATTCAGTGTTGAAAATTCCAGCTGTTTTGATTGGCATGTAGCTCACACAACACATCTCCTCCTCCTCCCCTGAGCATGGGCACTTATTGGAAACTCAAATTATACTTTTTAATCTCAAACCTGATGCAATGATTTGTTTACTGTGAACCCAGTAGAATGATAACTCACAAGCAGTAAGCATTCATACCATTGGTGCAAGCTGTGCAGCTGTATTGACAGAGCTCTAGACACAGAAACCTGGGCCTGAGGCAGGTGATTACCTCAATACTCAAGCACCACCTGCATCAGAGCTTCTTCCTTTAAGAGCCACTAACAGCAGATGACAAAGTGTGCTATAGAAGACCCAGGTACTCTTAAGCTCACACAATAATCACACAACTGGAAATATTCATGAGTTCTCTGTGCCATATTTACCCCAGATCTTCAATACAGACACACTGTTCACCTATAAAACCCTGCTGCCCTTGTGAAGGGGGTGTACTTGGTCAAAGGCTAGATGAGCTGTGCAGAGGGTGGGACAGCCCAGAGGATGTTACACATGGCTGTTCCTAACACAGCAATGTAACAGATGTTTGTATACTCTTCAAAAAAAGTATGTCTTGTTTTCATGTTTTGAGGGTGGTGGTTGTTTTTTTTTAATTCTCCACCATTTTTAGTCAGATACTTACTTTGCTCATTTACACAAAAAAACACTTGTCAAACATATGGTCTGAACCTCTTAGAGCTTTATCTCCAGATGTGATGTCTTCGATCTGCTGTCAGTAATCTCCAAAGGAAACCTTTGAAATTGGTGGTCTCGTTCAGGATCCTAGTTTAGAAGAGCCCTTGGTTTCTGCATTAGGAACTTGAGAGGTGGAAGGTGTTTGTTTTTTGTTTGTGGGTTGTTGGGGTTTTTTCTCCCCTCTTATTTAGGAAAAAGAATTTCCCTTATGACAAACTTTGTTAGACCCTTTGGGAAGCAAGGATAGCTGCTGAGCTGAAATATGGTTTTCAGGATAACCTGTGTTCAAGTCAGTCACTCTTGCAAAGTGAATCCCACAAAGGTATCCCTAGAACAGCCAAAAAACTAAGGAAACAGTTGTACCATAAAACCATTAATTAAAAAGCCAAAACATTTCAAATGCATATATGTACTTCATATTAGGAAAATGGAACTTTAACAGCATTAATATATTTTTTGCTGACTTATCTAAAAAAAATTGGTGCAACTTTCACTGTTTTCTTCCACAATTTGAAGTGTGCACAAAAAATTAACAGAATACAAAACTAAAAAAATCATCACTTTGTTTCAACTCCAACAGAAATGCTTTTATGGTCTCAGATAAGTTTGAAGGGATGGTTATTTGATATGTTGCAAAATATCTTGGCTTTCCAACAAAAAACAAACCCAAAAAGCTAAAGCTTCCTGACCAAACTTGACTCCAACAATTAATCTAGATGACAATTCTGCTAAAAGCATCAGTACATTTATACTTTTTCTTATCCACCTACCCACTAAGGCCCAAGAAAAATGCACACCAAAACTATCAGCTTCTCTGGGTTTTCTTAGAGACCCCAATGTTTAGTTGCAGACAATATGCACCTTACAACCTCCTTCTAAACAGGCTTCACAATAAAACCTGAACATCAGGCTCATCCCCATTAAATTGTCATAGCAATTTGGGGATGAACGTGAAGTGGTTAAGTGATCCAAGGCTAGTTTTTAAAGGTCAAATGCCTGTGGTAGAAATAGTACACTTGTCAGCAGCCTTAGCTGATGCAAGAGATTGCACTAGCACAGAAATTTGAATACAACCCATCAGTGCTAGAACAAGTCGCTGAAGAACAGTGCTAAAGTACATTAATGGGGCAATGTGGAATAAATATTTTTAAAATATGAAGTTGTACTTCTGCCAAAGCAGTTCACAGGCACTCAAGCAAAACAATCACATCATTCTTAGCATGCAAAGGTTTTCTATGCACTGCTAAGGAACATACCCAGGATTATTCTCAGTGAGCAATGCCTAATGGAAGAACAATGGTCAAAAATATCCTCTTTGATGCAAAGGATATTTGAATCATACATAAAAGTAGGGTTCACAGTAATAGCATATGTTGCCAGAATCTTTCAGCTACAGGTATCCAAACACTTTTCAAAGAGTAGTTATTTCAAGTAACTTATTACCTGTTTCCACACACACACACACACCCAAAAGAAAAAAATGCACAGGAACTCAGAAGAGTTAAGTTAGTCACTCAAGAATATTCAAGGTCAGGTAACAATGGCTCAGCAACAGCCCTGTGAATAGACTCCCGCTCTCCGGATTTCCAATTCCCCATCCCAGCCAGCAGCCCAGCAGTGCCTCTCCACAGCCGCAATGTGTTGCAAGCCTTCCACTAAGGGCTGCCTATCAGATCAGTTCTCTACTCACAGAAGATACATTAACTGAAATGTTATGTATACTCCAGCAAACACATCCACAAAACAAGAGGATGACACAGCAGCATTCGCACAAAGCAAGACCTCACAGAAGTGAGTGATGCCAATATCTCATCTTTTCTAAAAGGCTTGGCTACATATTTAAAATATTTGTAAGTGTAAATACTGCCTATGCATTTTATGACACAATAAAAAGTGGTTTAATACAGCAATAAAAACTCAAATATGCCTCGACAAAGTTATTTTAAACACAGTTCTAAAGCCCATAGCTACTAAGTTTTATACAGATATAATTTCAGAAAGGCCTTGACACAATACCATTTAAAATTAAAGTAAAATATTCTGCATATCAAGACTTACTAAATAAATCTTAAGGTTTTTATGGCACTAATGAATGACTATGAGCACATTGGGACTGCTGAGTAATTTGCATTAAAGCTATATATTGTAGATGCAAAACCAGAAAGTGGCATATGCCTTAGTACCAAAAATGGGGTTTAGGACTACTTGGAATAACAGGGCTGCAAATGGGGAATTCTCATGGTTCAAGCAAGAATATTTACAACAGCCACCTAGGGCACAATCAAGATCAAACCATTCCAAGAATTAGAAGCAGCATGTGCCACATTTTATCTGTCAAAACCTCACACAATCAAAACAACAAAAATAAAGTACGTTAAGCTTGTTGGCAACAGCCAGTGATCCATAACAAACAACCCTCAGCAAGGCACACAAACCACCTCACGCCCACTGCAAAGAAGAGGATTTAACCTGTGCTGTTTCCCAGCCATTGGGGTGGGAGTCCCAGCAGCCAGGGGTCCACAGCCAGCCTACTCAACCCAAGTTCACGGCATTAGTTACCCCCACAAGCAGCAAGAGGGCCCAGCTGTGCCCCACAGGCATCCGGGGGGGTTGCCTGCACACATTGCAGTATTAGCCATGGGGTCATGGCCAGAGAACATCCCACCTTGGCCAGGCAGGACAGGGATGAGCAAGCATCTATGCAAGGTCTGTAGTGGCAGTGGCAATTTTGGCTTTAAAAATAAATGAGCTTAATGCTAACTTGAGGAAAGGATTTTTCCCCAGATCAGAAGCTGGATTAATAAGCTTTTCCCCCCTGCATACTTTAAGCCAAACTTTTGCATTTCAACTGAAGTGAGGCAGGCACTGCTCTCAAGCAGCTGACAGGTCTAACAGGACAGTGGTCTCTGGCTGCAGAGATTAATCTCTTTATCTGGTATCAACACCCCCAAAGCTACATCACCCACATCACCCTCCCCAAAAGGTCCCTTCACTGCCTTAGAGCAGCTGCTGCAGCATAGAGGTCAGGGGGCAGGGAAAAGGCAATTTTTTTCTGAGCCATCACAATCAATTCCAGGACTGTTAAACCCACAGGGTAATGAGCCACAGATAATGTTTGCTTTAGACACATACAGTGTGAAGAATAGAGCGGCATAGGTTTGGCTTTTGTAAAGTAGTTCCATTTGACTTTGAAAGTCACAATGAACATAGGTTAAAGCACAGAAAAGACAAGTTTTATAGCTTACACTCTTTGCACAAGAATTTGCAATTCTATTTGCCTATGATTTTTTTTTTTACTTTTAATGTGGAAAATATTTTAAAAGGTGCTTATCTCATTTCTAATCAGATTTATTTCGGTGTTCTGGCAGAGAAGCCTGGTACCAACTGTTCCTGCACTCACCTGGCATCAAGTACTTTTCCCCTACCAAGATTAGTCAGCACACTTCCAGGGAATCAAGGCAGTACTACAGCAAGATAAAAATTAAAATACACATCCCCAAATCCTATGTAAGTAATTGGCAGAAACAAGCCTCAGTCTTCTGATTTAGACACTGTGGAGCCCTCTTCTTGTTAATTAAAAAAGGTTAGGTGAATGATTTAGATGAGCAATTCAGAAGAATTATGAACCTTCTTAAACCTTTGTTCAAAATAAGAGCTGAATTTTCTGGAGACTCATAAAAAGCTAACTTTAGTCACACATAGCCTTGTGCATGCATACATACACACGTGCACACCCTGAGCTTTCCACTTTCTCCTACCCTTCCCACATTTAACAAGCAGTAAAAATGTCAGAATAATCTTGAAGAATAATGCCTGTGTCAATAGAAAATTTTCCATTCCACACTGCCTTCAGTAACACCAAGTTCATTGTTCAGGGTAGGAATTCTGGAAACAGCCTACCTCTCTTTTGAAAAATGATAGCTGTAAGAGTGATGAAAGTAATAAGGAATAAAATTTTTTTGTTGTCAACCAAAAAACATTTTGATGAATTCCATTTTGTGCTTGACTTTTTAAAATGTCATTCAGTATGCACAAAAACTTAGGAGAAGCTTTTTTTGTAAACTCAAGTGCTTTTTGGCACTACGTAAGCACCTCTAACCACACAATTTTTTAACACTTAAACATGAAAGAATGTCTATTTTGATAACACTGCTCAGAAATGAGTCCGTCTGCTTTTCCTCAGCATTAACAGTTGCCCAAAGGAGCACAAGAGGACCTGAGCTCCAGTCCTCACCACGACTTACATGCCAGCTCTAGTCTGGTAGCTGTACGAACCATTTCTGCGTCCCTGGGACCAAGGTGGCAGCTCCTGCAACAGGAGCTCTGTGCCAGTGCCGTGATGATACGCCTGCCAGCTGGAGCTGACTCACAGCTGATCTTTCTGATGCTTACAGAGGAACATGCTTCTGCCCAGATGTATATCCATGTAAAGATGACTGCAGCAAAATCCCAACCTAACATAAAGAGCTTATCTATCAGTGGCATGCTCAGGAGAGTCAAGGCAAACCAGCTGAAGGCACAAAGTTAAAGCCAGGAACTTAAAGTATTATTAGATGAAAGTTACTTCTAAGAGGGAATGCAGAGGTGATACTTTAAATACATTCTAAGGCAATATGCTGACTTCAGGAATCAATTGATTTACCTTCTCTTTTCAAAGCACATATGTGAATAACAGGAAGACAGAAGAGAAAAGAAAGCAGTAAGAGCACAGTAAGTGCCAGCCTTTCGGAAAGTACCAGTCTTGCATGTGTATCATCCAAAGAAGTGTAAATGCTCACATTTAAATTCCATTAAAAACCATACTACAATAAAGCTATTGGAACCCTTCTTTGCAGTTTAGGAGGCACGGAGTGTGGGGAGTTTCATCTTGAGGCAGCATGGGTTCATTCCCAACACCAAAGCCAAAAGAAGAATTTAGTCTGGGAACTAATTGCACATCAGAAGCCCACAGGCTACTCTAGAATGCCCTCAATTCTATCACCTCTGTTGTTACTGTGCTAGGTCTATGTTCCTCTTTTCCTAAAATCAGGATTCTCAAACTATAATCCCACTGCAATTTACCACCAGTAACTCAGTAGGTCTCACCTCAAAACATCAGCAACTGTCTTTTCAATCCACAACAACAGCAGCATGAATTAGTGACCTACCAGCTTTCATGAGGCAAAGCATCATTTAGTTTTAAAACAAAAAAAAAAATCACAATCAAGAAAATCCATTTAAAAAGAGTACAAAGCATGCAAACCTATCAAATATTACATACTAACTGCATAGGACCTTGGGCATGGAGACAACCTTACACAGCTCAGTTTTGTTGTGTCTCCCTAGAAAAAAATTCTTGAACTCACTTCCCAGCTGCTTGCTTTTACTCTTTCATCTCTTGATGCTCAGCTTTCTCACCCATACCTATAGCAAATTAAGTCTAGAGAAATTCTTGTAGTGCAGAAGGATCAGTGTCATTTAACCTTTCATGTTTCTGCATTATTTAACCACTTCTGAGCCCAGATCTAATCCTTATAAAGTCCTTCCAAGCCTTCTAGATTCTATTCCTCATTGCAAAAGCATCCTGCACGTACAAGAATTTAAACTCCAAGTTTTTCCTCTCTTGAGAATTTATAGCTTTAAAATTAAATTATCTAAGTTTTGTTCAAAGCATTCTTAAATTGGTTTCAAGGCACAATCCATTAGAAGAAAAAGCTTCAAACTGCATACTACAAAGGTTGGCTTCCACACAGATTCTATGTGACTCAATTTTGGTCAACTAACTTGAAATTCATGCAGAATGGGACAGTAAGTATTCAATAAGACACTGAAGCTGTGCATAAATTTAAGATTAAGCATCAGTTGCAGTTCCTTACTGAACTGGTCGTCTCCTTTTAAGGCCATAAATATTTCAGAGATATAAAAAAGACTTTAAAGAATTCTCCCATCCCCCAAATAAAACATGAGGTCAAGAACACGGAAAAGGTGCAGAAATAATCCTGGTCTGACATTTTTGCTACAGGTCTATTTCACTTTTTAAAAATTGATTTAAAAAAAGATAAAATACAAAACATTTTGAAGTTTACCTGCATAAAGTTATAAGAATTAATCTGTTTGATTCATTAATTAGAAGTTGTATTTTCCATCTGTGCAATTACAACCTAAAGAGCACTCTAACTACTGCTTTTATAACATAAGGCTTACATTTTCCTCCCTTCCTCCCAAAAGATTATGCCTTCTTTACTTGCTCATCTGCAGGAATTTACAGGTGTTAAATTAGCCGCGGTAAGCCTTACCTTTTGTTCCCTGAATGCTATCAAAACATATTGAGAATTACAATAGAAACATATTGAGAATTACAGAGAAAAAGTTAATTAAAAATTTGAATATAAGCACTAGAAAGTTCAAACAGAAGAATTTTCCCTAGTTCACACCAAGATCTGGCTGCATGCATAATTACACATAAATCAGACTAAAACGTTGCCTCTTTAATAAGAAAATAAACCTTTCCCCATGCAATTCAGATATACATTTATAAATAACCAGAGCTCCTATTACAGTCAATATCTGGTAAAATTGATGTTAAAGTGATAAGATATGCACAAAAGGACCAAAAAGTTCCAGTGATTTGTACTATTGGGGCATCTTGCCAGGTCCCCCATCTAAATCTGTCCTATAAATAGAGGTATTCTAATGTAAAAAAGTTTCCTAAGTATCCACTCTGGTTTAAAGGCAAGTTCCTTTAATGTCAGCTTTCCACAAATATAAATGATTGAGTGTAGCTTATAAATGCCATCTGAAAGCAAATTTGAAGATTGCTGCCTCCAATATTCATACCAAAATGGCAGGTTTTATGTTAAGGGCCACTGCCTGGCATACAGAAAGAACCTCCCATCTCCCCATTTCTCACCAAAGCTTTGGCATGCAAGCATTTAAATTAACTAGACAAGTATCTAATTACACTCCTTATGGAAAGGATGATGCACATAGGGTTTGGGGTTTTATTCCATTTGACAGTAACCAAGACTTAAAAACTATCCATACATCTCAAACCCCATCATAGTACTATTTTCCTCTCAAATAAGCAGTTAGTGACCACAGTAGAAATGCTGTTAAAGGGAATTCAAGTGGACAAGACAAGCAAGCCAAAGCAAAGGCATTAGGACATATGCCAGTGTGATAAGCAAGGGTTCTCTGTGCCAGTAGATCTGGGAACCTGATAGTTCCCCATCCCACTCACTTCCACATGCTGTGTGACCCTAATCATCACAGGATGTGGAGCAAAAACATTTATTAATAACATATCTTCAGCCCTGAAAGAGTTAAACTGTCACTGCCATTAGTTTTCTACCACAGTTTCCTTTAGGAAGATTTGATTAAGCATCACTAGAGAGGGCTCATGACTTCAGCTTCTGTGACTAGTTTGAGCAGTTCAGACAGTGCTTTGTGCACTGGCATAGATCTAATACAGGCTCTGGGACAATACCTCCTCCAATATGAAGCTGGCATGAAAGAAAAGGAGTAAGATTTATAGTAGTGCTGTGGCCACAATGGGCTAAAAGTTGAGAGGCAAGACCAGTGAAGAGCAGTAACAGCTTTTATGTAATCATCCAGTATAACTGAGGGGGGAAAAAAATATCTCAGATATTTAAGAGTACCTAAGAGCCAAAGTAGAAGCACATATTGCCAGGAGAGCACAGATGAAGCATGTTACGCCCTAGAAAGCTCATGCATAGAAGCCCTCACCATCACACTATCCTGATCTGGGACCAGTACAGAAGATTATTTAACAGGTACCACCCATGAGGTTCTGCCTTGAAAGGCATTTTTCTCAGAACTTGCACTTCTGTCTCTCTAGATTTACTAAATTCTCATTCCAGGCATACAACTTGCTTGCACCAGACGAAAACATACCACACAAAAGTAAATACAGAACACAACAATACATTTCCACAGAAACAACAAATACTCCTCTCCTGCAGCAGCCATCAAAACCCATACATCCTACACATACACTTTCCAGCATGTACTGTTTCATTTCATTGCCCTCTGGGAGAAACTAGGCAGCCACCATGCAGTCAGCTAACTCCGACAAATCTACAAAATACAAGCACCCAACAGTTAGCATAACATCTCTGAAACACTACCTCTGCTCTTTATCTTGAAGAAAGACCTAGAGAAGTCAAGTGAGGGAAATAACATAGTCCCAGGTATTACATCTCAATATTAAAAATAATCAAGAACTTGGAGACAGTTTTGTAACACCTTGTAAATTCCTCTTTCCACCTCAAGCGAACCTCTCTATGAAGGGAAGAAAATGGCCACCCCTACACAGATTAACAGGTCTCTTAAGAATGTGAGATCACAAACTTTCCCAGTGACACGTGCAACAGGTAAGTATAAAAAAAAAGCCCTATACTTGTTTATCTCCTACTAGTCTGTAAGTGAGTTAAAGACTTTCTCCTGATAAAGAAAAATGCATCTCAGAAGCTCAGTGTCAAGGAAACTGCTCAGCTCACCTCTGCAGATTAAAAAAAGGCGAAAAAACAAGTTGTGTAAAGTCTTGAACAAAGAATAAATTCAAGAATATTGCAGTCTGTTTCTGACCATTTTATGAGTTAGAAAAAGGAGAATAAGCTCAGCAAGTTTTTCAGTCGTAATCATATGCTCAGTTAGATCCATACCTAGAAATAGCTATGACTAGGTAGAGTTTTCCTCTCCCTGAATTATTAGGCTACTCCTATACCACTATTCTGGAAGGTGAGCATATAATGGAAACTACATGTCATGTTTATTTTGAGGGTACAAAGACTCAAACTCAGCAAAGCTATTTTAGGAGTCCCAGTCCCATGGAGAACTCTGACTCCTGACTAACCCCATCTGTACCAAAAGTCAACTTGACAGAAAATCCAAGCAACTAGAACGAACACAGGAGTACAAAATAGCCTAACCTAACAAGGACTAGATGCACATACAGCTGTGCATGTACAACCAATCACAAGACATGCTTTTTAAGTACATCATATGCATATTAACTGCTCTATAGTCTCAAGCACCCTCTTTTAGCAGTGTAGCCATTACCACCACACAGATACACTCCTTTTCCATAAGGCATTCCTGCCCCAGCCAGCACAGAGGCAGGGGTACACGGAGCTGCTGCCTCCCAGACAAAAAACTCATTCACTGCTCCCTTCCCTGAAGTAAGGTAACAAAAACCTCACCAGGTTGAAGGAGATGGAGCAACACCAGCACCATAAGCTCACACGGCTCTGGCAGACGCACAGCTCAGCTGAGGTGACAAACACCATCCATACAAAGACATCTTTCCCAAACCATGCCCAGAAAGCATTTGCAATAATACATAGGTGTGCACGTACAGTAATATTTGTTCTGTTATGAAGACATGTAGAAAGTTTGATGAGTATCTGAATATTTGCCCTTAGTATCCTTCCAGTTCCCATTCAGTCTTGTTCTGAAGGGCTTTTAGCACCTGATAGCTGTAGCAACCCTGAGTAACACTAGGGCACACCAAAGCACATCTTTCAAACATATTTGAGACACATCAATAGAAGTTATATTTGTAACTATACATGGAAGTATTTAAATATGCGCAGCACACTGCTTCAAAAAGTACAGTCCTATCAGTAAAAGTAATAAAGCTCAGCACTTTTACCTTCCTTTGGTTGCATTAGAAATGACTGCTTGAGGTTGGCTGAAGCTCCTGTTAATGGATTTTGAATGGAGTGCACTTTCTCCGCCTCCTGTTTTAGAAGCCTCTCATCCTATTTCGATGTACATCTTGTGCCTCCAATTAGCTGGGAGTTGCTCTCCTGTGTACCAGTTAACTCACAATCAGATGGGGAGTTATCTTAACCTTGGCAAGGCTTCCCCCACAAGCTGGACCTGAAGTATTACAATTCAAACACCACTTTCAAATGCGTCACATATTTAGCAGCAAGCAGGGTACACCAAGCAGCCCCACATGCCTCACCCAGTGGCAGTGTTTTTGTGGCAGCACTTCATGGCACTTGAAAAACACCCATTGTTTGCTCCAAGGACAGCAGGCATTTACCTCCAGCTCTTCACTTCAGTGCCTCAAACAAGTGTAGGGGTTGGTTCATGGGATCAGCAGCCAGATGTGTTGCTGAAGATAAAGGCACAGGAGAGCCCAGCTGTTCTCACTAGAGGAGATAATCCATGGGGAAGAACAGCATACTCTTCCTTAGACACTCTCACTGCTCACTGGCTGCATGCCCCCTTGTATTGCCTAACACCATAAGCTCATACTCAGTAAGGTATCCTCCGTATCGCTTGGAAGCCTTGCAGGAATCTCCACACACATCAGGATACAGCAAGAGCAGGCTTGGCCACCAAGGAGATCCCACAGCAAGAAGAAGATGGCCTCACTGGCCAAGGCCTAGCTTCACGGTGTTCAAGAAGAAAGTCCAACAGTAGCCAAGTCCAACCACGAGTCTAGATCACAAGGCAATCTCCTAACAATAAGACAGGTCTGACATCAAGCAGGATATCAGTCCACAGGTCAACATTAAGATCCAGTCCAGTAATTGTCAAGCTAGTCTGTGGTGATAGACAAGATCAAACCAGTTTAGATGTTGAGGCCTAGATCAATAAACTCCACAGGCAAGAACAGAGTGGAAGAGCAGTATTCTTCTAACAAAGTTCAAACAGAGAGCAAAGGCCCGGAGCTGGGCTTAAATAGAGCTCCTGGGCTTGTGGGTGTGGTTGCAGGCCCCAGGTGAGGCTCTTTAGGGTCATTAAGGCTTATTAGTGCCCTCAAGGCCTTAACATGTACCTAACAGCAACAGCAAATTGCAGCTCCTTCTACAGGGCATATTAACAGAGTGAGGAGTGATTGTAGTGTTCTGATGGTTTTTTATCCCCTCTGTTAGCTTGTTGGTCACCATCCTCACTTATTCCCAACTCCAGCAAAGGCCTGTCTAATTAATGCCCTGTGCATAAGACATGAGATGATGCAACCAAGAAACCACTTTATTTCTTTGTGCTCCAGTACATCCTTTTGGAGACTTTATGATTCTGTTCCCCTTCCGGGACAGTTTGGAAAACTAAGTACATAAATATAACTCCCAGCAATGCACACATTATACTGAATGGGTAGTAGGCCCTGTAGTGTTTATTTTCCATTCATTTCACCCTGCAAGGAGTTTAGGTATTGACTTTCCATTCAGATCTGAGTAGAAATCCAAGACAGGAAATTTACCCTCGTCTCCCAAAATAGCAACAGGGCAACTTGTGCCTCCTCTTGTGTTACCAGTTCTTTGAAATTATGAAGCACCGAATTGCCATGCTCAAAGCTTTGAGTCAGGCCCCTAACACAGATGGCACTACTGCTTGACCCTTCTCCTGGAGGTTCAGACCTTGGATGCTGCTCCAGCTCATTCCCTACGTGCTGTCATGTGCAAATATCACCTCACCTTTGAGAGGCAGTGAGGAAGGAGAAAGGTGGAGAAATAGAAGATAACAACCTGATGTCAAAGCTGGAGGGGGGATTGGAATGTGAGGTTAATGTGGAAACTTGGATAACTGATGTTCTGAATTATTGCAGAATTTGTTCTGTCTATATTAAAATTTTACAAGCAAGAAAGATAATAGATCCACTATAGTAAATAGAAAACCTATGTCTACTCTTGAAAGAATTGATGTCCCTTGAGGTAACTTTTCTCCCAGCAAATGCTAAGGTATTTTGCTTGAAGCTTGACAGAGAAAATACTGTCACTTCCATGGAGAAAAAAAAAAAAAAAAAAAAAAAAAAAAAAAAAAAAAATAAAAAAAAAAAAAAAAAAAAAAAGAAAAGAAAAGAAAAAAATATATGCAGGAAACAAGTAAAAAGCAATACAAGTATTTCAAATATAAATGCTACTGAAGAACTTCTGGAACAGGATGCTTATGAATTAAGCAAATGAACACTTGACAATTGTGCTTTCCTGAGAGAATTTGTCTGATAGTTTGGTTTTGGTGAGTAGTCCTTCCCCAGCTGAATTGTCCCCTTTGGATTTTTTCACCCTGACTCAACCTAATTGGTCTTGAAAGGGTTTTACCGCCTGTCTTCACTGCAATTGTTACTTTTAGGGAAAATTAAAACATGTGTGTAGTCATCAGTGTAAGAGTAAATCTTGCTTCTTCGCATAGTTTGCATGCCTAAGGTCCTCAAAGTGAAAGAGTTCAGTTTTGTGGAGCACTAAATAGAAGTAATGTATTCTTACATTTTATTTCCCAGATGTATGTGATGTTTCTGTATACATCTCATACTTTTTATCTCATAGAAAGGAGGTACGCTAGTGAAACATATGACATTGCAAAGAAGTCTTTTTAGGGAGAAACCTTTGTGCTATTATATCACCTAAAGCTGTTAAAGTAACGATAAATCCTTCACCAGGATTTTCAGTCCGTCCCAACACAGGTAAAGCTTTCAGTTCTCTGCTTACTCTGTGCTAGATTGCTCCATTGCTTGTAGCAAGGAATTACTCCTTACACACAGATACATGGATCATCAGGTGGTGACAAATATCCTGTCCTGTCTTTCAGTAGTCCCATTTTTTTCTACCCCATTGTCACTGTGGTGTTTGATTTTTATTTTTTTTTTTTAAACTTTTTTTTTTCCCCCCTGTGCAGGTTCCTCAGGTATTTTTGAGGAAATCAACTGGACAATATTACCACTTAGCATACTGAGGCAGAGCCTAATTGCACTGATTAGTTGCTGGATGGCCAAGAAGGGAGGTTAAGAGACCAAGGCCAATTAAATAGAAAGATCAGATAGAAACAGGTCTATCAAGGTGGTAAAAGAGAGAAAATGCATATGCATGCAGTGTAGCTGATGGTTGAAGCTAGAGGCTTAGTTTCATATTTGGATTTTAGGTGTTTTGGGGCTTCTGCCCATTTGATAAAACCTACTGGCAACCTGACACTTCCCCAACTATCTAAGGGAGAAAAAGTGTTGTGGTTGTAACGCATGCAACAGTGAAGCTGACCAGCTAGGAGTTACCTCTGCTTGCACCGTGAAAAATCACATTCAGCTGTCAGAGAAAAGGCTGTGAGACTGCGGAGAGACTGTGTTTCAACATGGCTCTCAGAGAGGGCCCATGTGTCGTATGGCAAAACAGGGACGGTTTTGGCCCGCACTTGGTAAAAAGCAACTAAATATCTTCCTGAGTTATAGGAATGTATTAATTCACTACTCCTTCTCTGCATGCAGGCAGAGTGCATCAGTCAAAAAGATGACAGCTAGAAGAAAAATTATGGTAATAGCTAGTTCTAAAAAAAAATTTGTAGTAGTTTTTTGGTTAACTCAGGCAAATGAGGCTAATTTGAGAAGGATGTTACTACTCATAAAAGTGAAATAGTTCAGAGAGAAGTTTTAAACAAACAGAAGGTGAAAATCCAGAAGAGTTTGTGGCTGATTTAATGTTAAAGAGCTAACCTTGCAATTGCAGTTAACAATCACGGTAACTGAGCTCGTGATAAGAGACCATGTGGCGATTACAACTGGGAGAAAACACCCAGAGAACCTGATTACTAGAAGATTGGGATTAACTCTTAACTTAAAATAATAATAAGAATAATAAGAAATAAAAAATGTATCAAAGGCATTTATTTACTTCAGAGTGATAGTAAGGGGTGTCCAAAGTGTTTGATGCTAAAGCCCCTACAGAGAATGTACAAATGACAGAAAGAGAACAGCATGAATGACTCAGAGTAAGAATTCAGAAACATAGCACAAAGAGCTCCACACAATACTCCTGTAAAATAGTAAATCTCAAGTCCCATAAGCCTGGAAACATAAATAATTTCCCACAAATGCTTTCAAGCGACAGTGTCACAGTCCTCCTAAAACAACGAGGTCAAACCCAAAGACCACTGATTTACATCTCGTAGGTTGAATAGCAGACCTACACTCACATATAGAAACTGACGGGGGCTTTTTCCACATGTGTAAAATTTTAAGTCATTACATAAAGCCCAGATGAGCTGAGACAACTATAAACTAATGACTGTGTCAAAATGTGCTTGGCAAACAGTCTACTTCTCTAAAATAGGAAGATTATTTTTTTCTGTCTGCAATGTATGACTTTTATAAGTCATGCAAACCTGAAAAAGATTTAATATTTAAAGGCACAGACACTTCACCTTTGACAAAAATCTAAGGAGCTGAGTTTAAACCTGCAGTACATACAAGTCACTGGCCATTTCTTCTCTTTTAGTTCAATTTCAAAAGGAGCCTGAACTGCTAGGTTATCTTCCAAAGCTGAAGGTACCTACAGAAAATATTACCAATATTATCATCATATTCTGATCAAAATTAAAACTGAAATAATGGAGATGCTGACTTCAGAAGACAGAGACATGGAAAAAGGTGTTTTGCAAGGTCAGCCAGTTGAGTCTTTCATGGCAGCAGGAGAAAAACTGATGTCCTGGAGCAAAGCAGACAGAGCTATGTGGATGCTTGAAAAATAGCAAAACAACTGTCCTAGACAATAATTCTCATTTCCAACTCAGCACCTGCAAAAGATTCTAAAAATAAAGAGTTGTTTGTCAAATCTTGTTTTCATTGGCCCCAGTAGTGGGATTCATATCATTTAGATTTAGCTATCCAAAAGTGAGTTCCTGGTTCAAGCTAGTTATTTAGGTTCCCTCTCCAGTAACTGAAGAAGATGAGGTATTTTGAGAGGATTCATCATTTCCATGTCGTTCTAGGATAGTTATCTAAGGTAGTAGAGTTAATTGCTCTCTGTAGCAATTGATCTTCATTTTATCTCTATTGACTACAGACAGAGTCTTAACATTTACCTTTGATGAGATGCTTCATTTTTAGATGGCTAAAATTAGATAGAAAAACTCCCACTCGTTATGTCTGGGAAAGTAACCTCTGATCATGCAGCACAATTTAGTGGGTAGGAGTTTGAGCAGTTTTCAGTGTAGCATGAGTTCAAAGATAGCACCTTTTTCCCCTTCCCTCTACCACTCTTATTATCCTTAAGTGCATGGAAAATCACATCAAAATACTGAAGCATGCATTGAGTAGGAAATACAGACTCAGATTCTGATCTCTGTTTAGCACTACTGAATTGCAGGATGGCACCAAAGAGCACGGATCGGCATGTACTGGCTCGGATCAGTTTCTGTCCAACAGGGAACTGTGAACAAGTTGATATACCAAGACACCAGTGCAATCATAACTAGGGATGGCACAGGTAGCAGCAGCTGTAAGAGGTTGCCACTCCAGCTAGACCAAAAGGACTAGGTGAAACTTGCCAATAAGTAGTGCAGTAAAGTAAAATGGCACGATATAAAATGGAGATCAAGAGAAAGCAGCCAGTCTTCTCACATGAGGGGACACCTAAAACTGGAAGGTGAGCTCTCAAGAAAGGACAGAACTAGAATAAATGGGTTTACAGTCTCACAAATGGTGATGCACTGATTCAGGAGAGAATTCCAGGTCCCTGTTTTAGCCCTGGGTCTTTAAGAGCCTAACTGGATGGTATTAATAATCAGGTGTGTTTGAAATCTGATGTTAAAGAAAATTGTTGCTTGATGTTAATACTAGCAGCGGAAAGGGAAAAGGAGGGAACACTGCCTTTTGGAGGTTCTGGAAAGACCCAGCTGCCAAGTTGCGCAGACGTTTCCCCCAGATTTGGCTGACCAGGGTGGTTTGAGTGAGGCAGGGCTCTGTAGGCTCTTCAGCTCTGAGTCGTTGCTGAACAACATGCTTAATTTATGTACAGATTTATAGGAAACTCATCAGTTGCGACCAAAATTAAAATGGGTGAATAGCTGCTACCATAATTTTTATCGTCCCCTGACTCTCCCGGTACGCTCCCTGATGACTTTACTCATACAAAAAAAAGTTACTCTATCCTCAAGAGTCTCATAAAGTTGAAGGACATTTTAAAAATAACTCGCTCAGTAGGCAGACCTTTAGCCTCTAACATTGCTTTATTAAATCACAAAACACGATATATTCAGATAACATTAAGGTTCTGACCTTGGATGCACAAAAGTAAGGAAATTCAGAGGAAAGTTTGAACCTCTCTCTGTATGTAACATCAGACTTTTGCCTACTGTTTGCATTGAGGGCTTGTGGCACCTACTGTAGCCACGAAAGATCTCCTGGTGGTTTGGTGACCCTTTCAATTTGTAGGTACAATAGATTAAGGATATGACTTTAAAGTGGACATGAATTATCTTATGCTTTAAGGTTGAATTCAGATCTTTAGCCAAGTTTGGAGACTTTCTGAGTTCAAATGTTCCTGTGTTTTAAAGGTATCAAAACAAAGCAAAGAAAGACCCCTTATCGACAGCATGCTGTGGCAGTTAATACAGAAATACAAAGTCTTTACAACCAAACCGTATGAAGATTAAAAAAGTCTCCTCTTGCCTGAGAATCAGCAGGAGAAATTTCAGGACAGAAGGCGGCATTTTCCCTTCTTACTTAAAAAAGGATTCCAAAACTGGGGTTTAATATAAAATTGTGTTTTAATCAAGCACTCCATTATTTTCTAAATAACTTACTGGATAAACTCACAGTTAGATATGTTTTTCTTCCCAAAACATCACTGGGGGAGTTATGAAGGGGTTAATTCCCTAATTAAAAAAAAAAAAATCAAAAACACATTAATAATTATTCTCCCTCAAGTAAAACTGTAATACTAAATGCTATCTCTGAGTATGCTGTTACAGTGCATTCATAATTTCTTTTACAAAATTACAGATATGCTAACAGCAATTTAAAATAACAAAAAAACTCCAAACACTTATTTCCCAAAAATAAAAAGCAATGTAGAGCAACATAGGATAGCAAAGAATTTTCTTACACGGTCAGGAAGCTCTACACATGGGAGAATATTGAAGCCTTCTTTATTTTGGATGTGTATTCCCAATACCATCATCTTCCTCACTCTGATTCCCTCCACCACAAGCGCCTCCGTTTCTTTGAATCCTTCAACACTGCCTGAGCTTCCACCGTCCTGTTCTCAGCTCCCACCCATACCCACCCTTCGCCATGGGTCTCCCAGGGGCCAAGAGGGAGAGCATGGGGGGATGTGTGCACGTGTCCCATGCGAACTTCACGGGCTGCTTGCTGGCCAGGGAACCTGAGGGTCCAACAGTCTCTGCGTGACCCGTAGACCATCCATCTTGTGGGCCTCTGTGGTCTCTACCTATCTGACAAATTTGACTGAAATTAAGCATGAGGTGACAGATTGAGAGTGGGAGGATGGCAGACAGTGATCCACTGATCTTCACTGCCTCAGAAAACCAGATGTTTAAAAAGGCTTCTGAATGAGGAACGTCAGCTCTGCACTACTTAACTCTGCATTACCTAACTCCATGTTACTTATTAAGAGATGAGTCCATGTCAGGTATAACCCTCCCTCTCAAAGTGCCTTCACATCTGGGGGGGCTTCCATCCCTCCCAGCGCTGCTGCTACCCCCACTCACGTGTGCAATAAACTGCATTCCCCACCCCCCAGATGAAGAAGTACCTTTGCTGCCCAAGTGGTCCGCTCAGGGTGAGTTGGAGGAAAGCTGCCCGCTGCTGCAGTGAGGACAGGGGGGAATACCACTCAGTGATGAGTTTCACCCCTTCAAAAGCTGCTGCTCTAATCCTGTTCATTTCCTAACTCATGCTGTTGTCATTGGTTCCACATAACAACTGGTTTATAATTGCATTGTTGCTTACAAATGCTAGACAGGTGCCATAGATTATCTTCTGATTTTTTAACACAGGGTAATATATTAAAGTGAAAAGAAAGAGGGAAAAAAAAAAAGAAAAGGAGAAAGAAAAAAAAATTTAGGGATCGTGCAGAAAGATAAGAGAAAAAATAAATTGCATTTTCATCCTAAAAACTTTGATAGTTTCCTGATAACTACAAGAGGGAATGCTAGGGTTGTATTTGTATGTTTAATTTAGACTCTTGCATGTAGCTACTTCAAGATTTCAATTTTATGCTGTGTATCATCTAAGGTCTGTCTGGGATATTCGGAAATGTGTTTCTAATTGCTTTCTTCATGCAAAAGAGATGCCATAGATTACCAACAGCAGACCTATTAATCATCAATCTAAGTGCAGCTAGTCTTCTGCATACAATATTTATAAGTGTTTATATACCTCTGGCTAATGCTAACAATCAATGACTACTTGACAAGGCATGCTAGAAAGTTATCAAATGTCTAAATCTTTCCAGGAGATTTAGTCTGTAGTCAACCTTTATTCCAGATTATATTTCTGATAAAAAGATATTTTTTTTTAAAGGAAGTTATTTTTAAAATACTTATATTCATGGGGAACTGATAAACTGACTGACTGCATGTTTCTTGTAGACCTGGAGGACTTTTATTGCTGCCTGTCTGGTCTTTCAAATCATCATCAGCTGCTTAATGAGCAAATATGATTTCTTTCTTGTCTTTGTAGTTTCAGACACTATCACTATGAAATAGGCCTTATGTGAGCTATGAGGTGGGAGGGGGGGAATCCAATTACTATAATAGTTTAATTGTGTCTCCGCACACCCTGTGAGACCAAGTAGGAGTCTAATCAATTTGTAAATAAAGTCTATTCACATTTTACATATTTCTGGTTGTTGGGAAAAAAACCTATTTACATTCTAAAGAGTGCATTCATCAACTGCTGGTCAAACAACATCTAAGCATTCACTTTTTCCTTTCACAGTCAAGCTCAAAAAATTGTTGTAATTCAGCAATGAGAACTACAGAGTTCTCTTTCATTTCTGTTGAGCTCTTATGTCGAGAAACAGAGCTGGTCAAACGATTTATGTCATTTATTTATTTATTTTGCAAATAAACTATGTGATGATATTCATGTTTGTGGTTTTTTTTTTATTCCCTCTGCTTGCAAATCATTTGTGAACCAATCCAAATACTGTGACCGTATATCTTATTTACAAGCATTTCCACAAACTTATTCCAGTCTTTGAAACATTTGCAACCTCTTTACTTTTGAATATGTGTTATTTGGTCTTCTTGGTGTGTGACTGGTCGCATGACAGATACTTGAGAACAAACATTGAACCCCTCTAGAAGTAATTTTTGAATCACCTAGCCATTTTCATAAAACAAACCTGGGTGGAGAGTCATAAAAGTGTGTGGGTGTCCTGGTTTCGGCACGGATTTTTTTTTTTTTTCCAGTTATCCACAAAATACGCTATACCTGACCTCACCTCTTCTTTTTCCTTCCTAAGAGTTGTTCCTTTTGCCATCGCTTTTAAGCAGCAGCATTAAGACTGTTGCCTGCCAGACCCCTGCCATTGGGCTGGACCCCCGTGTTACTGAAGCAGGGGGCTCTGTGCACGGCACCGCCACAGCATTGCTCCGGAGAGTGTTTGAGCTCCTGTTTGCCCGTTTGTCTGCAGCCCCTGGCCAGAAATATAAACGCAAGCTTACACATGTGAAGCTGGCAATCAGCAGCTGTGTACATCTCATGAAGAAAAGAAGGGAAATATTTCTGGAGGCCACCAAGCCGCAGCCAATACCTTTGAAACACTGGACGATAGGCTAAGTTTCTGTGTTGGATGCTAAAATTTCTTCTTAATGTCATCTGCTGCTCAACTCAGGCTAACCTCTGCTGACTTTCTGCTGCCAGAAGACTGTGATTTGGGATTTTTTTTTCCTTCTTCCTCCAGTCTACCACAGAAGAAGTGGGTAGGGACTTCACTGAATCGATCCTCTACGTCTTCTCCCATCCAGTGACAACAAGCTCATAATTACATGAAAAGAGGCTAATGTTCAGCAGCAAGCTGTGCATTTCCCTTTGATTCTGAGGTAACTCATGGCAGTGGTAGGTAAAATGATTTTTCAAGCATAAGCAGAAAAGCCCTTGAGGAAGAAATATGCCGTATAATCCTGAGAGGAAATACAGTACATTTTATTGAGGACACCGTCCGTCTACTCAGCGCAGACACAAAGGTCTCTCTCAAAGGAAATATAACCAATGTTTTTAAACATTGTGCTCCCTCACATCCAAATCTGAGGTGATTTACAAGAATTCGGAGTCTTAGCATTGAAGAAGTGCTGCCTGGAAAGCAGCGATACGTTTCTCCACAGGAGTATGTATTTGCGTGCCCCGGGGGAATGTACAACCAAGCCCAGGCACATCCCTCTGGTAGCCCCAAAAGTACCACCAAGCTGTTCAGGCTCGCGTGCCACAGGCTCCACAAGCGAAACAGCTAAGAAAGATGCTCTGTGTGCACAAACATGCACCAGGCAAACAGCTGCGCTTTTAAGCCCCTAATTAAACAGAGTATTAAGCACATACTTGGCTTTAAACTTGTAAGCATTGAAATGAACAGGGTTACTCATCTGCTCAAAGCAAGGCGACCGCTGGGGGACCTGGCGCTGTCCCCAAGGGAGTCCATCACCAGCCCACCCCTGCTTCTCCATCTGCGCCGGAGAGCTGGGAGCCCAGCACCAGTCCCCACAGCAAAACCCGGGTTGCAGGAAACGTAGCCTGAGCGTGCCATCCCCCGTGGTCATGAGTGCTTCACACTTCATGTGCCAGGGACATATTTAACAGCTTGCTTACCTTGTTTCCTGCCTGAGCACACATGACCTTTGTTTGGGGCTGCAGCGTGAAGTCCTGACACTTCATAGGGAGCATTTCATCACAGCCTTGTTCCCCGTCAGCATTAAAGCTGTCGACAGGTTGGCTGGACACAGACTGGAAGCTGATATCGCTAAACTATTACACAGAGCAATGTGTTGCTCCTGTGGTGAATACCATGAATTTAGCAACACATATAGTACACATATGGGAATCTACTGCAGTGTGGAGCCGCCACCTTGCCTGCACACACATGGGTCACAGGTTTTTCCTTTTTCTATGTATTTCAAGTTATGTGTGTAAAAATAGTCAGCCTTGTGCCATGGTGGGTGACATTTTATGTTATGTCAAGTGTTTTACGATAGCTTCCATTTTTCAGACACCAAAATGAAACATCATGTGCCTGGGTTTTTTAGCATGTTGAACAACATCAGATTTAGTTCATGCTTTGGAGGAAAGGGAAAGCAATACCTAAAAAAAAAAATCAAAAACCAACCAAAAACATACACTTCCCCCTCACCGTCAACCTTGTCTTAATACATTTTCAATAGGCACCAAAATACCAAAGCATCATTCTTTTATTCAGTGGATTTCACATAATGATCCCTTATGAACATGTGTTCAGCTGTTCTTGCTGAAGGGAGCATCAGGACCTTACAGAAAGGCAAGTATCTTGCCCCTACCTCCTGTAAATTCATTCCTTGTAAACTAGTTTAATTTGTTTCAGCTTCAGCATCTCCCATTGTATTCACCAGCAAAATCTGTGCATACACAGATTCAGCTAAATGACAAGAGCCTTTTCCATCAAGATACTCTTTTTTCAGTACATATACATTTGTTCAGCTTTGTTGTCAGGCACCTATGCACTCTAATGGAATACAATTATGCCCAGAACATTATTTTTGTAATATTTTAGAAGTATCATTTAGCACAAACCTGCTATCTTTTCCCCACATGCACACTATTTACAATTTCAGTGGACCATTTCAATGCTTGCTTCAGATTTCACCTCTAGAATTAGAAAGAGAGAGTATTAATCACTAAACTATTTTTGCTTGAACATGATCTAACATATTTTACAAAAAAATGGAATTTTCTAATGCTCCTTGAGCAATTAGATCCATTAGGTATGCAACTTCCTTAAAGGCAATAGCTAACCTAATAGGATGGCCGTATACAATATTTTATTCAGATGACATTTTGGATTTTAGTGTAGTGAGTGTTTATGAGAACAAGCCATTGCTTAGTGAATCATTTAAAATGATCCAAACAGACTATTTATCATCTCCAGAAGTCTCTAACTGGCTGTTTATGTTTCACTTAGACCTAAGTAAGGTGACTGCTTTCTGGCCACTGAGCCATTTTTAACATGCTCTTCAATAATACTTTCTCAAAAGCTATTACCAGCCTGTGTGCACATAGAAAGATTGCCATCAGTGTGTCAGCAAACATTCGAACGTAAACATACTTTGAGAGAGAGATGTGCTAAAATTATGTCGAGGGATACGTGAATGTTGGTTCAGGAAGACTGCCTTTTTTTGAGACTACTAGCCATAAATTTTATGGGAGCTATGGGCAGGGAGTATTCAGAATGAAAACCAGGCTCTTTTAATTTAGTCTGTGTGTTCTGAGGTAGTCATTGAGCTACTGGTGAAGTGCTTTTTCAATTAATTTTGAAGGCAAGGTAGGATTGATACTAGCCCCGAGTTTCCCAGATGGACTGTAGAGTCCTTATTAAATCAAAGATGTGACCTCGTCAATCTGAACCCTGCTGAAAAAGAGCTTGTACAGAGAGGTAAGTCACCTAACTGTGCTAGAGGGGCTGCATGGGACAGAGGTTCTGCCTAATGTGCTAAGATGACCCAAAAGAGAAAAGGAGGAGGGAGGAAATCCTGTCATTTGTGGGTTAGAGAAGAAGAAGAGAGATCTTGGTTATCTATGGCTAAAAATCAGAAGCCCAATTTCTAGAAGATGCTTAAGTCTATTTTGATCTTTAGCATACTGGGTAAAAAGCTACTGTGCAAAACAAAGTATAAATGCCTGAAGAATGATTTAATGTGAAATGGTGCATTCCCAGCTACACTTGAGGCATTCGCTTCAGCTGATATAAAGAATGACACCATCACTGATACTCAGCGATATTTCTGTATAATTCAGTGGTACTGCATTAGCAGGTACCCACCGAAGATGTGTTGTCAAAGATGAGCTTTCAAAAAAGTTTGAATTGCAAGCATTTTTCTAAAACCCTTAAATTCTTGAACTGCTGGGTTTGAGAGGCAAACCAATACTGAATATCAAGCATCTGCCATTCAGTTTGTCTACTGTGCTGAAGCGTATGACTGAGCATGCTGAGCTCTCCAAAGCCAGTTCCCTGTATTTCCTCTACTCCCTAGCCATAGCCTCGTGGTCAGAATCGTTTCCTCAAAGATGCCAGATGGTAAGTGCAATGAGTAGCTGAGAACTTTGCTACCTGACTGACCAAAATCCATAACCACTGCAGGCTTTTTCCTCAGAGATCTGCAAGTCAAAATGGCAGCACAGCTAGATAAACTGTGACAACAGCTGCTTCCCAACATTGCCTCAGAGTTAGCCCCACTCTAATTTCTGCCAAAACACCATACCAGCCTATGACTTTATCCTCAGCTGGTGTCAATCAGTACAGTGGCACCAGGTTATACAGCAGAAAATTTGCCTTTGCAATTTGCACTCTTGCAGTGTTATAAACATTGAGGGTCAAACTCAGGGTCTTCAGCACCAAAAAGCATATATTCCACTTTGAAAGTTCAGAATAATCTTCTTTTAGCTGTAACTAGGCAATAGACTCTGCCTGTCAGTGAATCAGCTGCTAGAGGAAGACTTCATTACATGTACAAGATACTGCATTTACATTCTGACCCATTTTAAAGATGGCTGAGGGGGAATGACAAGTCAGTCAGAAATCCTAATATTTTGGCAGAGTTCATTCCAGACTCCTAACAGGAAGAAAAATAATAATCTAGATTTAAATATAATAGCTTATTCTTGTGCTTTATTTATGACCATCATTTAATTAGCAGTTCTTTGCCTCTGCTCCACTCCCCACTTCTGGAATATTCTGGATATACCGCACAGTTCAAGGATCACGCATACCCTCCAGAGAAAAGCAGAATGGGCACTGGGCTTTCTGCTCAGAGAGGGCCTAGTGAGAGTTTTAGTTCAGCTCATGAAAGCGGCGTTGAATTACTTTCCTAATGTTTCCTCTTCCCGCATTTGAGTTCACCTTGCAGGGGTCTCTGGGCTGCAAACGGGACTTGGATTTTGACCAAACCAGAAGATGTACACCTGATGTCCATCTGGCATGGTCTATCTGTGAATGTGCATTGGGCCAACAGGCAGCCTGGAGCTAGTCTGAGGTTAAAGCCACCAACAGGCATGTAGTGCAGGCCCTGGGTACCCGGGGGCAGCTGTCTGACCCTCCTGAGAGACTCAACTCCTCCTGCTGCACCCCACTGCTCTCTGATGCAGACGTATCTTCAAGCATCCTTTTTCCATACTTTGAAGAGAGAGGGAAATTTGATCATCAGGGGCCAACTCATTCTAAACTGCAGATGGAAAGTCGCAAAATCCTGGAAACCCACCTTCATATCCTGAGGAGTCGACAAAGCAAGGCTTTGTGTCACACATCTGGCTGAGCTCTCCCTGATGTGGAGAGTACCATGGCAGTGAGCCCTATGGCTTCAGCAGGGGAAAGAGTATTATCCACTGTGTGCAGCCCCCTCCCTTCCTCTGACCCAGTGCTAACCTGAAAAGTACCTCTTTCCCAGATCTGTGGCCGTATGGATATTCTGAACTAGAATTTTATTCTTCAAAGGTGCATCAGAGGTGTAGTGCAGAGAGAATTTGAAAGGGGTGCCAAAGGGCTGTACAAAGACCACTGCAGCACCTTTGCTTCATGCAAGACTAAAGACCGCTGCGAAACTCATAAACATTTCTCTGCAGCTCACTTCTCTTTTGGGGGTGCACACAACTGCATTTCTGTCTGCCACGCTACCATCACAAAATGTAATATTTCCATCTTGTCCTTGCTATAAAAGAAGTCGTCCCCGGAATGACATCACTCCTATCTTTCTTTAATCATCTTCCAGCCCCCTCCTCAAAGACGTACTGATTGGGAACCATGGGAGCACAGATCCCTACTAGGAGTCCTTTTTATTCAGCAATATTCTAAGGGATCTACTAACTAATTTCTCAAGGGGGTAGGAGGAAATATAGAAAGCCTGTTTCCCAGGAGCAAATTGAGAAAAATCTATCTTACTGCCAGACATGCACATAAACACTACTTTCTGCAGTCTAATCCAACACAGAAATAGAAGACAACTGGACCAATAGTGGAATTAAGAATGCTGCATTCAAACCAATCTGTCACATAACCCCTATATGCATAGGAGAGCCTCCAATTTCAAAGATAAATCATAAATTGCGCACATACAAATCTTCATTTCATCATGTCTTCTAAGGCAGATAAATGTAATTCTGTATCAATCACCATGTTCTGATCTTCTAAGCCTTTCATCGTTTTAACACAGCACTGAAGTAATGGTGCCAAATATTGCAACTTACAATATAGTGAAGCTGGGTAGTTTGGAGTTGTTTTTGTAAATTACTCATCTCATTTATATAAAAGTTTTGATCTTAAATTACAAGGTGTTCTGCTTACTGTGTATTAAAGATGTTGGGGATGTTTTGTAACTACAAAGGGGCGAGAAAAGTGTCTTAATAAGTGCTTTCTTTAAAGAGAGATACTGTATGTAACCCACAAATACTCTTATAAATGCAAATCCCTGAATTCGAAATGCTTGGTACTTTGCAGGCTGTGTTAGCCGAGGCACTGAATAAAGGACAGAGAGGCATTTGGTTCTAGGTCACCACTTGCAAGATGGAGCAGGGCCACTTTGTTGTGTGTTTTTGATGGCAGAGGCAGGATTCAGTCACCAGCTGAGCTGGAAGCAATCTTCTTTCCCAATTCTCCTCCCACGTTTTCCGTTCTCTGAGGCTTACAAGATAATTGACTTTAAAAAGACAAATATCCACAACTATTTTATTCTGGAGAGGGGGTGTGTTGTCTCTTGCCTCTGCTCTCTCAGCACGTTAGGCTGCCAGTGAAGCCTGGAGGGGGCTGAGCGACTGCTGCAAGCTCCCATCTAGGTGGAGCACACATCTCAGCAGGACGTTCCGCTGAAAGCCACCTTCTTCCTGGAAAAGCAGATGTTGACTCGTTCCACAGGAGAGTAGTATAATGTCCCTTACCGTCTTGCTCAATTTAGTACATTTGCATTCCTCTGCCTCTTACCACTGGGGATGTTTTAACTGGTATTTAATGTTTTGGGTTATTTAAATTGGATCCAAATCTTATTTATCTAGGTCTATTAGAATTCCCATTCTGTTTTTACATTTATTCTGAGTTACAGCTTCAAAGGTATCCTTCTCCTGCCTTGTTTAGTTCAGTCTGTTTTTCTTTTTCCATAAAGGCTCCATCTCCTCCCAAGACCAAATACTTGTGAACTCTTCATTTTTTGTTTGTTTTTTTTTTAAACAAAATTTTAAAATGTGTGTACAAATGTGAGTACAAATGTGGTCCCTAACCCTAAAATCTTGCAGTCTGATTGCATCCGCATGTCCAGTCTCTCTCAGTTTCCCTCCCAACACCACCTTTTTCAGAAACAATGCCTCTATGTGCAAAGCTGAAATCTCCTGAGGACCCCATGGTGTGCTGTCTCATAATTGACACTGCGTCAGCCCTCTGTGTCCATATGAACAAATATTTTTAAAGGACAAACTAGAAAAGGCCAGTAGTGAGGTCAGACAAAACTAAGAAACAAACTAGCTTGTTGTCTTGAAAAGGGCTTGCATGGTACAGTTGTACCTTCTCTTATTTGGCCACATAATGGTAGATTTCCTCCTCAGGTAAAAACAAATTGAAAGGAAATGGAAAATAACCTATAATTTCTCTGTCCCTGCAAACATTCCGCACTACCCAAAACACACAAAGCTAATGGAGTTTATAAGGTGAGTGACTTACTAAGAGGGAGGGTTTATAAGAAATTAATGAGGATTTCAATCAAATAAATAACTGCCTTTATACATACTCTCAACCAAAGTCACTCAAAAATATTTAGTTTGGATAAACACACTTCTAGCATTTCTTATGTGTGCATATTTGTGTGTGTGTGTGTGTGTGTATATATATATATATATATATATATGTTTTTTTTACCTTCTTAGTGAGAGGGATAGCCCACGTAGGCCAAACTGGATAAGGAGTAGCCCAGTACTCTCCAATAGCAGCAAGACGTTATTTATTCTCCTCATACTCCTGTAGCTCCTGGACTGAAGACATTAGGGGGTACATCTCTGACTGTTTCCATTAGCGTCAGTTTATGGACCTAACTGAATGTCCATGAATGTGTGCATTTCCCTTCTGAGTCAGCTGATGCAATCTGCCAGCCTCCTGTTGCAAGTGATTCAGAAATTAATTCTCTGTGGTGTAAAAAATAGTTCCTTAGATCTATTTTAAACCACTTTCTGCTAGTTTTAGTGCATACTCCTTGTTCTAGTCTTGCACTAGAGAAGGGCTGGTCTAGGTTAGCCCTTGAGAGACCTAGACCTCAGCCCAGACCTCCTAGGTGTGGTCCTGATTTTCTATTACCTTATCCATCAATTCACAATGTCGTAAACAACCATCATATTCCCCTCAGCCCTTACTCCAGCCTGAGAAATCCCAGCCTTTTTAGTTTCTCTTCATGAGGCCATTTCCTCACCCTCTTACCTTGTTGTCCTTCCCAGTATCTTTTCTATATCCACTGTGTCCTTCTTAAATTCTAGAGACCTGAATCACACAAAGTACCCAAAAGATGCATCAAGATTTATGTAAGAGCAAAATAGTGCTTCCTGGTTTGCTCTCAGTACATTCCTAATGATGCCCAACATTTTGCTGACTTTTTGGCCGCCACCATACCCAAGCAGTCATTTTAGAGGACTGGCAAAGACAACTCTAAGATCTCTTTCATGATTTGTAACTACCACTTAAATCCTCAGCATTGCATAAGCATGATTTAGCTTATTTCCCTCTAACCGCATTACCCTACATTTATCTACAGCGAGGCTCATCTGCTACTTTTTTTCACCCACTGAGTTTTGTGGGCAACACTTTCTAGAGTTCCGCACCATAAGCACAGTATTTGACTAACCAAAAAAATAAAAAGCCCTAGTATCACCTGCAGATTGGGAGATGTTACTGCTGAATCTCCCGTCAGTCAGCTGAGGTCTGACCAGCCTGATTTACCTTCCCTATTCTTTGCAATTTGGCCACTCTTTTTGGAGATGCACTGGGGGTTGTATTAGTCTGTGGTATCTTCTCCAGGTTCCAGTTTAAATACTCTTCTATGCTTTTAATTAACAATGCCAGCAGCCCAGCAACATCCCTTCTGAAAGGTGTCCTCCACAGTGTCATGGATGGAAGCTTACATTGGTTTAGCTTCCACCTTGGTTGGGCAGTGTCCTGGTTTCAGTTGAGATAGAGTTAATTTCTTTCTAGTAGCCAGAGTAGTGCTGTGGTTTGGATTTAGAATAATGTTGATAACACTGTCAGGTGCACCAGCAGCTGGGAGACCTGGACATGTCCTTTTGGCCAGGACAGCTGGCCCTGACTGGCCAAAAGGATATTCCCTGCTGTAGAGCATCATGCTCCTTAGATAACNGCTGCCATAGAGCATCATGCTCCTTAGATAACTGGGGAAGCTAGCAGATTCACTGCTCAGAAACAGACTGGGCATCACGTTTTAGGGGGATTTTGTGCATGTGGTGAGCAATTGTATTTGTGCATCTCTTGATTTTTTATTATTATTGTTACTATTGTTATTCTCTTCCTTTGTTATCCTATTCAACTGTCTTCATCTCAATCCATGAGGGTTTTTTTTTTTCCATTCTCCTTCCCATCTCCTTAAGATAATTAACAACAAAGTGAGATCTGGCCTAGCTGAGCTGCATCAGTCTAATTCACTTTACAGGGACCATTACCACTTTTTCCCCCCCCTCCTTTCTCATCCAAAGTGGCATGAAAACTGTCCTACTGGTGGTCCTCTGTTCACTACACTTTTGCATATGCAAGTCTAACCTCCATAGGTTGTTTTCATTTGCACAAGAATTCCCAATAAACATCAGCACATGCTAAAGCCAATGGATAAAGGGCTTGAATCAGAAATGCACCTCTACAACCTGCAGCTTCTCGGTTGTCTAGCAATACTTTTTAATAAATCTACCAAGTGCCATAAGACAGATGACTAGAAAATATAGTGCCTGTATTTAGGAAGGGGTTAGCCAGCAGGAGAGAAGGGATGTGGATAACCACAGTCCTTGAATTCTGACTTCAGTGGTATGCAAAGCTTCAGAACAGCTTTTAAGGGAAAAGATAATTAAAGACATGGAGGTCAAATGAAAATGGCATAAAATACAGCATAGGCTTAACGAAAGCAGATAGAACCAGATTAACCTCATATGTTTCTTTGACAAGATAACCTACATTCTAGACAAAGGACATGTGATTGATTCCATCTGTCTTAACTTTAGTGAAGTCTATGATAACACGCAGGGATTATTAGTAAAACAGGAAGAGATGGGGATTAGAAGAGGAATTGTGAGGATGAAAAGCTGTCTCAAGTCAGAGACAAAGTGTACTTTTTGAAAGGGAAGGTTTATGGCTCAAAGGAGATAATAAATGAGGTTTCTCAAGAATCAGCTTTGACCCCCACTTCATAAAACTTTATAAAAGTCACTGATGATCAGGGAAGAAACATTAGAAAAACACTGATGAAAAGATAAAATAACTCACAAATGGAAAGTGTTTTTGGCGCAGGGAAAAACTGTGCTACGGTACACAAAGAAATTAATAACATAGAAGACTAGGTTAATAAAATAAGAAGAAACCTGAAAGTACAAACTGAAGAATCACAATCCTTGGGACTAACAGCAAGAAATTCTCTTGTAGATTGAATGCTCCTCCCTTGGAAATGACTAAGGAGAGGAAGGACTTGTTTCCATTTGCTGTTTTGTAGGAGAGCTATGAGCCACTAATACAAGGGCATTATGAAAAAAAGCAAATGCCATCCTAGCACGCATAATCAAGAGCTATTTCTGTAGAGGTGGGGAAGAATGCTTATTTAGAGAAATAAGTGGAAAGAGGTACAAGGAGGAATTACAGGAGTAATCAAAGGAATGAAGAAACTATTTTTGGTGTAAAGTCTAGAAGAAACTTGAGATACAAAGACTGGAAGGATAATGATTGTTATACACAAAATTATTCAGGCTAAAATCAGAGTTTACCTAGGAGTGAATGAGTACAAGCTTTAAATGGGATTGCTTGGGCTTGAAAAACATAGACTCAAGAATAAGATTACTTTTTTGGTGGGAATAAGAGGGACAAGAAAACTGGTTTTAACACATAGTCTTACAGTGAAGGAGATCATGAAATACAGTGCTTGCACTAGCCAGGCATGGCACTCCATTAACTGTGAAATCTCCTTTCCAGTCCTGCATGTTACCTTTAACAGAAATAGTAATCCATAAAAAGAACAGTTAGAGAACACATTTCTGCAGAGCAGAAGCTTATTCCCTGGAGGTTGTTTGTTGGGTTTTTTTAACCAACAAAATTTAATCTGATAGACAGTCTTGACCATCAGGAAAGGCCAGTGGCTTTCTGTTTGCAGTGTGCACCCCTTGTGTAAGCAGTGCAGAGTGGGGGAAGCGGTGCTGTGCCGTGCACAGACGGCTGTGACCTCTTCCTGTCACCCACCTTGGTGCACAAACCCTTAAACCTGCCAGGAGAGAGTCTACGAGAGCAGCGGTGGGGGTGGAAACACACGTGTTTCTGGTAAGAGGTTTCCTCCTGTTTTACATTCACAGCATCTTTACACAGCTGGCAAAAGCAGGCTCGAGGCGCAGGCTGCGAACGTGTCCTGTGGTAGATTTAATCTAGGCAGTGTAAGTCGCAGGAAGTGTGAAGATGTGGCAGCGTGGACTCCAGCGGGACCGCAGCAATCCTGCCAGGGATCGGGGGTACGTGTACTCCAGTTTAATCAACACCAGCAAAGTGTGCTTCCCACGCTGCCATTTTTTATGTAGACATATCCTCCAAAGCTAATAATCCTTACTATCCAGAGGATTCAACATCTAGAAATACACAGCAGTTTAATTTGTACTTGATACTGTATGAAAACAAGCGAGGAGCTGAGTGCTAGCCTCTCTGGGTTTCTTTATCCTAATATAGACACATTTCATTACTTTTGTCCAATTTATTGGGGTCTTTCTCAGTCCACTGATGGGCTGCATTATTCATATACATGAAACTGGTAGGAGCAATATATTAGCCAAAGACTGTTTATGATGCACTGAGAGGAGATTGCCCAATTGAGACAGTGCTCAAGGCCTTCCCAGTCAAAGCGCCACTGTAATTGTAGATGCAGAAATACTGTTTTATTCCTATCACTTTTTTAATCTTCTCTCAATTCTTTAATGACTCAACTGGTTATATAAGCATAGAAAAATGTTTCAGCAAACGTACTTAGAATCACAGAATGGTTTGGGTTGGAAAGGACCTCAAAGATCATCTAGTTCCAACCCCCTGCCATGGGCAGGGACACCCTCCACTAGACCAGGTTGCCCAAAGCCCCATCCAACCTGGTCTTAAACACTGCCAGGGATGGAGCCTCCACAACCTCTCTGGGCAACCTGTTCCAGTGCCTCACCTCTCTCACAGTGAAGAATTTCTTTCTAACATCTAATCTAAATCGACCCTCCTTCAGTTTAAACCCATTACCCCTTGTCCTGTCACTACAGTCCTTGATAAACAATTGGTTTCCATCTTTCCTGTAGGCCCCCTTCAGGTACTGGAAGGCTGCTATAAGGTCTCCCAGAGTCTCCTCTTCTCCAGTCTGAACAACCCCAACTCTCTCAGCCCGTCCTCATAGGAGAGGTGCTCCAGCCCTCTGATCAACTTTGTGGCCCTCCTCTGGACTCTCTCCAACAGCTCCATGTCNCTGCTGTCCATGTCTCCGACGAAGATGTTGAACAGTGCTGGTCCCAGTACCGACCCCTGAGGAACACCACTCGTCACCGTTCTCCACTCGGATGTTGAGCCGTTGACCACTACTCTTTGAGTGCGACCATCCTGCTGGTTCCTTATCCACCGAGTGGTCCATCCATCGAATCCATGTCTCTCCAATTTAGAGACCAGGATGTCGTGCAGGACAGTATCAAATGCCTTGCACAAGTTTAGGAGATCTGGGAAGTATTGTGACACACAAATCATTGCTGCTACTGATGCAGGCAGCATTAACTGAGCAGTGATCTGAAATTTGACAAAAAACATGTGAAACAGAAGGGCCGTAAATGAAAATGCTTAGGCTTTCAGGATCAGTATGGAATATGAGAACTAGTATAGCATCATTTCTTTTGCAAAATTAAGTAATTTTGTGGAAGATGGGTTTGTTTGACAGAGATCAAACTCATTTAGGATGACAAATATATGTTCCTCATATATTACCAAAAATTACAAATATGTTCCTCATATATTACCAAAAAATCTACTTTTCCCTAACCCATGCATATTACTCCAAAATAACCTTTAGTAGCTGCTTCCTCTAGGGAAATGCTGCAACATAGGAGAGCAGGCTGTAGATAACAGACATCTGCTATCTGCTTTTTAAATGATCTGTGAGGGCCTAGGCTTCCCCTAGGTAGCCCCATTCCCATCACGAAGTGCTAGCCCAAATCTGCAGAGCCTTGCAGCTGCTTTGCACCACATTAGCAACACAAAGCATCAGGTTGGGTTTACCACCCAAGAAACAAAGACAGCCTGCCATTTTCATGGCCAAAAATGGAGATCACAGCCAGAAATATTTCCTTTGAGTTATTTCACAAGTCTCACAAGAACAGTTGAAATTCATCACCCTTGAACTGGAATCTTAGAACTGCTTTTGTGTCAAAATCAAGCTCTGACCACTGGCCTACAGTCACTATGGATCAGTGCAGTGCCATTTTGATCCCTCTCTAGTGCAAGGCAACAGCATCAACTGCTTTTTGGAGGCACATTATCCACCGGGGCCTTCTTAATACATTAATATAAATTTAGAGGCCAACTTGAACACATGGCTCCTTGCACATTACTTTTTTTTTTTTAGCTGCAAGACTCAGAGTCTTTCTGCCATTTCTATACCATGGCAAATGGGGAACAGACTTCTATCTCCTAATGCTAGTATCCAAAAAAAACAAGGTTGTAGACTCAGTTGTCAATGGCAACAGCAATATCAATGTTTAGCCTCTAATTAATAGCATAGAGTGAGTACAATTATCAGCAAGCTTATATTTCCACAAATAGCAATTGTGGTTCCTTTCTATGCAAATATTATGCAGCACACAAGCCTAATCCAACTGCCCAGAATGGTGCTTACCTGTGAAGTTTCTATCAGATGACTCCCAACTTTAATGTTCAAGACCCTTCCTAACGATAGAAGACAAAGACTTCCACACGCTGAAATTATTTTTAGTTGCATTTCATCAAAGTCATAGATTTCCAAAGGGCAAATTTGAGGGTTTTTTTCCCTGCCCTATTATATTCCCAGCCTGACTAGGTAGTCTCATGGGGTTATTTTTACTGCAGTGGAAGCTGGAGTTATGTTCCTGCTGTGAACTGCCTCTAGAGAAGCTTTTCTTTCCAGTGATGAAAGAAAGACCCCTCCACTCTGCTACTTGCATGAGATAAGTCAGCCAACTGGAATGTCCTGCTGACTGCTATGTGGCTCTTCTTGTTCAATGTATTGTATTTTTCCTGTAGGTCTTGAGAAGCCCGAATTTCTGTGCAAAAACCCAAGTCATCTGAACTGGTTCACACAGAGAACAACATCCTCACTCTTTGCACCTGGAGGCATAGCAACTGCTTTCACTTGAATATTTAGCCAAACTGCATCTACATTTGTCCACCCTTTGCATAACCCCGCATCCCTGTTTCCCTGCCTACAAGGAGTTTTAGGATCATAGGAACAAATGCTAGCAACTGCAGCAATAAGTTGCACTGGTGTACAAATTATACTTCCTTAATGCTTCTTTACCCCACCTCCAGCAAGATATACCTTACTCTTGCAGGATATTTATGGATAAGATAATGCAAAGTCATATTATCCTCAGATACAAGGTACGAGTGAGTTAAAGCAAGGATGAACAGGTTTTCTTTGGGGAAACAAAGCCAGTTCACACTCTATTTCCTTGCTTTCTTTCAGAGAAAAGAAAAGTTCAGACTGTGACCATACCGGGAGGGGTGAGATCTTCTGAAGGATGTCTGGTTGTAGCCCAAGATTTCTCTGGTCAGCTGGTTGAGCGATGGAAAGGATTTCCTAAATTTTCAGTTTCCCTCTGGGCAAGCAACTGCAGCATACGATTCTAACATCTGAAACTCCATCTTAACACCAGGAAAGATTTTGACCTTGTGACTCTGTCTTGAAGGCTGCTGCATTGCTCAAATAGAAATCTTCTTCCCATTTCCACCCTATATTTATTCATGGCCCCCTTACATCTGTTTCCTCGTGCACCAGCTTTGTCCTCTACCTTAAATATCTCTCTTCCTTTGTAGAGTTTACCTCCCTAAAGTATTTATAGATAGCAATCATACCCCATTCTCAGCCTTCTCTCTGTTCATCGTAATAATGCTAAGCATTTATATAGCATTTTTTATGTCTGAAGTTCTGCACAGACCTTATGAGTTTCTCCTCACCAAGAAGATAGGCAGATAAGCAATATGAGAGTTTTCATTTTTGGCTCTTTGTGCGTGTGTGTGATGAGATCATTCAGGCAGAAAGCTGAAGCTGTCACACTACAAAGAAGCATCACATTACAGCCAGGAGAAGAGTCAGAATTCACAAGCACCAAACAGCATCCCAGGAAACAGCCTGGACCAAGGTCTGTTTCAGCTTGGTGTCACTTTATATCAGTTTTCCCTTCCCCCTAAAATTAGGTGCTTCATAACAGTCCATCATCTGACCTACTAAATAAGTGACATTTAGTAGGAACAATGTTATTAAATTTTCTAGTAACACATAAAAGAAAATAAAGTTAATATATATATATTATTATTTTTTTTAATGACATAAAATATTTCCAATATTCTGGCCACACAATCGCTTGCCAATCCAAGGGTCACAGCTGAGCATGCTTTGTTCTGAAAAATCTTGGAGGAACTTATGTTTAGAAATTTTTTAATCGGCTGATAATGGCCTCATATCTCCAGAAGCAGAGGCATATATCTGGAGATACTGAAAGAACATATATTAAAAAAGTAATAAAGAAATGAGATATGTCTAATTGCTTCCAAGAAAATCTTGCAAACAGCATAAAGCCTACATGAAAATCTAGCAAGATCTCTGGCTAGTTTTCAGGTACATAGCAGGGAACATGTAAATCTTTAGTGCTCAAAGAAATGAAAAAAGAAAGTAAGGAATCAGATCTTACACGCACAAAAGACAAAAGCTGAGCTTTTATTTTCAAAAGTTATCCAATTCATGTAAATACAGCCCAATGAGTTTTCATTCAATAAGAGTCCAAGTAAAATCAGTGTTAGACATCTATTGCTTAGTAAAAGGGAATTTCAAATATCTGGGTATCCTTATATCTGATTAAAAAAGACCACAACCAAAGACAAAGTAAATCAATGCATAAGAGTCTCTCTTCTAAAAAAGTCCCATTTCACACTCCAGATGATTTCCAATAGTTTCATTGCCTCCTCTTGACCGCTGCAAAACTGCACAAAAATTTGGCTATGTTAACAAAAATGCTGATCACCGTTACTATGGGTATATTACTGCTTTCTCCTTCCTCTTTTTCCAGTGATGAAAGTTGGTGAAGGAGGAGAGACAAAGGTTCTAAACTGGAAAAAATGCAATATTCCTGATATAAACTTTAGCATGGTTTTAAAAGCAAAGACCTGATAGGTTACTGTCTCACTTGAGAGTTCCATCTCTTCCTGACCCCCACCAGCAGTTACAGGTGAGCCCAAAGTGACTGCTAGATGCCAGAATATGGTAACTGCTTTTAAACCTACCTGGGCTTCAAGAGCAAGCACATGGCCAAAAAGGGGGTCTCACTCCCTGATTTATTCCCCACTCCCTGGAGCAACCCAGCTCAGCACACTCAACCCTGCAGCCAGGCCTGAACATCCTCAGGACTCCCTTACACCCATCCACAGCAAAAACCAACCTAAATGCCAAGCCAATGACTGCACCTACAGCATGTTGTCATTCTCACCAGGGAATGCCAGAGAAGGTGCTACAAATCAACAATTAGCTAAATACATGTTTCAGCAGCAGAGCAACCAAGAAAATCCCCAAAGCAGGCCAAAAAGTAAATCTTGTTGTCAACAGAAGGACTTAGACCTTCCAGACTGTTAGCAGAAAGACTTCTTTACTGACCGGTCATTGAACCAGCGAAAGACAATGTAACATAAACTATTAAATGATAAGGACATTATCAAACAACAAATAGTAACAAAGAACTGTATGATTCAAAACAAATTAAAAGTGAGACAATCACAGCTCGTAATTACACTCTGTTTATTTTGAGTGGGTCAGCTTTAAAACCTGTTTATTAAAGTCAATTGAACTGAAGATCTCAAGGACCTAAGAGAAGGCATAAAGAACCCTCCAAGTCAAATGGACAACATCAAATCCGGTACATGCATTCTAAATGCAGAGAGAGGAAAGACTTCATAGGCCCTGCTGGACAGACATCTGCATTAAAAATGACAGTGAAGATGCCTACAAGAAAAAGATGAAGATTGACCAGTAAAGAAAACCATCTCTTAACTTTATTCTAAGACAACAGCAATCAATAGGTTGCTATAACAATGGAAGAATATATTTAGTGCAGTCCTGCAACTTTGTCCTCAGTTGAAGACCATTCAACATTTTCATTAATGAGGGGGATGATGGAGTACAGCATATGCTTATTAAGTCTATAGACACTGACTAAAGTTGTGAGAACAATGGAGGACAGGACCGAAATTGAAATTGCATTTGCAAATTGGATAAATAGCTTGCAAAAATGGGATTCAATTCAACTGGGAGGACAAGCATGAGGCACAACACTTAGGCAGGAGTAATCAGTTTGCCCAAATACAAGATAGGGAACAACCAGTTAAGTAGCAATTTGGCATAAAAGGATGTGAGGATTATAGGGGATTATAAAATAAGCACAGTTCAGCAGTGTGGGGCTGATAGAAAAGACACAAACACACATATTACCACAATGTATAAGCAGGAGGATAGTTTGTGAAATATATGAAGTAGTACTTTCTCTCTCAGTGCTGCATAAAGTCTTTGCTTTAGCATCGTGTCTACTTTGGATACTTTAAGAAAGACATGTATCAGAATCCAAGGAGAAAAAACAACTGGAATGGTCAGAGGTTTAAAATATCTGACCTCCACAGAAAGAGTGAATGAATAAAAAAAAAAAAAAGATGGAGAGAAGACATGATAACAGTTATTGGAGGGATATATAAAGGATAAATCACGAACTGCTATAATGTAAGTGGAAAGTGTTCAAAGGAAAAGTAAATGCACAGTAAAGCTTTTTTTTTTTTAGCTTGATACATAAATAGTAAAGAAAAGAGCAAGGTCATTAGACACTGAAGATAGGATCAATATTAAACATAATCTTGGTAGGGCCCATAAACTAAACAAGCACTTTAGCATATTTTCACTAAAGATGATAGTACAGAATACTGAGATGATGTAGAATAAAGGCACAAAAATAGGTTCACTATAAAACAGAAGCTAAAGTGAGGTGGACCAGAAAGCCAAAGGACCTTAACTCATGCAATTGATATGTCCAAACCACATCTACCCAAAAAACTCTAGGAAAACTGTCACATGAAATACATTGTGATAGTAATAGCAAATATATTACCGGCACTTAAAAAATAGTAAAAAATAATAGTAATAAATTCTAGTGACATATCTGAATCAACCTTGAAAGAAGCAATCATCAAAGATACAAAGACATAAGGGAAAATGGTAACATAAAATTCAAAATAGAATAATCTGAAATAGTTTGGACTAACCTAACAACTTACTTGCTACAGTATATTTGGGCTTTAGAAGAACATCTCTTATAGCACTACATGGGAAATGACCTAGACAATATGACTTAGTACCAGCTACTTAGCAAGGGGCTGGATGGAGGTAAATATGGGTATTCTCAAAGACTGATTTCATAGCCAATCTTATTCAGCAATATTTATGTTAGTGGCCTCAGCAAAAAAAGGAAGAAGGCAGTTAAGTAATATGCTGAGAAGACAAAGCTTGTGAGCATTGCCGTACAATAAAGCACTGATAATTACAAGGAGGTGAGCGAAAACAGATGAAATACTGGAGTGGAGGGCAGTAGTAGTAAGGGGTGGATGGGAAATGCAGGCAGAAGATGGGAGGGCATCAGTTTGAGGAGAAGGAAGACACGAGTGAGCTATCTTATCACGAGTGATATTGAGCATAGGTAATTGCACAAGACACGGGGCGTGAGGAACTACTTAAATGTCCTTTGGAGCTCTGTGGGCAATTCTGGTCATCCACATTCAAAAAAAAAATGATGAATTTAAGCTATTTAAACTGAAGTAGGTGCACAGAACAGCTTCTAGGATGATCAGGGAAATAGAAAGCTTATCTGAGAAGAAGATAAACTGTTTAACAAATGAAAGCTGAGAGGGAGTATAATTGTTCTCTATAAACATATCAAAGAGGTAAACACCAGGGAAGGAGAAGAGCTATTTAAGCTAAAGGCCAGCATTGGCACAAGAACAAAAAGGTAGAAGCTGGACATAAATAAGGTTAGGTTGGGAGCGTGATTTCTAACCATCAGAGGAACGAAATTCTGGAGAAGCACTAAGGAACAGGAAATCTAGCTATTTTACAGTAAAGTTTTATTGGTTTGTGGAAGTAACGTGTAAGGTGGCTGCCTGAGACTGCAGGGGGACTTAATTCAATAAGACAGAGAAATCCTTTCAATCCTGTGCCTCATAAAAAATAGAGAGGTCTCTCTAGAGTAGGCTGAACATGCATATATAAATCAGTTGTGCTCATCACAGAAGCATCTCTTCCAACGTGCACAGTGCAGGGCACAAACGACCATCCTGAGAGGACCTTCAGGACTCTGCTGTGATAATAAGACAAATATGAGAAAACTGTAACATGGAACTTTCCTCTAATAATTGCCAAGACCTCTGCACTGTAAGCTTTCCAAAAACCTGTAGCAACACATACATTGGTGACACTGTACATACAGTCTGATGCAGCAATAACTTATCAAACTGCATCAAGAAAGTGGCTATGTGCATCTTTAAAAAAAAAAAGAAAAAAGAAAAAAGAAAAAAGAAAAAAGAAAAAAGAAAAAAGAAAAAAAAGAGAGAGATAGAGAGAAGAAAATATTTTTATAATCTCTTCAGGTTAAATCCTGCCATTCCTATTCCGTTATTACTACCTAAACAGAAAGCTGCAAAAATGGGATCTCTTGCATTACAGTGCTTTAAATGCACCAGTACTTCCAGAGGAAGCCACAGCATACACAAACATACTTTGCAACAATTAGAACTGGTCAAATCTAAAACCCAAACCCATTAGGAAACAGTCTATGTTTTTTTCTGTTCCTTAAGGTGTGGTTTTGACCCCTTTTTACTCCTCAAGGTACTTCAGGAAAAACATTGATTATAATAAAATAAAATATTATGAAAGTTTCTGGCTAAATATCTATGAAATGCTATAAAAATTTCAATTACTGAAAAGTCTCTTTATAAACTATTTTTATTTGACTCATAGTTTTGATAAATTTTGATGAAATATTCCATTAAATTTGAAGAAAAATGATGGAGATACAAATCATTGGAAGTATAAATTTTGTAAAAGTTAATGGTTTATTAGTTGCCAGATGATCTTTTTGACAAAAATTATGTTTGAGCGAGAATCTAGCAATATCTGACACAGATTGTCTACTCAATACTTTGCCAAGGAGAATAACTTCAAGCCCTGCATGACATTACAGAGATATGGGAAAAGGAAGATAATTTGCCCAAAGGGAAAACAGTGCATTAATAAAATGTTGGACCTCAAGCTTCCAGATTTGAACCTCACCTCTTTTTAACAAATAATTTATTTCTTAAAGTACACATGCAAATATGTGAACAACAATAAAATGCTTTTTCTATCTGTGCAAAAAAGTGCTATATATGATATATTTTGCATAACTATATAGCTTTTGAAAGTTCTATTTCCTGAAGAATAAACTCCATTTTTCAAGGACTAACATAGGTCTGGTTATGACTGTAAGAAATGCTGTGAAATTAAGTTTCACTTTGAGATAGAACTCAAGCAAACCCCAAAATTCACAATGAAAATCATGTCTACACAGTAGATCTGTCCAAGGCTTCAGGAATTACAAGAATCCTATTCAGGTTCTGCATTAAAGAGTAAAATTTAGTCCTGGGCAGAAGTATGACACAAAGTCAATGAATCACTTAAGTTCTCAAAATACAGCCTAAGTAAGACTTAAGTGGGAAGGGAGCTTACTTCTGGCTGCCTGCCCACGGGAGGAGACTCCCACTGTAAAGGCTTGCAAAATGCCCCCCACGTGCTGCTGGGTGGGCTCTCCTCACCGGGGCAAGCTCAACGTGACATTCAGCCAAGTTTTGCTCTTTTTCAGACAGGAGTCAGCATACAGCACACAGCTCTCCACCAAAATTAGCTGAGGTGTGTTTGAAATGTCCTTCTGGCCGGCTAGAAGATCCCAAAGGATCAGAAAGCCTCATTTGAATTTGTGGCTTATAATTAAACTTAAATCCACTGCTGATGAAACTTCTAATATTTATTTAGTATGGTTTCTTTATTGCCATTCACATGGCAAAAATAATAAAACTGAATGGGCCAGTGGTAGGGCCCAGGATTTAAGGGAGCTTTAATGCTATAGCACTTGTCAACAGCATGTTGTTTCCTTTAAATGCTATCATAAAAAAGAAAAGCAAATTAAGCTATCAAAAAAAAAAACATTCTCCAGTGTGTCACAGCCAACACACAAGAAAGGGAAACCTTTTATTTAAGAGACTGAAGCAGGAACCTGCAGATCTGAGGATGTCTACAACAGAGGGGATCAAATGGAGTCAACAACTCATGCCCCCACCAGTCAGGAGGGAGGGAGGTACCTTCAGTACATAAACTGGAGCTACATTACTGCCATGACAGGCCCGAGTTGAAAAGCCCTGGAAGGGATAACAAGGCTCTTCGGCTTTCTGAGACCGGGTCAGGTGTTCCAGCAATGAGGACAGCATTAAAAGTCAGTGAGGATGAATGTTACATTAATGAAGTGCCTTACCGCTCTAAGAGAGGTTTTTCCCATATGCAAACATACTGATGGCAGCACGGACACTTCTATTCATGGATGCCCACACTAAAATGTAGATAAAGATTGTACAGACAGCCGAATAGGCTTGGGAATAAGCAAAAGTCAGCACACTTAAATATTAATCCTGTTCTCAGCGCAAAGGAGGAAGATGTCTGAGGGACACCTACAAAATCATGAATACTTTGGAGGAGGAGTAAAGGCACCGCTCTCACATGGCAAAGCTAGGAGGAAGCCATAGGAACAATCAGACAGGAGGTCTTACGAGAAAAAAAAAAAGGAAACATTCATTTCTTCACTCAGAACAACTGAATTGTGGAGGTTACGATGACACTACATTTACAACGCCATTTCATGGAAATTCATGGAGCATCAGTTCATCAGTTGTTATGGTGCAACGTCCAGTTTGAGCTGTTCGTAATCTGTGAAAATATGAGGATATACCACAATTTTCACCTGCTAATTCACCCTGAATCTACCCAGTTCATAATAAATTTTCTTTAAGCATTCACTGCTGGTGGCTGCATACTGAGCCTTTGGTCAGATCCGGTAGAGCCTTTTGCTCCTGGTGCACCACAGCTTCACTTCTCTCTGAAGCTCTGCTTCATCTTCTGCCCTTTCTCGGTCCTGTCGACTCAGCCAGTAAGTTTTCAGAGTCAAAGACGGTGTGCTACCATGGACTGTCAGCACCTCACAGACTGGGATGTCAGTCTCCTTTCGGATTTATGAATGCTACCAATACAATTTGAAAATAACAATTAGGATTTTTTTCTTTGTTATTACACCATTATGCTTGCACAGGTAATGGACACTCAGTACCAGGCAACTTGTCTAAAAAAGAGTGTTTAATTGTTCGTTTAAACTTTCCCTTGTGCCTCACTGCTGAAAATTATGCCTAAACCTCTTGAGACAGATACTATCTACCTATGTGCAAAATGAGCATTACTGAGAAAATCCTCAGCTCTGAGATTCCCTTGGATCCTGATTTCCCATGTAATATTGATTAATAAATCAAGTAATTTCTCCAATGCTTCCAAATATCCTCTCCAACAGTAACAAAGAATGCGTGTCTGATATACCCAGAATGCAGCCAGAAACAGCAAGTTTTACAAGACTGATTTCCAGGTGCAAATAGAATATTTTACTGCAAGAGAAATTTAAGCAAAGCATTTCAACTCCAGGCAGACTTTTCTTGCTTTGGTGAGTTTCAATCACAGAATTAATGTTGTTTGTAGTAGCTTTTGTGTACTTTAATAGTCTAAAGGCTCCAGCCACTAGAACTAGGTCAAATATACACAAAAACTTGCAAATGCAGAACTCAGCAGACCAAAAAATCCAACTTAGTTCAAAATGTTAATATCTCTCCATAATTCACTTTGCTGTCCTTTTGTAAAACCTCACCACCGACATAGCCATAAAAAGATGTATATATAAAGTGCAGCATAATGGACTTTCAGAAATTAAGTCATTTAACAAAAAGAAACCCCAGACAAGTACGTTACATTACACATTTATGACTTAGTTTGCTAATTAAAACAGATAATAAATATGTTCACATGAAAGGCGTCCCATATGATTTCCTGTCTCAACTCAGTGGCTTCTATTTTTTCAGTGCTCTCAAGCAAAATCGTATTTATCACAACTAATTATCCAGATAATTCCTTGAAATGGTCTTTCCATTTAATTATCCTCTAACTTAGGGTCTTCCATAACTAACAACAAGAAGCAAGCTTGGGAAACAGACAATAACTTGCAATCCACGCTATCAAAGCTGCTCAGCTATACCGCTTTGATTCGGAAACATTATATTTTATAACTGAGTGCCTCAAAAAGAGGCCCACTGTGCAAGCATTTCAAAGCTGTCATTTCCAGTAGTCTTCGTGTGTTTGTTTCAATACTTCTTAATCACTGATTGCACTGGCAGTTATTTTATTTTATTTGATGCTGCGTTCTCTGCTTATCCTGACCCACAAATTTTCCATATAGATCAGATAGATTTATAGGCCTTGCATACGGTGTAGGGCACAGAATGTTACACAAACAACATTTTAGTCTGATTAATGGGTTTATGCACCACATTAAAAACATCTTGCTTGGCTCCCGCTTCTATTACTTTAGTCAGTCCCTTTATGTAAGTTAATCTTGCCCATCATATCATATTTGTCTCAGGGTGACTATTTTCTCCATTCAACCTCTTTTCTCTGCTTCACTTCTCTCTTGCCTTTCCCTCAAAATGCACTGGGAGGTCTGTGCTGCACGTGGTCCAGCCTGCTGCACTCGGGGCACTGGCAGGGGATGCAGAAACAACCTGCCTGAAACAGGGAGAAGCCACATCTCAGGTCAAGGCTCTGGACAGAGACGTGAAGCGGCTCACATGAACCAGCAGAAAAACTCGCAGGACTCTTCAACTGCACCCCGGCACAAGGCAGAGCAGAGATTGAGGGGGGGGGGAATCACGGTAGAGACTTCAGGCCACCTGGTGCAAGCACAGACGCACGAAGAGCACTGAAGGCACTGCTAGAGCAGGGACAGCTAAACCCACTGCCAAAATGCTACAGGCTGGTCATAGGGCACACAAAAACCTGGCACAGACAAGTCCCAGGTCCCACACCACCCAGTCACAAAGTCATAAAAAGTTAATCTGGAAATAGCTATAGACAGCGGTTCTGTCACTTTGCACCCCTCCCAGTGCTCCAAAACAGCAGTTTCACCCCACTCTTTCATTTATTCCCTAAAGTACAGCTGCTTATACCTGTTTTCAGTCTGAATTGTAACACAAGCGTAAATCCTTCCCAGCCACAGGAGATATTCCAGATTTGCACAAGCCCAGACAACAGGAAAGTTTTACCTTTCTTATTGATATTTAATGTATCAAGTGATTTTATCAGTCTAAAACTTCCTAATTGGAACATGAAGCCCATATGTTTATTTGAAAGACTTTTGGGATACTGCTGGCTCAAATAGTATAGATCCCCTCCATACACGTCCATGGCCTCATGATGATTTTACCCTTCCGCTTACAAGAGATCAAGACCAACCAAAGTGTGAATTAACTCTGTCAATGCTGTTCCAATATCCCGCATGCTGTGCCACTGTCTTACACTTAAAATCAATGGCACAAAAGGCTGCCATCAGGAGCAGAGCTGGGGTGCCCCAGGGGGTCTGCTGTGAAAATCCAGCACTAGTCAATTAAATCCTGTTAGTTCACTGCTTCAGTTTACCGCAAGAGTGCTGTTGATACAAAAACAAAAGGAGCCACGTAGCTTTGTGCTCCGCAGTAAAGCGCGCCGATGGCAGCGGGTGCGGGTCGATATCCTGATGGAAATAGGACAAAGTTGTACAGAACAGAAAAGTTACTGTCGAACTCCTAAGAGCAGAAACAGCATTAGAGAGGATATTTTTGCCCACTTTACACTAGAGAATGGGTGCTTTGATTGCTCTCCGCTTTTTACATGTTGCCTAAATTTTCCTCAGGGTGCTAGGGAATAGTTATTTGCAAAGCAGGTGAGCGTAATGTTTAAGTCAGAGAGAGCACAGCGACCTGTTGGGGTTAATATGCTTTCTGCTGGACAAGTCTCCTGGGGAATATTTTCAGATCCAGTGTCGCTGTGTCAAGTGCAACAGCACCTTGCTGTTAGATTGTGCTCCAGCTCAGTGCAAGAGCCTTTGTGGGCCACAAGCTTGCTTGCCATATTTTCTTGCTCTTCCTGCAAGAATTCCCTCTAGCTGCGGGAAAGGGGAGTGAAACCTGTGGTGAGATGAGAGACATCCTTCAGGGAAAGACAAGCATTTTGTCCAACTACATCCTCCAGCAAATATCCCTGACAGGACAGAATAAAAGGGAGGCCCACTATCAAATTAACAGATCTTGATCAACACCATGCCAGGCTGCTGCTAGCTCCAAAAGGAGCAGAGATCACCTGTATCTCAGACTACCAAGGACAGTCAGGTCTCCATATACTGCATGGCATCAAGGACATCGCAGGAGCCATGACAACCGTCAGCGCTGAATTACCATCCTCTCTGCTTTTGCTGTGGCCGCAAAGGAGAGAGAAGCAGGTTGCCAACAAGACAGCCCACTTCCAGCGAAGGCCCTAAGGAGCCAGGAACCAAAGGCCACTGTGCGGTGAGATGCCATCACCTCTTTCCTGCCCAGGTAAAGTGCAGCTGAGACATCTGAAACACCAGATGCTATTTCCCCTCTTCAGGGGAATAAGTTGCCCAAGAAGAGGTAGAGGAACAGCCCAAGTTTGCCTAGGTTTAGGAAGGGGATCGGCTGACGGGAGGAAGGGAAGATGAGGAGGGAAAATACAAAGCCCCAACCCATGGCCCACCACAATGAGGCACAGCAGTGCCAGGGCTAAGAAAGCCCACCGCAGGGGCAGCTGGATGGGTGCCTTGGCTTCCCCACCAGTCACCAGAGAGTCCCACAGAGCCAAGCCAAGAGGTGCAGCTCCCAGCCTTGCCTGCAGCACGAACCACTGCCTGCTAATGGCTCCATACATTATTACCTGCACTCTCCCACTTAAAGGGTGGTGCCTCCACCGAGATGGTACCAAATCCCACCCTACATCAGTAGGTCTGCAATCATTTTGACCAGGAAAACCTCCACCTACCTCGCAGCACAGGGTTTGCATTCCCTGTGAGCCAGCACTGGGTAAGGCTGCGGTGGGCGTATTGCTGTCTTCAGGTCCAACTGTACCAAGCATGACGTTCAGCCAGTTTTCTCTCCTGGCTTGGTGAGATCTGATGGTGACGTATTGCAGAAGCTCCTCCATCTCCACCACTGGTTCCTCTTCACCAGCTCTCTTGTAGCCTGGTAACATTAATAAGCTGTTCTCAGCCAGTTACGCTATGGACAATTCTTGCTTAACACAGCAAGGTTAATCAGCACTTTTGCAGGTACGTGGCAAGAAAAGTCTCTTACCAGCACATAGTAGCAAATATACCAGCCTTCCACAGCTATCAACCAGTACCATAAACATCTACCAACCAACCCCACCGCAATATGTCAAAAGATACTGTCTCTTTCCTGTACTATTAAGTGATAGTACCTTCTGATTTAGAGCATGGTAGCAACTGGGATACATTCAGTACCATAACATGCTTAATCTGCTTTCTGGTAAGGTTACAAATTGGAGCTCAAGGCAGACAAGGAACAGTCCTTGCTCGTTGTCTTTGAATAATTCAATGACAAACAATTCTGCACAGAAGACAACTCAAGGACAACGATATGAATATTTCACCTTTGGATCAAGGCTTCCAGAAATGTTCTACATATTCTACTGCATTGTGTATTTTCCACACACCTGGATACCTGGTCAAAAACATGAACTACAACGATATTTCCTGGGACAATACCCTGCTAGATTTCATAGCTAGGTGTAAAAATTTAATACTTGACCTACAGTGGGTCACTATAACTCCTTGCTCCAAGGATCTCTGCATCTACAGACAAGAAAATTCATCTCCAGTAGTTCCATAATATGAGTGATTGTTGGTCTTCTATGCTTAAAACACATTTGCTCCTAAAACTGACTATGCATTAGTCTCTAACAGAGCTGACCAGCTACTTTTAAGTCTTGTTGGGCAAGGCTTTATTATGCTTCCAATGCAATTTATTGAAGTCACCTTTTTTTCACTCCATAAAAATTAATAACATATATAGCCATAAGAAGTGTCCATATGTTCCTGCGGTAGCCAGTATTATTTGTTCCTGGCAGGGAATACTTTTTTCTCCCTCAAAAAATAAACAGAAACTAACAGCAAGGGTCTTTTAACTAAAGCAAGATCTTTTTTCACCATATAGAAACAGCTAATGTTTCACCCAGGTTCTGCAAGAGGAACAAAGGGAAATTGCAGAAAGGAAATCTTGTACCAAGACCATCTTTTTAATTACATTTTCAGCTGACTATGTACTGAGTTGTCTAAAAGGGCCTCCATCAGTATCCTTGCGTACTCATATCACCTCATTTCTTCAGTACAGCGTTAGGATGGCTGGCCAGGGGAAACCTCTTTAAGTTCAGCAGTGGCAGGTAGTTATTCTCACAATGCCATCAGGAGTAGTGCTGTAGTACAGCTCACACGCAGCAGCACTTACACATAGCTCTGAGGCTCAGGCAGGTGCGGTGCACACTTCCCTCCTGGGAGGCAGGAGCTGTGGAGAGCACACTACATTAGTCCTCCAAAATCTTCATTAGCTCTCTATTCATCTCAGGAGTCATGTCAGGATGTAGATGCTGCTCTATAAAGCTCTCAAACATTTGCGTGTGAGCTCTCCTTCATACCAGAGGCAGTCTTCAGACTTGAGAGCCTGGAAGTTGCCTGTGGGGGTCTTAGTGGAAGAGCTCAGTTTGGAGCTTTCTCTTACAACACTTGCAGCTGTTGAGCAGGTTCTTTGGATCACAAGGCATATTAAGGAGTCTGCCGCACATTTTTGCCTGGGAGGATGACTCTCTCAGTGATGCTGGGTGACCAGCCACTTTGTACCCTGCTGCCACGTATACTTTTCTCCATAATTTGCATGCATTCTACAAACCCAAATATAAATACAGGAAAGATACCACATGCATAAGGAATAACATCATGCTCATTTTCATTTTTCTTTCATAAGGAAGATCACTTCATCATAATGAATTAATTTGCTAATACATTTTCCCTTAGGGCATGTATGTTTTCTTGATTAAACTAGTTATTGAAATTGATTATACTTTAAGACCCATCCCCCCCCAATGTGTGCAAGGCCTTGATTTATTATTAAATGGCTTGGCTTTTGTGCATCTGTAAAATGGACATACTGTGGATTTAACTTGGGTATTTTGTTAGTTCACTGCCAATGAAGCTGTGGATGTCACACATAGTTTGAATAATTTTGGTCAATGCAGCACTTGCTGTTCCTATAAGACTAACCGGTGCAGCAATTGCCCACATCAGTGTAAAAACCCTTGAGGAACCCTTCCTATTAGGCTGTGGAGACAAATACGTTTTCTCCTTTGCCAGTGAAAATGAGAGAGGAAGGATGCATAGAGCTCTGCATGGTGGAAAGGAGAAATTGCTGTTAATTCTTTCCTCAAATGAAGGGATTTATTTGTTTCTTTTCTTTGTCTTTATGTGTGCCTCTGGGTTAGCCATTTACTCTCCCTTGAATTTTATTTCTGACTTTGTGAAATGGTAAATCTAATGCTGAATTGTAAATCTAAAACTCTTCTGTCCTTACCTCAGAGGGCTGAGGGGAAGATGACCCCAATAATGTATATTCAGAACAGCACTCTCAGTACCAAGCTGTGAACGAATGAGTTCAGGTAACGAGAAGAGAAAAATTGCTTTAATGCAGTCTGGTCCAGATGCATGCCAACTTAATCCAGCTGACCTAGCAAGACATACTTTTTGGAAGAGCCAGAGGAGCTCTTTGCTTTTGCAGAAATAAAGAGAAAAATCAGCATTAAACACTGAATTGCAACACTCGGCAGTTATTTACTATTCTAAGCATAGGGAGGTGCCTCGCTGTGTGTCATAGATGCAATGGCAGCAGAGTTGGAAAACGCAGACGCTCCTTCACATTTGTATCAACAGACAATTATGTATAAAGACAAGAAATGGTCACTTTCCACAAGGGAGTACCATTGGATCAAGGACCTCCTGAAAAGACCCACCATTACCATCTAATCTCATCATTGTTACACCATTACGGAGGCACACACAAACGCACTCACGCACACAGAGTTGCTATCCAGCCAGCGGTCTGTTTGCAGGCGTGACTGAGAGCTAACGCACAGGCTGGTTCTCCTTCTCAGAGCAGCAAAAACCAGCAGCAGATTAACTGAGATCTGCCAGGAATTCGGCACGCCTGCACATCTCAATGGGAATAGGGGAAGAAAATTTCTTTGAACTCTGTGGCCTTCTTTTACACAGTTTGGAAACAAACTGTTTCTCTTCACCACATTCAATGTGCTTCTTTAAGAAACAAGGAGGTGTCCAACTAGATTCCTAAGGCACTAAATTTAATCAGGAAAAAACAAACACTGAGACTTGCTCATGTTGTGTTCAAAAAAATGTCATTAATTTTCACATCAGAAACAGCAAGCACCTTCTTTTTCAAGTTGGTTTAACCTATCTTCCCCTGATTTCAGTGGTCGTAAGGGCTTTGGGCAAATGATTTAGGATTAAGAATTCAGGATCGGTCTCAATAAAGTAAATCCATACTGATCTCACAGAAGCATTGCCATTTACCTGTGGCGAAGATACCTTAGCCACAAACTCTTTCAGAAACTGTTGAAGTTCCCCAGGTATTTGCCATTCTTCTGCAGTGCACCTCTGCCTCATCAGGGGCTTACTATCTCAAACACTTCAGCTCTACTTATTTCATCTATGACAAAAGTTCAAGTCTGGTTTACCCGAGGAGCTGTTTTGTTCAATACCCACTTTGACAGTTTGCTTTCCATGAACATGTGATCTGTAAAATACGGTTTAACAGTAAAAAACTGTTGTCTTAGGAGCTGTGAGTTTAGCCAGCTATCAGGATGACAAAGTAAAAATGTTCCCACTTGTTACTCCTGATCAAAATGATAACGGAAAGCTTCAGCACCTTCTGATGCATTTCCCCATCTGTCTTAAAAGTTTAAGACAATTAGTTTCAAGTGTTTCTGATGTTCCTTCTGCTTCTTGTTGGACTTTTACTCTAGCAATTGTTTGACCTAATGTCCCCAATTTTTCTCCCAGCTTCTTGCAATCTCAAGAAGAAGTATTCTGATATTTTGTCCATTACAGTCAATCAGACATGAACTGTGTCCAATGCTTGCTTATAGCTTTGCTGTTAAATCCAGTGAATCCTGGACCTCCCACTGTTGTGAAAGCTGACAAGTTATCTTCTGCCATCTGGATGATGTGAAATGCACTACAAATAATAACAATAATAATAATAATCTTTATGGATCCAGATTAATTTTAATTACTTTTCTTCCAGCTTCAGTTGTCTTTGAGCTCACCTCCTTCAGAAAGCCTTCAACATATCCCGGCAAATAGACTGAGTTGTCATTCCTGGAGTCGCTGCCCCCTCTGAAGGTGTACCTGTAGCTGCTCTCTCCACGCCACTGATGCAGGTGCCCAGGTGTGCACCCAAAGCCAGCACTAAGGGCTCTGTCCCATCACATGGAGCCACCAGCAGCAGCCGTCCACAGCAGCACTGCTAGACTTAATTTGAGCCCCGTGATCAAACATGTATTACAAAACTGCCTCTGTTGGAAGAAAGGTAGATTGCAATCTCTTTATTCTTTTGAAGAGATTTCAAGGCCCCTTCGGAAGATGTTTAACTATTGATATTCAAAAAGATGAGGAAAGAGTAAATTTGAGGGGTTCCCATATCTGAGGTGGCCCACAGGGAAATTTTTCATTGACAGAAATGTCAGCTCACATATTTTTACTGTGGTGCTCTCATTTGTTTTCTTTAGGCTTTTCATGACTGAGAAAGAATAGCTGATCTCTGGGGAGGGAAAAAAAAAAAACAAAACCAGAACCAAACAAACAACAAACACCCACAATTCTGGACCAGACAATTATAAGGAAAAGCTGGCAAAACTGGTACTCAGGTGAACTGCAAGCACCCAAACAACAGAAGGCAGTATAGTTAGTTGAGCTGCTGAATTAACAAAGCCAGAGTTCCTAAAAACTCATTCTCATACAAACTCCAGTTGAAGCTTTTCCCACATTTGTGACACTTGTAGTACTTCTCCCTGCTGCTTCCACTGTTCCATTCACTCCCTGGAGTCTAATTAGGGTTGAGCTCAGACCGAGCCTTTCCATCTACTCATTGCCTTGCAAGTTGCAGGAAGTTAAATATCCCAACATCTCTGTGAAACCTGATCAATAGATTATTATGGAGGAAAGGACAAACAGCCATACAAATTCTTACTCACACAGAGCATGGCCATACTCCCTTCCTCTCCTTTGAAAAGCAAGCTGAAAAAGGGAGCTGCTCCGTTTGCTTTGAGCATTACGGGTGCCTGTGCCTAACTCGGAATGGATGAGGCTGGCATTCAAATGCGGCATTTTGAAAAACGCAAGGAAAAATTCAAAGGCTCCTCTATTGTCTCTGAGTAAGAAAGGAGGATATTGGGTGGAAGGGGATGCATGTCTGTTCAGCTGGGTAAGCGAAACAATTAACTTCTAGTCTTCGGCTATCTTTTTAATTGCTCATTAGACAGCTCATCTGTGTATACTTGCAATGGAAAAAAAACCCATCCAAAGTATGCCACAAGCAGATGTGCGTGCCGTGCAGCAGTAACTCCTCACGGAGCTCTGAGACGTGATCTCAGGAGTGAAGCGGGGGAGGGAGGAGGGTATATTGATTGACCAGGGAGGCCAATATACTGAAATAGATCTTTTTATGTTTTCCATAACTGTAGATGAGTTGTTTAGATTACAAAAACCCAGTAAGAGTAAACAGTGCAAGTAACTCCTTTGCATGTGCTGCAGCAATTCAGAAAGAGCTACTGCCTTCCTGCACTGAGATGCGCAACAGGACAAGCGAGCCTACGAGCAAAGGCACCCAAATTTCACAGCTGCACGTGCAACTGTCTGGCCCACCCCTGCCCATCCTCCTGAAGCTACGCATCTCCCAGAGCACAGCGGGAAAGATAATGTCATGCCATAATACATTCCTGATAAGCAGCTGCTAGGCGAGCTTGTCTCTGCCACTCTGCTGCTAGCTCCTTGCCCTAAGCATGAACACACGTGTTACTTTCCCTGCCTTCCACTCCAGCAGCTATTTTATAAATTCTCCACTGTGAGGTAGCCTATTGGTTTATTTATTAGAAGTCAAGAATACATTTACAACATCCCTCTCTATGAAGCTTTCTTTCAAGAGAGCTTCCATACTAATTAAGTTAAATGTGATAATGACACCCTGTTGATGGAACTGAAGCTAATGATAATGATGCCATACATTTACTTGCAAGCACCTACTCAGTTAAATGAATGGGTCTATTGTTTCAACAGCACTATGTCCCATATCCTGAGAGAGTACAGGAGAGAAAAAAAATTGTGTTACAATGCAGTTGTTTTGCAGGACAATAAATAGGTTTGAAATTAACTACTCTGGCTTAGATGACCACATGTCCAATCAATTACACTGTCCTGGTGCACAGAGATACTTACTAGTGGAAATATGGTGATTTCTAAAACTGGAATAATGAAAAATTGATGCCTATTTAACCAAGTGAGTACACACTTGCTCTGTCCAGAATATTTTTATTTGAACTACCATAGGTATTTGGAAAAAAGTATTTCTTCTGAGAATGTTTGAAAATCAATAATACTCCCCTACGTTTGCTGATCAGATATCAGACCTTTTTTCAGACTGCAAATGTGCACTTAGGACTGAGTGCAAAACAAGTGGAGTGAAATCACAATTCTTCATTGACTTCACACCCCAAGACTTCCCGGCGTCTTTCTCCAAACATTCTCCCACCAACACAGCACAGTTTTGCTGTTGCACACCAAGATTCACTTTTCTGAAAGCATCTTTACCTCTGGTTTAAAACAAGAGGAGGGTTGGGTTTTTTCCTGTAAAATTACAACATATCTGTAGTAATGTTGATCTGAACAAATTATATGGCCAATCTTTTTCACCTGCAAGAGCCAGATGTGTCTCCCATGACAGCTTTCTTCTTTGTTCTTGCTTACATGATTAAAGAAATATTAAAAATATTCACCTTCTCGAAAATAATTTTCTTGAACATGGAAGCTCACACCTACATACACTGTTATCCTTGAAAGACTGCTTTATGGGTTGGGATTCAGCAGCTAGACACTGGCAGCTACACCACAGGATGCTTCCTTTCCTCCTCAGAAAGTCAATTTCTGTGAGATGAAGACCATGCTGTCCCCTGCAAGCTATTGCTAAGTAGCTGCCTTGAGATTACCTTTCTGAAAACGCCACTGCCTGAGTAAATGCTGTGCCTTCTCACATGGTGGGTGCTGCCTCAATTTGCAGGGGCACCCCTCTTCCTCTGGCAGCACTGCCCCTCACACCGCGCTCTCCCGCCCAAGCCCAGCCTCCACAGACCCCATGTAAACAAGTGATTTTGGCTAACTGCGTGGGTGTAACAACCCTCTCCATTGGCACAACTGAGTCTAGAAAATGGATCAACTGCATCAGCAGCCACAGGCTCTGACGTATTTTATCTTCTGCCCACTTCCTACCCCTCTCCAGCTGGTTAAAAGCAAGTTTTTGAAGGTAGCCTGCTCTTCTGATCACGCACCTGATTTTTGCAAGACTGTCTGAATGATCTTGTAAGCAACTCACAGACCAACTCATGGCTGTCCACATATAAATGCAATTAATTTCTGGCCCTAAGATAAACTATTCTTTACCATCCAGTCCTGCAAACTCTTGTGCACGTCCTTAACATGACATCCATGAACACTTCCATTAAAATCAACACAACTATTCAGATGCATGAATTTAAAGCACATCCATATGTGCTTGCAAGATTTTTGCCTGTTTCTGCTGCCATTTCATGTCTATTGAGCCCCTATGACTTGGCATATTTAGAAAACATCTGCTGTAGTTAACAGAGTCCATACTCCTATTTTTCCCCTCTTTCTTTTTTATGTTCTCCCTCAAAGACATGACAGCATTGAGTGTAAATGGAAGCAATATGCTATATATATGCAGAACCTAATAGATTCCGTCTCAGACTGATATATATGTGAAACTGAACCAATACATCTTTAAACCCATAAGATCTGCAGATGTCATTTATAGCCTTGTAAATTACAAACTTTTACTGTCTTATTTTTACAGTTGATGATTGTAAAATATAAAATTGTGCATTATCACTGTGTAATAGCACGAGCTTTAGAAACACTGCTACAGAAGGGAGTGTATATTGAAAGTCAGAGTATTCAAGGGAGCCTTATAATGCAATTTTAAGCTCTGCAGCTGACTATATAATAAAACTGTAAAGCCAGATATGAAACAATGTCTGCTAATAACAGGAAAGTGAAAACTGTATTGAAACCTGGGGCTTCAGAAACCAGCAAGAAAAAACGGACGCATAGAGGACATTTAATTAAGGATAAAGACTGCTTGAGTCATGCTGGGGCATCTGGTCACCCTACATTAAACTGAACGCTACTGTGAATAATAAAGTACATAAGGATGGCGTAAAAATAACTTAAAGGCAGTGTTGCAAGCTGACAAGAGCAAGGAAGTCTTGAGTTAAGGTTCCCGCTCCCCACCTTAAATCACCCTCCTGTGGCTGAAGTTCATTGCAGCCACCTTCGGTGACACTATTTCTCCCTAACAGCCTGGGCAAGAGCAGAGACCCAAATGGCCAGAACAGGTTTCCAAAACATGTAATTTTGCAGACACCAAATGGGACTGCATTGCCTTCTTGGGTGGCTGGAGACCAGCACACTTCCCAGCAGGCTCTCCTGCTCACAGCATTCAAACACAGCAAGCCTCCCCCGCGGGGCACGTGGCACACGTTACCTTTCGGGCCCCAGGCTCCCCGGTGCTGGGTGTACCATCCCACACCTTCTGTCTGACCACGGCCCGGTGGCCTCCTGAGCTTCCCCCGGAGCGCGACAGGTTGCATGCATCAGCCAGGAGCAATTTGAGCATGTGATGGGAAACAATAGCACTTATGATTGTAAAAGTTACCGTCCTCATGGTGTTCCCCTGTGCTAAACACTTCACTGCACAGCTTTGAGGATCTTCTTACTACCACTGCCTTTTGGCAACAAGCCCCCGAGGAGGGAGGATCACAGGATGCACAAACAGCACAAAGCAGCAACAAACTCATAAAACTCCCCTGGTTTTCATCCAACTCTTAGCATATCAATCTAGCACCTCATGAAGATTTCTGATCCCAAAGTTGATGGCTACCAAACTAACCATGGGTCAAAGTCCCAAAGATACTCTGTTCACTGAAATGCTGCGGAGAGAGCCACAACTCATGTTCCCTGAGGGGCAGGCTGAGGTGAGGAGCCCACAGAGAGAACTGCTGTAGATACCCCAACTCTGCAAACACCTTCAGCCACAGTTTGTGCCTTACTGGGCACCAGAAAACCTGCTGCACAGCCCCAGTTTTGCTCCCAAATGGGCATCTCACTGTCTGGACATCTCTCCTTACAGTGTCCTCCTGAACAGACTCTCCGGTGTCTAAAAGGGATCACCTCATATTGCTGCTTTAGGACAAAATTCAATTAAAAAGTCTGTCAGCCATGAGAGGCATGCCCACAGGGAGCCAGGCTTCATTAGCTCCCATGCTCACAGCTCTATTGCTCTGTATAGTGCCAAACCAGAAGGGCTTTTACACAGCTTCTGGCAATTTCTCCTCTGTACATCTCAAGTTTACCCATGCTACCATACAAAGGGGATCCCCGAAAGGCTGCATTGTATACAATAACATATTTATTGCAAAATAGCAAGGAGAGACAATATCAATTGCTTATTATTGACTATTTTGGGGGCATATCCTAATTTTGGCTCTCTACAATAAAAACTTCATAACCCAGGGTCAGTCCTCCTCCCTCCAGCTCAACAAAAGAGAGCCCTCCTGAAATGTGACAATGTTTTCCCAGATCTACTGAAAAAATGGGTTGAAAATTATGCTGAGACACAGGGGAGCTCCAGAACTTTGCAGCTTGCACATGTTGCAGAACACAAGTGCCATCCTATTCAGAGCAGAAATGGGGATGAGAACCCAAAAAAAGTAATTTCAGAGATGCTGGTCCTGCTGAGCTCCTCTTAGGCAGATTCCTATTTCTACCTGGAATCACATTAAAGATCAAAATACCATTTTATTGCTGGGCCAGGGAGAAATTGCAGCTTTCACTAATCTCACCTTTATGGAAAAATTAAAAACAGAGAGAAGAAAAAAAAGCAAGAAAAATGAGCAGGTGGTGATCTATGCAATCATAAGTTTGATATTGGCTCACTTTCTAAGTAATACTTATGGGAATTTCTTTTTTTTTATGTGCCTTCTGTTTTCGTAGTGTGGCTTGACCATACTTTCTCTGTGACAACACTCAGAGTCTTACATTTGCACTTGCCTCCAACATCTGGAGGCAGTGCATGAAAAATTGGGTACTATGTGACCTGCTATAAAAACATTGTCTCACATACCTACATGTGCCTTTTACAATAGCTCCTTCCTCCACCTTTCCTCATCACTAATCTGGTCTGGAAAACTGGTCCTCAATATTTTTTAATTTTTTTTTTTAAATATGCTATGCACGTGGCAGGTGAATAAAAAAAATAGCAGAATTTGAGTGAAGAGACAGAGGCAATAGCACGAAGTGTTCTGAAGAGATAGGAGATCAAAAACGGTTTCATTCGCATATCCCTTAAGGGTCTATTCATATATATAATAGACTCATCATACCCTGGAATTACTTTGCGTGGCAGCTCAGTGTGCGCACATTTTTATCAGCCGGCTTCCAAAAGTGCATGCCTTTAGGAGGGACAGCCGCCACGGCAGCCTGCGTACGGCGGCAGGAGAGCTGGGTGCCCGGAGCTGGCCGCTGCTGCTGCTGGAAGCAGAAAGTCCAGCCTCAACCACAGCCAATTTTCAGAAACAGGTGAGGTTTTGAAAACAAACACACTTGAGATAAAATGCACAAATATAAATATACATACATATATAGACACACACACATATATGTGTATTTATGGACTCAGGAATCTGACAAGCCCTGGGACCACAGGATGGTTATGGCAGAGATTTGCATCCCGGTGTCCCGAGTCCTGGGCTACCATTACCCTGACCAGCGTATTTTCCTTTCTCTCATGGGAGCCCTCACTAGTCAGGGAGCTCCCCAGCAGGGCCAGGAAAGGGGAGGTGAGCCGCTGGGAATGTAGGAATTACTCTGTGCACGGAAGGGTTTTTTTTTTTCTCCTCTTGTGTCAGCACTGGTGCTTCTGCTCAGTCTGAGAGGAGCCCGATATGGCAGTGTCACAGCATCCTTTCCGAAGTGTCCTCTGAATGAGACGAAGAAAAAGGAAAAGAAAAAAAAAAAAAAAGGGAATTATTTCAAATATCTGCTACCTTTCCTTGAAAGCCTCTGTGTTACTTTCTGGCCAACCCATCCCTCTTGGGGCTCCCTCCTTTGGGAAAAGCCACGCTTCAAGAGATGCCACATCCCAGGCAGCCATAAATTCATTTAAACTGACGCACAGCCCCTAAATGCTGGCTGGAAGGCAACCCTCCAAACGCCACAAATGAAATGCTGGATTACTGAAGTCAGCAGTTCACCGAGTCAATGGGTTGCCGTCCCGGGGCCTCGGCAGTGCTGAGCCAAGTCCTGCTGTCCTGAGCGCACCCACGAGCCTCAGCACCTCCACGGGCCTATTCCCCATTGCCACCCATTGAACTCTTCCTTTTTGTTAACTCGAACCTTCAGCTAAAAGTAGTGAGTACTGCTGATGCACACATCAATTAAAAAAAAAAAAACAAAAACCACCTTGATATTTTAGTGATAGAGATAAGGCTTGAAAAACCTAGATAAGTGTGTCCCAAAAGTTCAGAAACCAGAAATAAAAGAACAAATACATTACAATTTTTAAGCAAGTCTCAGAGGGTTTAGGGAAGTCTGGCTCATGATTTTTTAGTATCTGTTTGACAATATTGCCCAAAACGGCAATGCTGATGTCAACATTTCACAAATATTCATGAGAGAAATAAAAGCAACAAACAATATATATGTTTTAGCTTCAAAAATGGGAAACGCTACAGGAATATTGGAGTATAAATGAGCATTGCAGGCATCAAAATATACGCTAAGATGAGACTTATTAAATAGGTTAGTATAAGGAAAGACCAGCATTAACATCACTTAGCAGTAACTCTTCTTCCATATAACACTCCCACAGCATTTAAATATCAAGGAAAAAACTACTTGCAACTGAACTGCAAGACGCAAATGGTCTTGCCCTGGAAGCAACACTCCCCCCTACCCTTTTTCTGGGCTTTTTTTTTATCTTAGCCTGGAACCTCAGATTTGAAGTGGCTGCTTTAATCTCTCCCCTTCTGCCCACCACCTCTTCTGCAGACCAGGTCTGCTCTCGACCGCTGCCTGCCAGTTTGACTCCCCTGGCTCTGGTGAGCCTGCACCAGAGCACCCGCAGGGGGAACTTAATTCAGCTGTCACTCCTCCAGACCCGACCCACGGTCCCGTAGCTGCGTCGGCTCTGCAGGACTGATGGGGATAAAAAGTAGCTAAGAACTTATTTTTGTGACTGAAGTCAGCAGATACGGCTATGCACAGAGGCAGCAGATGTGTCGAGTAAGAGCGTTTTTAAATGGTGACTTCTCAAAGTGGGATTTTACTGTAAGTTACACAGCACGACAGTTTCGTGATCTCTCAGCCCTGAGACCATCCCTGTAATATTAATTATATACTTTCCAAAGTGCTACCCTTAACATTTTTCTCAGTGCTAGCAGAAGTAGTAAGAAAGGGCCAGTACCTTCCAATAAATATAAATTTTCTCTTACTTCCGAGGTAGTCTAATCCATACAGATACATTTCAAGGTCTGTCAAAGTTATTCAGGATCATTCCATAGCAGCCTGGATGCCCTCTACCCTGGAGTTTTACCAAGATGTACTATGGAAACAAATCCAAGAATTTTTGTTGAATTTTTGTTACCTGGTCCACAGAAAGGTAATGTGACATATTGCTGGATAAAACTGTGATATTTATTAGGCAAATAAACCAACAAATGAAGAACACAAAGATGATGCCAAATGCAAAAATGACACTCCTGTCACTGCAAGAAATATTCAGAATTGCTCAACTCGAATTAAGCATAGGATTTAATAAACTGCTTCTTGCAGATCTGGTTATAACTAAGTTTTAGCAGCAATAGGTTTTACTGCTATTCGGGCTTAGAAACAAAAGCACTGGCGAGGCTCTGTGGCCAGCATTATTCAGGGGACCGCTAAATAAAAGTCATCATAGCAGCGCACTCTAGCATTCGAATATCTGAGCTGTGAATAACACGATGCTAGCACGCGCTAGTCCTTGTATCTGCCTGTTATCAACAGTGTGGGTGTCAGCAGATGCTACCCCAAATATGCTGTTAATTATGCAAGCCAGGAAACCCAACCACAAGACAAGGGGCTTAGAAATTTGAACAAGTTGATCCCAGCTTGAGAACAAGGCCCCTCTGGCCTGCAGAGAACGGTGCTTAAGCTTTTCCTAGCGGGTTTCCATCCCTCAGCTTGTAACATCTATCCTTGGGGGTCTGCGAGGATCAGTAATGTAATGCAAAGTCTTGCATAACATTTGAACATCGCTGCCCCTGAAATACAAGCTTCTCCTGGATTCGGTGTTGCCAGGCTGTCAGGAACAACTCCCTAATCTGGATGCCCTCACCAGCCGCAGCAGCACCGGCAGACCCCTGCCCCATCCCCCAGCCAGGAGGCTGCCCCGGGCCCCTCACCCCCAACCCTGCCCCTGCCCCTGCCCCTTCCCTTCCCCTTCCCTTCCCAGGGCAGGGGCAGCCACCAGCAGCTGGGGAGGGCAGGAGAGCGGCCGCATCTCGCAGGGCAGAAATCCTGGAGAGTGCCGGGATGAGGGACACTTCTCACACTAGGAACATCCCAGTTCATCATTCTCCTGTGTCACAGGGACAGGAGAGCTACCAAGAGGAAAAAAAAAAAAAAAAAAAATCCCAGAGAGGATCAGAGCACTGCTAGAGGTTACAGACTTGCACAGATGTGTTGCCAAGTGCACGTGTGCTCCCAAGGACCCGCTCTCCCAGCAGCGAGCTCCCCATGAGACCGTGAACAGGCAGAAAAAGGCCACATTAAACCCCAAGCTTTCACCACCTTTGTCTAACAGGACAATGAGGAGCAGCTGGCTCTTGTTTGCTCCTATGGCAAATAATCTGGTAGCTAAATCCTGTCTTTACGCAGGTGGCTTTCAAATCACATGGCTGGGCTGGGCTAGGCTAGTCCCACAAATGGAGAAACCACCCCAGCCTATGCAGGGACCTCAAAAAAAAAAAAAAAAGGTAAGTCTAGCAAACAGACAGAATTGAAAATCCTGGCCATCCTACATCGCCTCAGACCTTAGACCTGGATTACAAGTAAATTTTATTTTCCTGCAATAAAACATTCGCCTTTACAACAGGAGCATCAAGCTGACATTTGAAATACACCATTTGACTGGAATTACACCAAGAGTGAACACTGCACAGTGACTGCATCACTGCACACGGCTGACAGTAATTATTAATAGGACTGCTCTTCCTTTGATAGGCATGCATTACAGATGGCTGAATAACAGAAACATTTGTGAACAATTGTTTGGTGGCGGGAAAAAAAAACTGCTGCCAAAAATTTAACGCTTAAACACAATGCAATTAACCAGCTCCAAAGCTGAGCTCTTGCAAAAGCACGATCGCTTTCATGACACCCGCTGAGCTCTGCGGGAGCACACACGTGAGCGGCGTTTACAGGGTCAACAGCGGCTGGGGCAGAGGTGGTTAGACTCACAAATCACCCTCCCCACAGGTAAGCTGCCCAAGTTATCAAGGAATTATTTTCACACGGATTTGTTCAGAGCTGTCTACTGCTAGAGCAATGTGCAGAGAGGTGAACAGAGTCCTGACCTAGTGAATGGCTGTGCAGCCATATAACCACATCAGTGGCTGGCACCCACGGTATATCCACTGCTAAAAAGAGGAGGTAGAAGTCTCTTTAGCTCTTCCAGTAAATCTAAATCAGGGGTATGTCTATAATAGCAAAGGGATTCACGGGCTGAATCTGAGAGGATCTCTAACTCCAGGAACTGGATAAAAATGTCAGCATAAAACAAACAGTAATGGCCACATTTCCATCCCAAAATCAGAAAACCAGGTTTTGTCTTGCAGAGGGAGACAAAGGAATTACCCTTTGTTACAAAGTGTTTTCTTTACAAGAAGATCTCAGGAGGGTAGGAGGAAAAATTGTGCTTCATTGAAAGAAATATTAAAAAAAAAAAACAAACCAATAACATAATGGCCCAAAATTTTATCCTCAATCAAACCCGGACATCCACATGTAGCCCACGCCAGGCTCAAAGTGCAATGCCTCACATGCAAGTGTTTCTCCTGCCAGTGCTCATATACCTCACTTAATCTCAGGTGCTTGTCACCGCTCCTCACCTGAGCCACGCTACAGCTGAGCTCATGCCTGGCCGCATCCCGCGCTGATCGGGACCCCAGCCTGGGGACTGGCCTTCCTGGCTTGACCTCACACCTGCCTCCACACTATGGACTCCCCTGGTGGTCTTGGCCGACCGGAGACTCTCCATGTTCAGGTACCGTGGGACTGCACCTCTGGCCGGCGACACGCTGCCCCGTCTCGGTGTCCATCACGGGGCAGCGCTGCTCCTGCTGCTCCCGGGCAGGCAGGGGCACCGGCTGCCTCCACTCTCCTCCCTGCCACCTCTCCACGCAAAGCACCCTGCCTGGGACTTCCAGCATCTCCAGAGCTGGTGACCATCACAGCTTCCATGCAAACACTCACTGAGGCCCAATACCTCACCTCAGGAAAGTGCAGTGGGTTTGGCATATCCCCAAAACTCCTCACTGTGAGTTTGTCATGACTGCCTCCAGTCTGATCCATGGTGGCAAGGTACCTGGGACTACTTCAGCAAACGCTGCTATTCTCTCTGTCCACTCATGATGCTCTTTCTGCTTTCTTTTCTCTGCTGTTTTTAGGCTACAGAATTTTCAGATAGTCAAAATTTTAAAAAACATATAAGACCAAACTAAATAAACTGATCTAAAAATAGATTGAGCTGAATGACTAAAACACTGAAAAGAATCGTCACTTACTCCCAACATTTCCACTAACTGGCCTTTACAGTATACTTTAAAGAAATGCAAATTTTAATAGTAGAATTAAATGTTTTTATAAGTTCATTTTTAGAAAATTAATGCCACCAGTTCTTACCAAAAAAAGTCTCCAAGCATTTCTACTTAACGTTTAAAAGAGATGGAAACGAGTAAACACAGCTGTCTGTCTGTAGGAACAAATAATCAAAGAGCCTGAACTGTAAATTGTCCAAACTCAGAATACATCCTTCAGCCAGGCTTGTAATTGATGTCAGCTATTCAGAGCAGCAAATAGCAAAGTCCTACCACTTCTCTCCCACATGAAGTTTTTGGCATTTCAGATCTATATTGGCCATATGATCTTAAAGTGCTATCTGACATTGACTGATAGGGCAACAGTTATCCCAGGGTTTTGCTATTATTCCACTTACATTAGAAAGAAAGATGACAAGTATGGCTTGTAACAGGGGCCCCACCAGTTCAGCTGAGCAAAGCTCATGCAGCAACCTGCCTGCTGCGGACAATTAAGTCATGTCACCCTCCAGGGAGTGAGTCCAGGGCCATTCTCGCTCCCAGTGACTTCAGGTGGGAAACTCCAGCTGTCCCCCAGCATGTCAGGCTGAGGAAAACATTCATCGCAGACAGACAACCTCAGCCAGCTCTTCAAGTACAGCGTCAAATCGGTGTCGAAAAAGGTTAAAAAGTAAAAACCACCAAGTCTCTTTTCACCCTCTTGAGCTCTGACTCAGCAGGTTCCCACTACATTCTCAGCAGGGATGCACGTAACAATCAGCATTGCTCAATTAATGGAGTAACAATATTAACACTGAAATGCCAGAAAGCATGCTATAGCAGTTATAAAGTGGCAGGCTCCTGTGCGGGTCACAGTCTGTTGGCTGCACTGCTGCTCTCTTTGTTTTGCTGAGCTTGGGAACATATTACTACAAACAACAGCTACATGCTTTGCCCTGGCATGGATGGCCTTGTTGCAATGGGGGAGCCATCTTGAAGAGAAGATGGAATACATAGCATCATAGAATGATTTGGGTTGAAAGGGACCTCAAAGACCATCTAGTTCCAACCCCCCTGCCAATGGGCAGGGACACCCTCCACTAGACCAGGCTGCCCAAAACCCCATCCAACCTGGCTTTGAACCCTTCCAGGGATGGAGCCACCACACCCCCTCTGGGCAAGCTGTTCCAGTGCCTCACCACCCTCACAGTGAAGAATTTCTTCCTAATATGTAATCTAAATCTACCCTCCTTCAGCTTCCTCCTCCATCTCCTTCTCCCTACCCAGGATTGATGTGGATGGTTTTATTATGCAGGCCCCTAAGGTCTTTGTTCACCCTTATGTGAGCTGTTTAATACTACTAATTAATACTGTTGGCATATTATAGGGTTTGTGGAATCTGGTCTTGTCCTGGTGTAAGAGAAGACGCCGTTTGGGTGAGGCGATACTGAAATGTGCCCTGAGGTGGCTGTTCCCTGGGTGGCAGGGTGTGTGGAAGGATTTGGGTAGATTCCTAGGACAGTTTTGCAGCCAGGAGTATCAAGGATCAGAAGCCCACTACACCCCAACTGAAAAAGAGATACTAGCAGCACATGAGTGGATTTGAACCACTTCAGAAGTTGTTGGTACAGAAGCATATCTCCTCTTGACACCTCAATTGCCCATGCTACACTGGAAGTTCAAAGGAAACTTTCCCTCTACACATCACTCAGCCAGCACTACACGGAGTAAGTGGGTAGCATTCATCATGCAACGAGCTCGACTGGGGAAACTCAACTGCCCAGGAATCCTGGAAGAGATCCTGGACTGGCCAGAAGGCAGAGATTTTGGAGCATTGCCTGAGGAAGTGGCTCATGCCCAAGGCATACCACCATACAATGAGTTATCAGAAGACGAAAGGTATGCTTTGTTTATTACTGATGGATCCTGTCGTATGGTAGGAAACCATCAGAAGTGGAAAGCTGCTGTGTGGAGTCCCATACAACAGGTCAGTGAGGCCACCAAAGGAGAAAGTGAGTCAAGCCAGTTTGCAGCAGTGAAAGCCATCCATCTCACCCTAGAGACTGCTGAACAAGAAAAGTGGCCAGTACTCTATATTGACTCCTGGATGGTGGCTAATGCCCTATGGGGGAGGCTACACCAGTGGAAGAAAATCAGTTGGCAGTGCAGGGGTAAACCCATCTGGGCTGCTGCATTGTGGCAGGACATTGCTACCTGGGTAGAAAACATGGCTCTAAAGGTACATCATGTAGATACTCACATGCCCAAAAGCTGTGCCACTGAAGAACGTCAAAACAACGAACAGGTAGACAAGGCTGCCTGAAGCAGGTCAGGTAGACCTGGACTGGAAGTGTAAGGGTGAGCTATTTGTAGCTCGATGGGCCCACAAAACATCAGGACATCAAGGGAGAGATGTAACATACAGATAGGCTCATGATTGAGGGGTGGACCTGACCATAGAGGCCATCACACAGGTCACTTGTGAATGTGAAACAGGTGCTGCATTCAAGCAAGCCACACAAGTAAAATCTCCCTGGAACAGAGGGTGGTAGATGGATGTTCAATATGGCAAGGCCTGGCAAGCACTACATACTCAACATGGTGGAAGCAACTACTGGTCGGTTAGAAACATACTCTGTAAACTGTGCCACTGCCTGAAACACCATCTTAGGCCTTGATAGGCAAATTTTGTGGCAACATAGTACCTCAGAAAGAATGGAATCAGACAATGGGACTCATTTCTAAAACAACTTCATAAACTCCCCGGCAAAGAAACACAGCATTGAGCGTATATGTCACATCCCCTATCACCCACAAGCCTCTGCAAAGATTGAGAGATATAATGGACTGTTAAAGACTGTGTTGAGACCATTGGGCAATGGGGCATGGAAGCACAGGATGCAAATTTAGCAGAAGCCACTTGGCTGGTTAACACCAAAGGATCTGCTAACCATCCCAGTCCTGCCCAGAAAAAAACCCTACATACTGTGGGAGGTGATAAGGTACTTGTAGTGCACCTGAGAAAGTGGGTGGGGAAGGCAGGGTGGATTGCTTCTCCCATGGGAAAAGGCAAAGCCATTTGTGGGATTGTCTTTGCTTAAGGGCCTAGATGTACTTGGTGGGTAGTGTGGAAGGATGGGGAGACCTGGTGTGTGCCTCAAGGAGACTTAACCTTGTGAGTAAAATAATCTGTGATGTGAGTTGTATGTTGTAGGAAGTAATGTACCAGGAATGACCTGAACCGACAAAGAGTGAGTTTTGCAAGGAACCAGACAAGTGCAACAATGACCCAAACCAAGCCGGTGCTGGTGCCCCACAATCAGACATACTGCTTCTCCTGTTTCAAACACCCATCTTGATAGATGAGGCCCAAGTCATAGCCTGTTTGTGAACATCTGGAGCAGCAGAGGAAGCCCATAGAACAGGAGAGTAATATCTATCTGTTAAAGAACAGGGGAGAGTAGTTAATGAGAATGTATAAATCTGCATGTTGGGTATAAAGATGGTTTAAGTATGTAGTTTAAACTGTAAGTTTTGGTAAGAAGGCATGTCAGTAATGAGAATTAAATACAATGTAATGGTTAGAAGATATATATATGTGTGTGTGTATTAAATTGTGTGGGACCTGAACATGCTGCAAATGGTATGGAATAAGAGGTAGAGATTGTATTGGGTCTGGCAGAGGTGGAGTTACTGTTCCCCACAGCAGCCCTCGCAGCACTGTGCTGCGTACGGGCACCAGCAAGGTGTTGGTAACGCACTGGTGGTTTTGGGTGCTGGTGAGCAGCGCTGGCACAGCACCAAGGCTGTGTCTCTAACAGCCCCCTCACCAGCAGGCTGGGGGTGGGCAAGGTCTTGGGAGGGGACACAGCCAGGACAGCTGACCCCAACTGACCACAGGGATATTCCATACCATACCATGTCTGCTCTGCAATAAGAGCTGAGAGAAAGGAGGAGGAAGTGGTGGCATTTGCTATTTGTGATGTTTGTCTTCAGAGCAACTGCTACACGTACTGAAGCCCTGCTTCCCAGGAAGTGGCTGGACGTTGCCTGCTGTTGGGAAGTAGAGGATAAATCTTTTGGTTTTCCTTTGCTTTTGCTTTATTAAACCACCTTTATCTTGACCCATGAGGTGTTTTTTCTATCTTATTTTCTCCCCTCTCCCCCATCCTGCTGAGGAGGGGAGTGATAGAACATCTTGGTGGGCACCTGGCATCCAGCCAAGGTCAACCCACCACACCAGTGTCAACAACTTTCTCTACTGCTGACACATGAGACAGTGGTGAGATGTTCGTCCCATCTGGATGCTTCCAGCTGACTCTCACCAGCATGGTCACCACAGGGTGAGAAAAGCAGGGGCAGACCATATCTCCTCACCTACACAGCAGCAAAGAGATCTGCTGGCAAAGGAACCCACTGTCACCAGTCACACCATCTCTTCTGGGAGATGGAGCAGCTGGTACACACATCAATACCTGCCCGAAACACCACGGAGATCGCAAACAGCATGGACCCTGGGAGAAAGAGTACAAGAGGTGGCTGGGAGAGTTTGGGGAGCATGTTGGGAGGTCAGTACCTAAAACTGAAGCCACTGTAGTTCCCTTCACTGGACAGCACTGCTATAAAAGCCTTCGTTACAGACTGAGCGTAGTCAGGAGCCAGCACAAGCATCAAGTGCCGAAATCCCCAGACCTTCAGGCCAGCCCCTTGCAGACCTGCAAGAGAAAAGGGGGAAAAGCTGTTGCAACTCTGTGTTGTTGCTAAAGACTGCCGTAAGTGTAGAAATGTACCGATAAGGACATTGTCAAAGCCTACTGTAGGATCCCCGAATGTTGCCATGCCAAATGCCAAATCTTTCATTACAGAAAAATTTCCAGCTGTCTCACTTGAAAATGAATTGTTTCCTATCACTAAGGCAAAGCTGTCGCACGCCAAAGAAAAAAGAAAAAGGCCAAATAAAATCTGCTGCTTCTCATTAGATCAAAGGTTGGCAGCAGAGATAAACCACCACACAAAACGACATTTATTCAGAAGAGCAATTGACTACAGACTCATTTGTCACTTTTAATAATACTACAGTTGTAAAATGATGATAATGGAAATCAAGTTACCCTAATGATAATAAAATATTTGTAAACTAAACTTGTTCATTTTGACTATAAAAGAGACATTGAAATAATTTAACTGCAGAGAATAAAATTGAAATGGGTCTGTAATTACATAGATTTTCAGCATCTTCTCCTTTATGAAAAGAACTAACTGCTGATGACTCCCACATTTCCGGCACCTTACTCTGCAAAACAAAAGATTAGAAATATGTACCAGATGTACAGAAAAGGGGCCCATAGCAACATTTCAGAAGTGATGCATACATTTCTTCCCAATTCTCCGTCTTATTAGTAGCATGCCAAGTGTCATATCTCATTAACCGAGTGAGCCTGCATGCTGGTGAAACTTCACTGAGTCAAGAGAAGGGACACAGCACTATTAATGAAGTCACTGGATCTCAAAATCCTCCTCGTCACCATCAAGGAAAACACTGGAGGATTTTTGGTGACTTTGATAAACCAGCACGCTGGCAAAATGCATATTGCTGTAGCCTGATAGGGCTTTCTTATCCCAAATGACCTGCCTTCACAGGTTTGATGAATTCAAGGTAAGGACTGCAGGAAATTCAGCATTTTTCTCTAACTTCTCGGGTTTCTTTGAATTCTGTTTTGACCCATTTTCTAATGATTTTCCCGGAACATTTCATATTAAACAAGTTCCAGGACCGTCAGCTGAAAAGTATGCCAGTCCCAAAGGAAAGACTGCAGGGAGCTGAAGAGTGCCTTGGTAGCTTGATTCATCCTTGGCTTCTTGCTGATATTTCAGATCTTATTTTATTTTAAATTAGAGCCACGTGAGTTTCTCCACCACATCTAGATTCTGGGAGAGCCAAATCTCTCTGATCTCAGAGCAAGTCAGTGCATCTCACAATTTTGCACATGCCTTTCACCCAGGCTGGATCTAAACCGTGTCGAAATCGATGACTCTGGTACTTCATCTCGGGGGCATTGCTCCCTCAGACCCACCGTGTATGACAATCTAGGATGCATTTTGAAACTGGATTACCTGACCTACTGCACAGGAAATGTCTCAGTTTCTCAAATGTCTTTGTCTGCAGGGACTTGCCTGTCATGTGTCAGAAATTTACAGAGAAAATCTAGACCTTAGGGAAAATGGCAAGAAACCAAAAACTGAAGCCAACACATAAAGGCATGCCAAAATTCTTGCCAGCAACTTTTTTATAGCTGCATTTTAAAACGTTCCTTGCGGTTTGAGTTTTTGTATTAAAAAGACTGTAATTAGTACTATACTGTCAATGCTCCTGCCATTAAGGAGGGAATCCAGAACAGCAGCTCCTGAGGACCTCAGGGGACTCTGAAATGCCTGTAAGTCCACCATATTCTTTGAAGGAAAACTATAAACCAAACTATCAGTAACTATCCTGAATAATTAATGTTAATATTGATGTAGCTAACAAGGGTGCTTAGCAGAAAAGAACAATTGTCCTCAAGTTCCATTCCTGCAACAAAAGGAGACCTCAGGAAGAAAATATTTTATCTCCTACTTTCTCATTCAGGGAATTACAGGGAGTTTGCTTCAAGAATGTCTCTATATGCATGTTTCTGATAATTATGTCTATATGTTTGTGTATAAAACTTACTGCAGAGACGGATGAGCCACGTACTTTGAACATAAGTGAGCTCAATTTCCTTGTCCTATTACAGGTTTCCTGCGTGGACCTGAACACGGCATGCAGGGTGGCCCCGTGCTGCAGTCAGAAACATGGTTTCAGAACATGTAGGCAAACTGGAATCAGCTTTAATCCACCAAAGCTGCATGGAAATAGATATCAGCAAAGCCACAGTCTCAGCTGGGGTTGTGCACAGTTGAGCCTGACTGCTGGGCTCTGCTGCCAGCAGCGTTGGACCAGGCACGCTGGAGCTGGGTCATGCGATTGCTCTTCCTCTAGTTATCACTAAGCATCCAGAGCCGAGGACACTCATGAGGCAGAGAGGGGCCTGCCTGAAAATGAAGAGGTTTGTGGTTTTCAGTTGAACGCAAACGGCACAACACAAAATACATTTCCTCTCAAGGCTGAACTTTGTGGTGAAAGCTTCTTGAATGTGTTGCAGTTTGTACCTCCATTCAATGTCAAGCTGTCTTCTCTCTATCACTGTACCTCCTCTTCCCTCTTGTAAAGGGAAATTATACAAACGCAGTCCTCCCTTTAACCTCTGTTTGGAGATGGACAGTGCCATGCATGCACAGACTGACTTGTGCAAGCCCAACAGGGCTCATTAGCCTATGCCTAATACCATGCTTATAAGGACCAGCTCCAGCCCTGGAAACAGCCTGCCCACTCTCCAAAGACATGGAAGATGCTTCAGGAAGCCTTGCCTGATCGGAGCTGCTCCAGGGAAAGCCAGCCCAACTGTCTATTTGCTAAGTGCTGAACTGGAACAGGAAACGACAGGGAGCAAAGTGCAGTGTTATCCCTCTAGCTTCCCTTGGAATCAGCTCATGCCCAGCCCGGCTTATTACCTCTGGCCCCAGACTGGTGCCCGCAGACCACCTTGGGTGACTCCATGCAATGGTTCACAGGACTCTGAGGAATCTTCTTTGCTGTTGCACAGTATGAAACAAACAGAGCCAGCTGGGGTGCAGCCATGGCGAGCTTAGATGTCTTTCATCCTAAGGGTAGAAAAGCCCCTTGAAGAAGCATTCAGATGCTATGCTGGCACACAGCCCTTGAAAACACAGCTCTCTACAGGTGCAAACACCCCGCCAGCATCAGCCAGCTGCAGGAGGCAGGACACAGTAACCAAATATGTTGTCTGATTCAGTTAAACATTATTTTTCCAATTACAACTGGCTGGTTGTATAACCTTCTTAAAATATGATCATGCAACATCTAAAAGAAATGCAACTGTATTTAACTTTGGTTGTTTTGAGGGTTACTTTTTTCCCTCTGCAGCTGAAGAAAATCATAGTAATCTCTGGAGTGAAAACAGTGATATGCCAGCTCAATCAACTCATAACCCTAATTCACCTGAAAAAATTAAATCCCTTGATCAATTTTACTAAAAAAAAAAAATAAAATAAAATTGCATGCTCTGGAATAAAATCTGAGTGAATTTTCAAGATATGCACAGATGCACAATCCACCCAATCAATCATATCCAAATCTAACATACAATTAGTCACTCACAAGTGCCAACAAGATTTCACACCCTATTTAATTTCCTTGTGCAAAACCCGGTATTTATTCATGTCCTCAAAGCTTCTAACTCATATGGTAACATTAATTTGTCCCAAGTCACATCAGAGAAAATTTGGTCAATAATATGCTAAACGTCAGCTTCAGTCTCTGACAAAACAATGCATGAATCCAAGATCCTGAGACTCATCAAATGTACTAGGTGCCAATGCAATTAATCAGCTCTGACCACTCATTGTAGCTTGAGGAACACACTCAATTTTAGTCCAAGAGTCATGACTTTGACACGGAAGAAAAAGAAAAATGCTGTCACTAGTTGTAGGACAGGAAATAATATGTTATTACACACAAAAAAAAAATACATCCTGATTTTGTCATGAGACTGACTGAAGCAATGAAGCTCAGATGGGCAAATGTGGGCTACAGTCCCAGGCTTCTCAGCCTGTTGGCCTTCACAGCGCAGACATTGCTGCCAGGGCCACCCTAGGCCAATGGAATAAGACCGATTAATTTCAGAGGCATTGGCTCAGTCCCGAAGTTTCTCAGCACTGATGCTGGAGGCCCACTGAATCAGAGTATTCCAGAGAAGTGTCTGGCATACTCTGAGAAGTAAAATATATGCGGTCCAAAACTAAAATATAGGCTGAGAGATTAATTTTGAAGAATGCGTTTTTAAAGAAGATATATACGTTCTTATATATGCATACGTATATATCAGGCACAGAACACTGCTATAAACACACCTCAAGTCTGCTGTCAATATCGTCGGATGAAGGACTGCTGTGATGTATGGTTTGTTTTCCTCTTCTAAAGAGCCAGAGGACCTATGTTCAGTGTTTATCAGTTTGCCTCTTTCCAGTCCTTAAAATAATGTACATATAAAAGAGGAGAGTGAAAGAAGTGCTTCACAGAGCCTTGTTTCCAGCTATAACCTAAATGAGTTTTGCACATGAGTGGAATCATTTACCGCTTATTTAACTTTCCAAGTGCTTTGGAAGACCTCTTGTAACATTGACTGTTTTTCTCTGCTTGGCTGCTGCTTTGACTGCCTCAAGCAGTTTCCCTCTGCACAGTCACAAAAAGAGATGTGGTCTTCTGGGTTTTATGACCATTGAGCAAGGGTTGTCAGCATAGCACTGCAGGACAGACTTCTAAGTCTGCAAAACCTCTCTCCACCAGCCCGGCGCTACCAATGCCAAGAGGGGCACGCTCAAAGCAGGTCATGCGGACAGCACTGAGAGCCTGGTACCGCTGTAAGGTGTTGAAGGGCTTTCATCACTGTCCTAGCGGTGGGTTTAAACCACCAAAGAGTATCATCTCGTCAGCAGCATGCCAAGTGTGAATGAGGTCTCAGAGATTTTTTGCTTTTTCCTTCTCTGTAGGCCGGACTCTGAGACTTATCACGCCCCCGCCTGTGGTGCCCAAGGGCTGCAAGCTTTTAAATTATGCTCCTGGTAACCATGGTGAAGTGCGTGGTCCCATTTCTTATGAATAAAGCCCTTCCCCAAACATCTTATAATGTGACTACCCATGAGCAAAAACTTATTCTTTGACTTCCTTTCCCTCCCTGCTCTCAGCTCTGATGCATCACAGCCACATGGAAAAAAAATCCAGTATTGCTCACAGGGTCATGAGGTGTAAAACTACAGTCAGCGCAAGGAGGTCAGTCTGTACAAAGCAATCACATATTTTTTGCTAAAATAGCCCTTTTTTGTCCAAGCACGTTCATCCTCAGGAACCTAGATTTTTCTGAACATCTTTGTGTTCATTACAACTCTCAAATTTAGGGTTTGCTCTTGACTTACAATTTCTATTCACCGGTCAAATCAGCTCTAACAGCTTCACCACAAATCTCTTACAGACAGTCTGTGTTACTCTTTTAATTCTCCCTCATTTACCCAATTAGCATTCTGTTAATTAAACACTGAAAGTGCCTTTACTTTCTTCAGAAAAACACATTCCTGCTTAACCCTTGATTTATAAGTGTACCTCTGCAGGCTGTTTCAATGAGATTAGAGTTTGCACATGTTTTTTGTTCTTGGTTTGTAGACATTATTCTGAGGAAATGTTGCAGTATAACATCAGACTTGCTGCCTGCCGTTTATACTGGAGTATTGCCGAGCATAGTTTGACTGCTGAGATAATTAATAGTCTTTAGTAACCATGATTCCCTGGCTGCGAACTTCAAAGACAGCAGTAGTTTCATATTCTTTCTGTGACTTGAAATAGCAGACAGTTATTATAACATTACATGATTTGGAAGTGAGGGGCTGTCCAGGAACCATTAATTGAAGCTGGCTAGAGGGGCTCCACCAAATCTACCTTGAGTCAAGCTTTGTATGAGGAAAGGATTATATGATTTTTCTAATTTTCTCCCCATTTCCATGTGCACTCTCTTGAATTCAAATTATTGTATTATCCAGCTTACATTACAATACATAACTGTGTGCCTGTCCCAGAACCACCCAGTGCTTAGTGACTTTCAGCTGAAGGCTCTGCCTTCCACCAGGCTTATACAGCTCCATTTGCACCTTCTGCTCAGTCTGAGGAAACACCAGGATTTGCGCCTGCGTGCAAGCACAAAAGCTTGGTATTTCAAGTCCCTTCACAGGTCTTCAAACCCCCTGAGAAATTCCTCAATGTATTTACTTTTTGTTCCCCTACCTCTTCATTTCTATGCCACATGCTTAAAGAATACAAACCAGATGTTGTATAATAAAGTGAGACACAGCAATTATAGCACCTCTCTATGGCTTCAGAGGTGTGAGTACGAAAGTCTGCTCTTGTGCCAAAATCTGCTGCTGCTCCATACAGATGAACACGTCTTTCTCCTCCTCCAGTGCTAGCTGTCAAACAAACAGGACAACACGTTGCCCAAGTTGTGGTACAGCATGATGGAGGAGGCTGTGCAGCTACCAGGGTGTCCTGTGGCCCCAGCTATGTGTGTGCCAGGTGGCCACCAAAAGGACCAGAGCTGTAGCCTCCTGCACTCCTCAAACTACCACCTAGTTATCAGCTTCACTGCTGATTGCACCACTAGCTGCAGAAGCCTGGTGTATCTTAAGACCACTACTCCATTGCACCAATGTGATGTTGAAGGGTCTTCTGGTTGTAAGCGCAATATGGCACACTCCGTGCAAATAAGAGGCTGGGGTTTTTTCCTGCCTGAGAGGCAGGGAAGCAGCATTGCTTGAGCACAGTGCAAACTGTATATACATCTGATGTGCATACAGTATACGGACCAGAAAAGGCTTCTTGTTGCAAGAAGCTCTCAATGTAGGTAAACGAGTCTTGACATAAAATCATGTCTATATAAACACATTAGTCGACTCTCATTTTATTCAAGCAGACACAAAGAGTACTGCACTTGTACAGCTGCTCTGTATCTATTCTTCTGATCTATGTACATTTGTACCTCAAAAATAAGAATTTATCTGAAGCTTACAGTTAGTTAGTCACCAGTTTATAAAGTTTTTCATCCAACTAGAGAAGAGTAATAGCACCACATAACTCAGGTGACCAGGCAGAAAAAAACACCACACACTGTTTGATTTACAGCAAATCCTCTTTTTGCAGCTTTTTAGACAAATGATTCCCAGCACAATTACAAATAATGAATGAAGGCATAAATACCACAATTTGTGAAGCATTTGGTGGGGGGGGGAAGCTGCTAAATTCATTAAAAATACTGCAGCCAGTCTTAGATTTAAAATGTAAACATCCATGTTGTCACCAAAGCAGCAGAATTTTTCTTTTCTTACACTTTTCATAAGATTCAGCATCCCACTTTTTCTTACCATTTAACATATTCCACATAGGTTTCTTCATCTGGAAGACTGTTGCTACTTATGTTGCCAGTGCATTTGAGATAATCCAGAAGTTGCTTTTCTCTGAGACATTTAAAAAAAAAAAAAAAGCAGCATTATTATNTTTTTCTTACCATTTAACATATTCCACATAGGTTTCTTCATCTGGAAGACTTGCTACTTATGTTGCCAGTGCATTTGAGATAATCCAGAAGTTGCTTTTCTCTGAGACATTTAAAAAAAAAAAAAAAGCAGCATTATTATTTCATCTATTTACTGTGAAACCCAAAGGAAATATTTCAAACGTATCATTTATTGAAGCAAAAATGAAAAAAAAAAAAGCACATTATGCTTTTGGAAATCAATTTTCAGCTCTTTTCTCAGATGGATTCATCAAAGACATATCAAGGGGCTTTGGGGGCAGTTACAGGACTTTTTGTTTTTATACTATTAAAAGTCAATTTTCTCTGTGGTTGCAATTGATTTAACGTAGCCTTTAGGATTTTTGATGCACAATTTTAACTCTCTGGAGAAAGCATGGCCATTTAAATAATCTAAATAGGACTAATATGTTTCCTTAGTCTTAGCTGCTTTCTTATTGTTTGTAAGAATTCAAATAAAATGTGCAAAAATATTTTCTCAGCCTTTATGACACTGGATGTTACCTGTAATTCATTTCAAAGAGAGCTAGACTGACTCCAAAGAGCAGCCTAGCGTTCATGGTCAGCTTCAGACATTTTGGTTGAAGAAACCATATAGTAAGCCCCAGGGGGAAAAAAAAAGTTTCTTCCTGACCTCCAAGTCAGAGGTTGGCTGAGGGCTCGGATCTCCTTCTCAGCTTCATGTTTGTTTCAGCTGTTCATGGCCAACACTGTGAATAGCTTCATTGTCTGCACCCCAGTCCTTTCAAAATCCTGCTGAAGTTTCGGAACGAGTCACATTGCCTGGCAATGAGGTCCGCTCCACTCACCGCTGCCAGTACGTACCAAGTTAAAAAGGACAAGTATTGAGCCAACTCACCTCTCCATCTCACTGACTGTCCCCTTGGTTTTGAGTGAACAAAAAGGGAATCTCTGAATAGGAGCTGAAGATTTCACTCCAAAAGGTATTAAAGATGTGATAGAGGTACTATCTGGTATCATTTCAGGTGAAAGTACACTGAAAGAATGGTAAAATCATTAAGATTTCAGTGCATGTGTCCTTTTTTCCCTAGCAGAAGAATCCAGATACTTCAAGCTCTTTAAGAAGAGAGACAGTAAAAGGTGAATGACAAAAGCTTGAGCAAAGGGTCAGCGGCAGGTCTCTAGGAATGATTACCCCTTACAAATCCAGGCAGCAGGGGATGCAAGGTGTCAAAGGCTGTGCAATCACCTCTGCTGAGCGTCTAATCACCAATGGGTCTGATCAGTGGAGAACATGAGGTGAGGCACCAGGAGAGGTCACTAAGCCGGAGCTACAAAGTGAATCACGCTGTTTTACACAGAAGTCCAAAAAAAAAAAAAAAACACAACCCAAAAGAAAGATGCAGCCTGCAGAAATCGCTGGTAAAGGAGATGGGGAAACAAAGAATTAGTAAAACACCTAGGAGGGAGAAAAGAAATGAAAATGACAACAAAGACGACCCAAGCACTTTTGCCAAGTCTGTGGGAGATCATTGAGTTTAGAGAATGGCTTCTTGCAGAAGCTGATTCCATAGAGTCACTGGCATAGGTAGAAAGGTGTATTGGGTTTGCATGGCAAGGTTTTGGTAGCCGGGGGGCTACAGAGGTGGCTTCTGTGAGAAGCTGATAGAAGCTTCCCCTGTGTCTGATAGAGCCAATGCCAGCCGGCTCCAAGACGGACCCGCTGCTGGTCAAGGCCAAGCCCATTAGCGACACTGGTAGTGCCTCTGGGATAACAGAGTTAAGAAGAGGAGAGAGAGGGAAAAAAAAAAAAAAGCAATTGCAGCCAGAGAGAGAGGTGAGAACATGTAAGAAAAACAACTCTGCAGACACCAGGTCAGTGAAGGAGGGAGAGGAGGTGCTCCAGGCACCAGAGCAGAGATTCCCCTGCAGCCCATGGAGAAGACCAGGGTGAGGCAGGCTGTTCCCCTGCAGCCCATAGAGGTCCATGGTGGAGCAGATACTCACATGCAGCTTGTGGAGGACGCCACACCAGAGCAGGTGGATGCCCAAAGGAAGCTGTGACCCCATGGGAAACCTGCACTGGAGCAGGCTCCTGGCAGGACCTGTGAGCGCTGCAAAAAGCATCACCCCTACCAAGCATCCTTGGTATCTGCCCAAGACACAATGGCAGAAGGGAAAGTGTGCCTGTGCTTCAGCAACCTCGATGCAAGCTCCAGCCCACTTAACACCTTAGCTCCATGCTTTCATTGGTTTAAAGGACCACATTGCTCTACTCACTGGAGATGTGGAGGCACTTTCCACCCTGTCTACATTGCTACCTGCACAGTGCCATCCAACAAACATCTGTACCTGGCAGATGTGGGGGTGCACACAATGAAGTATCACCATTAGGTCCACCAGAGCAGTGTGTTCCTGTGTTTCCAGGAACAGGTTTCATAGATGGCAGATGCACTGGTATAATGCCATCACATGGTGAAGGCAGGGAGAAGAGGGTAGAGGCTCTCCAGGGACATGGCCACATCCCTACCGCGTGGTTTGGGTTGTCCCCACACTGGGATGGACAAGTGTCTTGGGGAAGAGAGGCTACAGGTCCTTTTCCTGCCCCAGGCCAGGCTACAGTCCCTCACACTCTTCTTTTCTTCATGAGGAATGGGCCGACAGCAGAAATTTAAAACATGCATAAAAAGAATTGGCTTTCCACTAGATTGGCATACTTGCGGTCAGGGGGGATTTGGGAAAGCAATATATGCACATGTGCGTGAGTACATGCACATACAGTCTTGTAGGGACTGAGAATTAGATTTCCAGAATTAAAATGGGAAAATGTGACTCCATTTAATGATGGTCACCAGTTTTGTTCTACATTCCTAGATAAACCTGGGTGGCCACAAGACACCTTCACTTGTATCGTTAAAGGCTGTATTGATCATGATCCGTGGCAAGTTCAGAAACAAATCCCCGTACAACAAGATGGATACTTACCCCTGGATTGCCTTACCTTACCAAGTTTCAGCAAATGTACTGAGGCGTAAAGGTACCTAGTGGCTAGTTAGATGTTTATCAACACAGTATTTAGGCAGTACTGTTGTTTTTTTCACAGTGACAAGTTGCACATTTGTTTCACACAGTGTTTCCACTGCTTGTATGACTGCTAAAACTATATATTCAGGATAATGAGGTTTCTAGTGGCTTTGAAATGTTATTTAAATGCTGATTTCAGAAGTACTGTTCATAACCTCTGTTAGGTTTGCAGAGAAAGTACAATTTCCAAGAGGTTTATATCAGCATAAATCTATGAAGCTTTGTTGAAGCAGTGCACTCAGAGCAAAAATTTGCCACTCATTTGACTAGACACCCACAAACCACTGATCTCACTAAAAAGTAACTTGCTGCACAATAAACTGAAGGGCACAGGAAAGTATCTCAGTTAAATGCGAACCCTAAGTCCCTTTAAGGTTCTTTTTCTCATTTCCTGTCATTGCCCTTTGAAGTTTGAAGGTGTCATGGTTTAACCCGGCAGGCAGCTAAAACCACCACAGAGCTATTTGCTCACTCCCCCTCAGTAGGATGGGGAAGAGAATCAAAAAGAAAAATAAAAGGTAAAATTTGTGGGTTGAGATGAAGACAGTTTAATAGGACAGAAAAGGAAGATAATAATAACAATAACGATAAAAGAATATACAGAACAAGCGAAGCACAGTACAATTGCTCACCAATCAAAGCCGATGCTCAGCTAGTTCTCAAGAGGAATTGCCTCCTGGCCCACCTCCCCGTTTTATGCAGAGCATGACATCATAAGGTATGGAATATCCCTTTGGCCAGTTTAGGTCAGCTGTCCTGGCTGTGTCCCCTCCCAGCTTCTTGTGCACCCCCAGCCTTCTCATTGGCAGGGCAGTATGAGAAGCTGAAAAGTCCTTGACTACTTGGCCACAACTAGAATCATCAGTGTGTTATCAACATTATTCTCATATTAAATCCAAAACACAGCACTATACCAGCTACTAGAAAGAAAATTAACTCTATCCCTGCCAAAACCAGGACAGGAGGAAATTTTCCACAGTCAGTTTGTTATCAACCCAACTCAAAAGTACTTCTGCAAATGGAGCAGTAAGCCTGCTTCTGCATGGCGGGGGTCAGGGAATGAATGAATCTTTGCTTCTGGTTTTCTAAAAAGCCAAGGTCTGCAGCCAGATATGTGGCTGGGCTGCTGGATGACATCACGTAAGTCACTCCATCTTCCTCTGCTTCAGATTCCCACCTGCTTGGAAATGAACTGACCAAAACACTTTGAAATTGTCTGGTCAAAATCCTTGAAACAGCTGGGTATTATTTTTATAAGAAGAAACATAGCCCTGTGCATATGCCATGGGGACAGAGCAAGGAGTAGTACAGCAGGTCCTACCCTGGCTCTCACACAGCCTTCCTCTGTAGGTCAGCTCATCCCACTTTGCCTTCCTTTCCTATGCCTTGTGTGGTATTCACTGCATATTTGTTAGCCATGACACCCCACCTACCAGAATACTGTGCTAAATCTTGCTGTCTACCATATAAAGAAGACTCTGAATCAGAGACTCACAGAAGGGCTGAGGTTGGAGGAGACCTCTGGAAGCCATTTCGTCCACCCCCTCTGCTCAAGCAGGGCCACCTAGAGCTAGTCACCAAGGACCACGTTCAGATGGGTTCTGAATATCTCCAAGAAAGAAGACTCCACCACCTCTGTGGGCAATTTGTGGCAGTGCTCAGTTAGCCTCACAGGAAAAAAGTGTTTCCTGATGGTCAGAGGCAACATCTTGTGCTCCACTTTGTGCCCATCACCTCTGGTTCTGTCACTGGGCACCACTGAAAAGAGCTTGGCTATGTCCTCTTTCCACCCTCCCTTCATGTGTTTGTACATGTCGATGAGATCCCTCTGAGCCTTCCCTTCTCCAGACCAAACAGTCTCAAGCTCTCTCAGCCTTTCCTCATAAGACAGATACTCCAGCACCTTAATCATTTTTGTGGCTCTTCACTGGACTTTCTCCAGTAGCACCATCTCTCTCTTGCACTGGAGAGCCCAGAACTAGATGAACATCTGTCAATACTGGAGAAAAAAAGCCATAATATTTATAAAAGACAAAATAACTTCCCTTAGAGTTACACACTTCAGGAGTCTCCTGGTTAGTTTACCAAGGAGAAAATTAAGGGTGAAGCTTGATCACAATTTTTAGGGACCAAAATAGGGAACACAGCATTATTAAAGTCTTTGTCAATTCATCAGACAGAAGTGTAACAAGACCAAATGACCCAATTTGAAAGGGGACAGACGAGAAATAAAGTGCAGTGCAATTATTTGTTTAACAATGGCAGCAATTAGCTGCTGGAAAATTTACCATTGATTCTCTGTAGCTCGTGATTAAATCAAGATCAGATTTTTTCTCTTCTTTAAATCTTGTTCCAGTTCACATAAGTCCTAGAGCCTGTGTCATGCAGTAAGTCAGACAAAATGATCACAATGGTCCCTTCTGGCTCTATCATTTCTATCTTTGATATGAGATGATATTCGCTGTTCTGATGATTAGGCAATTAACGTTGCAAAATACCAGAACATTCCTGAAATTCAGCAGTGCTGAATGCTTTGAGTTACCCTTTGCCTCAATCTCAGAACAGAACTCTGAACACAAAATCACCACTGTACCTGTCTCTAACACACGCCATAAATGAGACAAAGAATTTGGTGGCTTAAATGACAGTTTGGTGTAGCCAGCCTGTATGCCAAACACAGGCTGATGTCTATCAGCCTATAGAAATCTCTATACTCCTGACCATGATCAAGTGTGGCAGCCAGATTTGATTATAAGAAACTGAAGCATCTCTAGACAAAAAGTGTTACGGGGTTCTTTGTCCTAGCACAACTGCTCAGAGTGAAGAGTTTTGCATTTACTCTGCAGAGAATTCCTTAAAAAAAATTTTTGAATATAGCTAGGAGCTGGAATAAATTGACTAGCAGAGGTCGAGTTGCTGCAGCAACAATGTGTTTGGCTTCTAGACACAGTCTACCAGATGTACCAAGCAAGAGCAACTTTTCTGAAATAGCCTTGATAATAGGTTTCTGAGGGAGATGTCCCCTTGGAAAGCAAAGTATTCTGATGCCATTTACCAAGGTATGCATGAAAGGACAGGAAGGCATTAGAAAAGGAAATAAAACATATGTTAATCATCTGCAATTCAATCACTTTTCTGTATAGCTAGGAAAGGAATAATTTTGTGTAATGCTAAGCACAAGGCTGTGACTCTTTGTAGACAGTCCTTGAACTGAAACAATAAAGAAAGCAGCATGCTGTTTGTCATTTTATTGCAGCCCTCATGAGAGCCAAAATAAGCTTTAGCAAAGTTCATGCCTAATTTTCAGATTTGGCTGCTATCAAGAGATCGAGGAGCCTGAAGAATTTCCCTACTGATAAGGTATTCTTAGTACCTTCATCTTATTGACCACACCAAACGTCCAGCCCAGATCCAGAACCGTTGCACTGTGGGGAGGTTTGGATGGCACATGACTGTGGATAGAGACCTGCTCATCAAGAATATTCTAAGCCAATGCCAAAACAAGCAGTTTCAGAGAGGACATAGATTTATTTTATAGGCATGGAGTATAATGTTCTCAAAGCCATAGGCCATCCTGTACATAAAGCCTGTGTCTTTCCCACTATAGTATGATAGAAGGAAGTGGGAGCCAAACGCCTGCTCCTGTTTGCAACCCATCTCTATTTACACTCACAGCTGATGTAGATATGCTCCCATGGCTTCTCAGGAACCGTGGCCTCTGGAGGTCTCACAAGCTAGTCAGAAGGATACCATGTAAACCCATGAACACATCTTTCTTTTGTTTAATTTGGTTCATGTCACCACTCACTGGAGGTAGTGGCACTGGTATAAACAACCACTGCCAAGGACAGCTCTCACCTCACTTAGAAATGGTTTCTCTATTCCTCCTGGCACGCTGCTTTAGGAAACCTCTGCTTACACTGCTTCCAGATACACACCCAGAGGCACAGGACAACAGTAAGCTCATTGCTCCTCCTAGCCCATTTCTAGAGTCCCCGTTCTTCATTTCTTCACTGAACACCCAGATCTAGACTGAAGTTTTTGGAAGATTACATAGTCCTTAAGTACATCAAGATAAGAAGTGCGGTGCCCCAGCAGGACCAGCTCATCCCCACCTCAGTCAAGGCTGGAACAAAGTCCCTTTGATGACCAGCACCATTTTAGCACATTTGCTACAGCCAAATTACTTTAAAAATTACATATCAGGGAGAGAATAGATCCTGAAATTAAAATTTAAACTGTGTTTGTTTATAAGCTGAGCAAATAGCAGTATTGCTTACTGTGTCTGAAAAACCCTGCTAATCAGCACACGGACAGCTATATCAAAGTCTTTTCCCCTCCACACACACCATCAACTCTTCTCTTTCCTGCTCTTGACATCACTTGTTTTACTTGCTCCATTACATCTGCTGGAAATTTTTGAAAAGGAAAGCTTGAAAAAGGATGAAATTAAAAAAAAAATCATTAATACATCATCTTAAGTCAATAGAAGAAAGTAAAGAAGTGAGGGAAGCTCATGCACACACGCATCCTAAAAACGTAAGTAGAAGAGGTTCTTTCTTCCTTCAGCAGAAATCCCATTACTGAGTCTGCATATAAATGCAGGAACTTTGAGACCAGACCGTTGTGGGTGTGCACACATATGTATCAGCTGAAAAAAATCAGCTGTGGTCCCAAAGCAGAGCTAGCCCTCAGTGCACGGGCACCACGCAACCCTCCCCAGCAGGGAGCCAGTGCGGCAGAGGAGAGCCTGGAATTGTCCTGACATAAGGGAGAAAGACACAGTAGGGACAAATGCACAAACCACGACACGTAGGCAGGAGCACATCGGGCTGGGCAGGAGCTGCTGGGTGGCAGCTCAGCAGAGCACGGGCTGGTGCTAACGGCATTCACAAGCGGAGCATGAGTCCACGATGTCTGGCTGGCACGAGAGGGGTGTACATTATGCAAAGGTATATAAGCACAGTGACATTTTTTTTTTTTTTCCTCTTCTTCAGCTTGTGTTGGACTCCTGTGTGCATTGCTGCGAACTGCTGGCCTGAAGGCAAATACAGACCACCTGGGCACGACATAGGAGAGCACCATGAGTGGCCTAGAAAACATACCCTTCGACGGCAGGTTGCAAGCTGACTGAAGCAGGGCTGTTTTCCCCAGAGGAAGAAAACACATGGTGGTAGAGGAAGGAGGGGTGACAGCATTCTTCAAGTTCATCAAGGCAGCAAAGAGAAAGGGAACAATCTGTTCTCCATGTCTACAGGAGATCAGACAAGAGGAAATGGATTTAAATCATGCAAGGAAAATAGTTAGATAAGCAACTGAAGAACCCTGAGAGGAAGTCTTTAAGACAAACAGCCCTGAGGTACATCCCATCCTGGGGCTAGCTACAGTATACTTCAACTATTACAACATTCAGCAAGCACGGACAATGTAAAACACACACACATACACATAGCATATACAAATAGGTATAGGTATATGATAGGTATGCAAAGCATCAACCAATGTCTGAAAAAAGCACGTAGCCTAAAGTCTTAATTGCAGCGTTATTTTGGTGAGGACAAAAGATCAAATTTACAAGGTTCAAAGGGCATTCAGCTGAACTTGGTTCATTTTCAGGGAGAATTGGATGCCAAATTCTTTTCACTTAAAATCTCACATCCTTTCCGCCTCTGATTTTCCTTTTCCCTTCTAATAGGTGTTGTCTATGAATGCTGAAAAATATAGAGACAGTACCTAAAATAACGTGAGGTCCACACACTCCTACTAGGTAGAGGTAAATGAGGGTGCCCAGTTCATTTGCAGAAAGCCTGTCACACACTAGGGAATAGTTGTGTCAAACCCAGACCTTCTCTCCATTTCTGTGCAGAGTGCTGGCTCAGATCCAGTTCAGACAGAGTAGCTGAAAGTCATTTCTCTCTGATGTTGTTTAAAAGCCTAAATGCAATGAAATACTAGTCAGAGTCCATTTCCCAGTGAGCAAAAGTGTCAAAAAGCCACCATCAGAGCTGGATCTAATTGGCAGTCCCAGTAGGGAAGCGAGGAAATAGATAGACGGGGAGACGCAATACCCTGCCTCCTGTGGTACTTGTTACAAAACTGTCTGCAGCAGTGGCTCCAACTTTTGGGGCACTGAATTTCTTTTGCTTCCCACCCACATCAAAACCCCCCCACGCTCTAATATGGTTAACCAGACACTTCACTGAGATGTTCTGCCTCTTTCTCCCTCACTGGCTTTTTTTTGTCAACGAAGTGTTGCTGCCATATGAAAAGTCACGCCATCGATCTATATTCTTGACTGATTATATGCAATATCAAATGCTTGACCCCATGCCAGACTCATGGCCATTCTGGCCTCAAGGCTGCCATGGCTGCATTTCAATATATTTATCCTTTTTACTATATACAGAAGCATATAACTCAAGTGAGCACAGAGTTATATGGTCAAATATCATCAATTCTGCAGCTGAAGCCTTACCTCCCCCAGAACTCGCTCCCATTACAGTGAAACAAACACAAAATCAAACTCAAAGTCCTGGCAGATTGGCTTGATAACATGACCATAAAATCAGATTATTTGGCCTAACCATGGTTGCTAAGGAGTTTTGTGTGAATTTTTGGCACATGTAACACTGAAGAACTCATGTCAAGATAGCCCAAAAGGCATAGGTAAGTATTGCTGTAGGTAGTCCTGTAGGCAAGTTGCCAGCCTAGGAAACCTGGTTTTGCTATTGTGGTTTAACTGCTACACCACAGACTTCCTCTGGGAAAATGGGCAAGTCCCATTGACTGCAAGGAGGTAAGCATTTCACTTTTCTCCCTTTCTTTCCAGGCTTCACTTTGCAGAATTACCCTATTCCAGGCACTTCTGAGGGCAAATCTGTTTAAAAAAGGGTGCTCAGGTAGAAGAGTGATAAGGGAGGATGATTAGGTTCCACCAGCAGCTAGAGAAAGCATTACTTTATTTCCAGCTGTTATCTACAGCTCTCCATTAACACACACTGCCCCGTGTATCTGTGCTAAAACAAGTAGTGCATATTTCCCTTCAAGAGCTTACAGGAAGAAATAGGTTATTTTACAGCATCCCTCGTTAGAAGGTTTCTGGAGTCTTCCCAGTAGTAATAACAAAAAAATCACAACAGGCTCATTTTCCTCACTAATTTTCCTCCCAAGGCACTCAGAAGTATTCTTCTGCTGGTCTGTGCAGTTGAGTTTATTTCCTCATCCCCCTTTCCTCTCCCCTCTCTTTCCCTGTCCTCTTTACTTATTTATATTTCCTCACCTCCTTTATATTTTTGTCCTCCTTTTCACCTCCTGCTCTATAATTCATCGTGGTCTGCAGGGAAACTAAGTCAAAGCAGCAAATTTTATATTTCAACCTGAGCAGAACAAGATTGGTTGCTCTCATCTCTTCTGAAAATGAGTTTGAAAACTTTGGTCTTGCTGCCAAAACCACCCTGCATATGAAAAGAAGCATAAAGTAGAACAGTAGCAAGACTGGGCAAAGAGCAAATAATAGAGGGTCACTGACAACAGGTTGCTTCTGGGCTCTGACGCGGGCTCTCCCACCATCCAGACCTGGGAGAGGGCAACACATTTGGTATAGACAAAATTTAGGCTCTGCAGCAGCATTTGGCCAAATGAAAAAAAAAAAAAAAAACAAAAAAAACAAAAAAAAACAAACACCATCAATTTTCATTGCTTACACATCCTTTCTAGGCAAAAAGAGATACGTTGCACTCACAAGACCATCCTGGGCGAGGGAAAAGGTGGCAAACTTGTCCAAGAACACGTTGTAGGAGGTTTGCCAAGGAAGGGTCTGGGTGGCCATTTTAGACGCCTTGCTCGTTAAGCAAACGACAAACCTCCCATTGGAGAGAGGAAACAGCAGCAGGTCGCTTTATAGGCAAGCACCAGGCCAAAAGCAGGAAGGTGCCTGGACAGGGAAAAGCCTAAACAAATAGTTCCTCAACAGCCTATTAATAGAAATGTATCCTCAAAACCTGTTCAGATAGTTTCACGTAAACACATGTGGAGTAAGGAGTATTTGTACAGATAATTAACAAATTACACAAAAATCAAATACATGCTTTCCGTAAATTCAGTGCTATTACTACCCTACATAACAATGTCAACATTCTGCACCATATATTAAATTCTGCACAAAAAAAGGGAAAAAATATAGGCCGCCATCAGATTCCTCTCTGATTCCTCCTTGGTTTTTGTAGTACACTATTAGGAAATAATGTCTCTTTTTGCCATGTAAAGGAATTGTCATTTTGCTTTCCTAGTTCCTTGTCTTTACTGTGGACAGGACAGCTTTGTGTGACAGCAGTGACTGATGACGTCAGCAACTGGTTCCAAAAATTTGATTTCTCTGTTTACATCCCTGGCTTTAAAGTCCTGTAGTAACTGAAAAAATAATAAAAACCCCAACTAAATTACCATACTGAAAACTTGCACATAATCCTATTTCTGCAGAAAGGCTTTTCTTACAGCATTTTGCAAAGTTCCTTTCCAGTTGCTAATATTTTAATAAAATACCTTTGGAGTCCACTGGGAATTAGACATGGAACTTCTCTAAGTGCAGGTTAGCAGGGTGCAACAAATATGCCAGTAAGAACTTTGCAGCTCTGGTCTTTTTACTATTTCTTTCCCTATCAAAAAGTTTTGGTTAATCTCAAGCCTTGCACCTGTTTCAATTACCCATTTTACTGATTATATTTTCTCTATCCCAGCTAGAGCCAAGGCCTGCTTTGCTTTATGCTCCTCAGTGACAACACTTCCATCAAGAATGCTTTAAGAGATGAGCACTTTCCTTGGCAGCAAAGAAGCAAACCATGACGTGTTTCACACAGAACGCTACCTCAAAAATAAAGAAATAAAAGAACTCACCTCATATTTTATCCAGCATCTTCTGAGTCTCATCAGAGGAAATTAAAAAAGAAATTGGCTTCTTGAGAGGATAGATCAGACACCTTAAGGAACAGCTGCAATTTGTGTTTCTGAGAAATGAAAATTGAAAAGCAGACTAAAGTGGATACTGGGTGATTTATAAACCGCCTTTCTCCATTCTTTCTGAGTGTCAGTACATTCAGTAGATCATCGATAGCACCATCTTTAACATATCATTTTCTAAACGAAATTAAACAGGCAGCTCCCTGCCCCACTTCCTTCCCACCCCACACGGAGCACAAGGGTGTTCAGAGGACCTTGCACCCCCTGCTTGCACGGCACGAGGCACGGCTCCTGCAAACACGCTCTGCAAATCTTGTAGCCCCAATATAGCACAACTGTCACCGACTGCTGTAGCTGTTAGGGCTGTTTGCGCCAAAAGCTCGAGAGCTGGTTGTTCATGAGCTCATCCAAATGCACGAGGCTTGCTCGTGAGCAAAAATATTCAGTGTTACTCCTTGACATTTTGTTGTTTTAGTAATCTAACCCCCTGGAAACTATATCAAGATCTATAAAGTCATTCCGCTCTTAATCGTAGCAGATATGAATCACTCTGTCAGTTAACACTAGGTGCATAAATCGCTGGCAATGTGGATTTATGACACCGGGATGTAATTCACCAGTATCAGCTCTTAAATTTGATTAGAAATATGGGATTTGAGAAGAACGGACTTACATAGCTGGTTGCAATTTGAGTTGTGACCTTAACAAAAAAAGTCAGGGACCGAGGCTCACAATCTGCTGGCATGCTTAAGTAACAGTTTCACGTTCACCCTGCTCAGATTAATTGCTTCTTTAATCTGCGAACGCTGACACACATGCGCAGCTGTGCACGCTAATAGGCAGGACGGCAGCCGAAGCTCTATCAAGTTTCATTATATCCTGCATGCTTAATTGTCTTCATCACTGGAAACCATCATTTTATTTAACAGTTTAAATACGGCAGAAATGCCATAATCACATTTAAGTATTAGAGACATCTATAAGCGAACGGAAATGGTTATAAGAGGAACACATATAGCACTGCTGCATGGATTTGATTGCCTAGTGCAGGTAGAAAATGTTTCTGCTCGTCCCTTGTGTCTCTAACCAAGGCAGGGTCAGAGTCCATGATAAAAAGTTTTTTGATTCATTCAGCTTAGCCTGGTGACTCTGGCACACTGGGTCAAGTGCACTGTAGCTGACTGTAATTGCAGATATTAATGAAGCTTTGAAAGGGATTAAAAAATTACTCTAAATGTCCATGCTGGCTAGAAACTCATTTTGTTCTCGTATAAACATGCCAGATCATCCAAAAAATAATTCAGCTACTTGGGTCAAAACGTACAGACAACACTTGAGCTCTTTTATGGCTTCTACCTGTGCCAGGTTTTTCTCTCCTTGGCTTATTATCTTGTTCTCCCCCTCTCATTTGACAGGGGAGCCTACTGAATATCAGATCGCTGCATCCACACACTGAGGCTGCCATGCTTTCTATTGCAAAACTCAAGTTTGCAGACGCACACCACAGCTGGCAGTGTTGTGGGGGCAAACAATGGCTCCACACCAAAGCCTTGCAAGTAAGCCATTAGGTCCCAGCCTTGGAGATATGTCAGATTTGGGCTTCCCCTCCTCATAATAACCTTCACAAGTGGGTGGATTTTGCCTGTCAGAGACCTGCAGGGCATTAGAGCGCCGGTGCCTTCACCTCTCCCTGGGCACCCCTCCACTCTGCTCCTGCCAAGGTTTTTGCTCTGACCTCGGTGATCCCATGGGTCACAACCTGCTTCCCCAATGCCCTTTCAAGATGCTTTGTTTATGGATAAAACAGGTAAAACCAACACAAACAGACCATCCCGACAGGAGGCATTGAGTGGCCTGAGCTAAACCACAGCTCCCTGGGGACACTCCATGGGGTTACAGCATCTCTTTAACCTGCCGGTACATCTCTGCAGTCAGTCTGCCTCATCACCAGAGCGGCAGCCCAGCTACCCAAGGAGGGGGAGTGGAGGGACAGGTTGGGCTCGGGCATCTTCTGCCACTCGGGCTGTGCCAGCCACCAGCCACACACTTATGGACAGCAGAAACTTATACCAGCTGAAATCTTTCTTCAAGTCAAGAGGACTTCTAGTACACCCCAAAATTTCACTTGTCAGTGTAAAAGTGCGTCTTTTTCTAAAGAAACCCGGCAGGTTGCTCAGCAAATGCTCTGCAGAAAGTTCCCGAGGTGTCGCAGTGCCACGTGTCAGCCCTCCATCACCTCTTCCTGGCGCCAGCCCTTCTCTGCATGAGGAGCTGAGAATGGAGCTGTTCTCCTTCTCCCTGCTGTTAGTCAAACTTTGAAGCACCCAACCGATACTAGTCTATCAACTTTACAGTTATTTAAAGAGAATCTGTCAGTTTATTATTAATAGTAGCAATTACATTATAGCAGTTAAAAGACACAAGTGAAATTGGGAACATACTGCAGCCGGGGTTAGAGCTCTGTTCAGGCCCAGCCTGTGCTAGAAGAGGCTTTCAAGTGTGATTATATGGGCAAACTCTTCTAGCTGAGACCCAAGATACATCTTCTCACAGTACATGGCATAGATGTGAGCTCACTCTGCCAGCCGCCCATCTATAAGCTGAATGGCCGCAGAGCCAAACTTTAGCTAATACACCCTTCCTCTCAGCAGTATCTATTGCCTCAGGTTTAGCGGAGGCACTCATCTATCCACGTCACTTCTGGTCATTTCGGTGCTCGAGGCAGAGCACGCTGACATTTGTTTTCAGCACAACACTCAGGTAATACCACTCCCTCATTTCTGCAGGAAAAAACACCACTTCCCCAAAAGAAAGGAGATAACCAGCAGAAAGTCACACTTTTTTTTGCCCATATAGCTGCATCCAAACCAGGGCTTTACATCACCATGAAAACATTACTAAAATAGCTCATCTAACCAACATTATTTTACTGTCAGCAACTCCAAATGTAGGTCTGAGCCACTGGGAGAGAATCGTCTTCCTAAATAGGCACTGAAGAGTTCATGCTTTAAACACTTGCTCAAAGAAGGGAAACTGAGGCAGGAAACAATTGAAAGACTCCCCCAAGGTCACAAAACACATTTATGCAAAACATGACCCCACCTGCATTTTAGTCCATGGCGCAGATGCCACAGAGGTAGCAATTTAATAAGCCGCGAGCCCCATCTGTTCATTATTGTCTCAACTGGAGATTGCCATCCCCAAAGCTGAGCCACATTAATTGATTATATGAATGCTCCTGGTTTGCCCCAATGCAAAGGCAGTCAATTTAATTTAAATCCTTGTTGGAGGAGATTTCAATTTGCTGGCTGACTTTATGCTGAAGCAGACAAGGAGCACTCACATAAGTTTCATAACCCACTCCCGCTACATCTGACAGAGCGCATCTGTCCACCTCCTACCTCTCTGGCAATTTTTAAATCAAAACAAATAAAATGGGAAACGAGCAAAAAGGAGACTTTTCTTGTGGCACTACCCAGAGCTTTGAGCTTAACAGAATTTAAGCTAGAAGAATTTCCCAAATCTAATAGCATTTCTTCAGTCTGAACTTTTCCCTGTTCTGAAGTTTCTCTAGTTCGCTTTCCAGCATCATGTATTTTTGCTTTCTCTCCATATTTTAATCTAGGTAAAAAAAACAGAACACGGTTCACATTTTTATTACAACTACCAGCACCAGGCAGCAGTGTCAGGGTCACAGAAACTATAGAGGAGGGAAAAGAGCTTTTAAAAACTCTAAATGCTGCATCCACTCTTTTTTGACATTTTAAGTCATCAAAACTTCACGAGTGATATGAGAGGCTGCTTTAGTTTTCTCTCTTACCCTTTTCTTTCATTTTTATTAGCAGCTGGATTTTGATTACATTATGCCTGACAAAGCCCAGCTGCCTTCACAAGTAACTGCATTATCATCAGAGGCAGCCACAAGTAAAAGCACTATGTATGTAAAGGGGTCACAACATTTACCGCTTTCTTTTTAATAAACTGCACAAGAAACCAATTCACCTGCACCCTTCTGCTGTTAAAATAATAGACTTGCAAGCCCTTCCTGTGAGTTTGCTCGTGGTAAAAAACCTGCATCCATCGAACAATCCACTTACCTGCCAAAAATACATTTCCCTCTTCTGTCCATAAAAACAAGATCCTTTTTTGCACATTGGCCCTTGTTCACTAAAGAAAGAGTATTTTTCACTTAAAAGCCAGCATTAATGTTTTTCGCTCTTTGTCCTAGCAGTTACAGTCCTGCTCTGTTTGCATCAGAGATATTTTTCTTTTATTATTGGAAAGTGAGAAAAAAGATAAAAATTCCATCTCCCAAATGAAAAGACACTGGCATAGACACTTAAGGTGTTTTGCTCAACTGCAGTGACATTACCAAGAAGTGCAACAGTAAATAAAGTAAGCAGATGTTCACAGGCAGCCGAACAAGGTGGTTTGAAGGTACCCAAATTACTGCAAACAGCCCATTTCTCTTGCTTTTCCACCTTCTACCCCATCACTTGACCGTAATGGCACTTTTGCTGTTCATCACTCTCTCCATCAATTTTCATTGCCCTCCACAGCTTCTTTATCACTTTTGTTGTCAAACCTACAACTACCTTTAGTTCAGACGTTTGCCATAAGTCCTGGCAATAGACATCTAATTCATGAAGAATGTAAATAAACTGGCTAGTTTTAAGAGGCACTAGGCAATAATGTATTTTTTCATATCCACAGATATAGCTAATATTTTCACATCTCTATTGGAAAACTGACATTGCACTAATACCCTTACTCTGACAGTTTGTCTGTCCCCTCTGCACTATTTTAAGAAGTGAGCACACTCTAGCACAGTAAATAAGAACCAAACCACCACGTGACTTAAAACAGTCACCAGCAAAGAAAAATTTTCAGCCATTCTTTTTTCGCACTCCCTGCAGGCTGTTTTACTACAAACTGCCATTAAAAAAAAAAAAAAAAAAAAAAAAAAAAAGCTTGATTTTTAACTCTAAGCTTTGCTAAAAGGCACTGAATGCTCCTGGGTTTAATGCTCGTGAACAGAACTATTATAATCTTCAAAGATTAAAAAACAGAGAGTTTTAGCTTCCAGAAAAATAAAAACCAAAACCATTGCCGCCTCTTCTTTGCAATTTTGTGATGGTGTTGGGTTTTTGTTTGCTGGGGGTGGTGGTGGGGTACTTTTGGGGGTTTTTTGGTTTGGTTTGGTTGGGGGGGTATTATTTTTACACTGAATCAGCAGCACTGACTTCAGTGGAATGTGAGGTTTACTCCAGCACAAACAGACAAAAATCAATCTCTTTCTGCAGATACATCTAGTCCTCAAGCTGAAACAGGTGACCAGACGTGTGCTCCGAAACAGAGCACCCCATGAGCCACACACCCTTTCACCACAGTGCTGCAGCAGGGCCAAACTGGTGGTTCATTCCCAGCCCTGCTCCATCTACCCCGAATGAAAAAATAAAACCTCGGTCCACACCATGAGTAAAACAACATCGGTGATGAGCAAGTCTGGCCTTACCAGAGACTACCAGACCCATGTTTATCTGACATACATACCCAGGATATTTCAACTGTCTTTCCCACCAGTCAAAATTCTGGATGCTTTGGGGCAAAATCTCTAGTTTTGGCTGATGGCTCCACAGCCCTGCTGCTCTCATCAACAGCAAGACATGATGTTGTTCCCGGCAGCCTGGACCATACAGTCACAAGCTGAAAGTGCAGCCTCAGTTGACAATAAGGAGACAAATCTCTAGCTGCTGACAAACCTGCAGAAACACAGCTCAAGTATCACCAAAATTCTCAGAGACCAAATAAAAAGTTTAAAAAAAAAAAAAAAAAAAAAGTTTCAGCTACTATTTACTGTTCTTGAGAGGCAGAGAGGAGAGCTCTCCAGAGGGGAGAGCTCATTGCCTGGCACTGCCGTGCTCCTAAGATGTGGAAAGACAAACTCCTAAGGACGCACCAGATGAAGGACAGGGTAGCAGCAGATGCACATGTTCATGCAGGTCTCTTCTCCCTCTGCCTCTCTTTTACCCGGACCAAAATGAAAGGGCAAGGCAAGCCCTGGCTGTCAGGGAGACCTCCAACCCACCCCCATCTTCCCCCCACCATCCTCACAGCCCCTCTGAGAGCGATGGCCATGTCCCTCACCTCTCACAGCCCCTGTCCTCCAGCAAGAGCACCCAGCCCATGCACTTACACCCCGAGCCACCGCCTTCACCTCCAAAACAGCCACAGAGGCTGTAATTAATGAACTGGCTCCTGCTGGTGGCAAAGAGAGAGGAGGAGGGAGAGGACCAAGCTGGCAGCTGAAGCCTTTTCCTTCAGAGAGGCACAGGGTGTCCCTCTCTCCTGACAGTGGCAGCTGTCACAGCAATTGCCATTGCCACCCTGAGGCCACCTCACAGGTGGGTGGCCAAGGCATCCTGGCAGCCCACCACACAACCAGCGTGTTTAAGCAGCACAGACGCGCACATTTGCACATACTTTAGCAAGTAGCCTGGTGCTGCCGCAAACCAGTGGTTCGTTACACCAGGTCGGCACCCACCCTGCTGCCACTTTCCTCCATCCAGGCAAGTGCTCTGAGAGGTTATGCCTGAAGCGGTCACCACCATCTCAGGTCGTGACAACCTGCAACTATAAACCAAGGTTGCCACTGTTATCACAGTGCTGTGCATGGGGTCTCTCCCTCCCTACTTCCCCTCCTACCTGAAAACACTATTTCCCTTCATTGCAACTACTTAGGTACACCAATGATACCAGGTTTCAATTCAGGAAAACCAAAAAAGAGAGTGGAAGAGGGAATGGAAATATTTAGGCATTAGTAGGCTGCAATGCACAAATGGAAAACATGGTCATTACTGGGAAACAGCATTTAATATTTGCAATTTACATTCACATTTGAGAGTTCAAAATGGAAACGCAGTCCAGCCTCTTAGGGGTGCCGTCTCTCGCCATCCTTCCCTCTCGCTCCCTAACAGAGCTGCCAAGGAGGAACAGCCTCCAGCGTACCGTCGTGCTCGCCCTGAGAGCAGGGCGCTGCAGAACCAAGCCTCTCCCCTGCAGTGGGTTACCTGGGCTCCCAGGGGACCCCCACCTCAGTCTTGCAAACCCCACGGGGGAAGATGGCCTGCGTGGGAAGTGACCGCAGTCGATCACTGGCACACAACGGCCCTTTCAGAAACTAGGCTGCCTGTTTAAGCCACACAAGGTCACCTTCTACCACACCCTCCATCTTGCTTGGGCAAACTTCACCGGGGGTTACATTTTAGGCACCCCACACATTTCACGTTCTCAGTGTAAACAGATTAACAGCCACCACATTGTCCACATGCAAGCTTCTGCTTTCTGTTTTGTTATCAGACGCCTGCCGCTACCACCGCCTGATTTAAAGACTGTCTGGTGCCGACTGCATCTGTAATGCAGTCACCAGTGATGAATTGTGATGTCACGAGTGCTAGATCACAGCATCGCTGAAGGAATCAAGATGATAAAGGGGGAAGGACGCCTATATTTACACACAAATGTCTTCATAATCAGCAGGGCCAGCAAAGGAAATAGAATTAGGCAGGAAAATAGAATTAGCATTATTTGGATGCTAACTGGAAGAAACGTGATGCTTTTAAACACTGAGTGTGTGTGGTGTTTCCTGGAAAAGGCTATTGTGCGCTGACATGCTGGAGACGGGCTGGGTGAAGCAAGAAAAAGGGAGGGCTGAAAAGAGGCTTGGGCTCCAGAGGGGAAAATACGGGTAGAGAGAGCATTGCTTTCTGCACAAAGGCTTTTACTTCAAGGAGAAGCAAGGAAAATGGAAAGTATCTCAACAGACCAAGGTGATTGAACGTTGCTTGTTTATTCCAGAGAGGGCTGAAACTCAAGGAACCACAGAACAGGTCCGCAAGAGTTTCCTCCCTCCCCAAACACCCTCCCCCGTGGCCTTGTGGAAAGGACACCAGCCTGAGGAGCTGTGCCTAAACTTTGTTCTTTCTGCCGCTTACCCTTTCCCCTTCCACCTCTTGCCTTCACTCTTTAGAACAGGATGTCCATGAGACAGAGGTGATGACTTCAAGCTGCCAGGCACGTGCCCGATTTCACCTGCTTCTGTCATACAGGCACCACCAAGGGGCATTTCCATGGGCTTTTTTAAAATGCACACTCGACTGGCATCCATCATTCACAGCTCTCTGCTCCCTCCCTCACATCTCCCTCCAGCTCTCACAGCACTGCCGCGGCTGATCATAGGATCTTTGCTTTTGAAGGTGGCCTGAGGAGGGACTGCCTCCTTTTGGCTCTCTGGGAATACAAAATAATGACATGTTTTTTACTTTTGTGAACGGGAATCATTCAAAAGACACAGTGCTCCTGACAGCTCCAGGAGAAATGATGCCTCTGTGACAGGCTTCTTTTTAAAGCCTGGGCTCCTCCTGATGCCCATCTATGGTCCTTAGCATTATTAGATGTTTACAGCCATTTCAGGGATGGCAGGCTCCAAGATTTGAGTCTGCAGAAGAAACACAACTTTGCACCAATCACTATACTCTGTTCAGGCTGTGCGATTTGGTTAAAACAAAATAATAACCATACTATGTGATACAGGAAAATTTTCCAGGAGTGCAGAGGTGCTTTTGAACAGCGGCTTTACGATCCTTAGCTTCAGGAGTATCATAGCACTAGCTAGAGGCTATTACTTTCAGAAGACCACCTAGCATTAGACTCTTGGCTAACTATCTTGATATAGCTGCACTAACGGTTCTTTTTATGCATTTCTCTATGCAGCCAGCGGCACACAGGATTTGGGGTTCTGCCTTCTTTTTCCTAGTCTGCTATGAATTTCCTGTGCTACTTGAGAAGGCCAGTTTCTTTGCATGTAGCTCATTTGCTTTTATTTTGGAGGTGAAGATAGGACTTTTCTGTCTCAGACTCTGGTGCTGCAGCTGTGAAGCTGCTGGCTGAAAAGTGCTGTAGAAGTAATAAACTACCATTGTGAGACGCACAAACTCTCCAGGAATCCTTATCTACAGCCACCAAGCCTAATTTTGCCTTTTGATATACACAATTGATTTCTGAACTGTCCAACTTGAAACAACCTAAAGGGAGCTGGTTTTCAGAAAGAGGCGCTTCTCATTCCTCCCTCTGCTGAAACCAAAAGTGTTGCACTCAATCAGTACCAAGGGTAGGAGCACGGTCCCACAGCCACAGCTCCAGGTTACTTGGAAAGCTTAAATCCTTTTCTAGTCATCCAAGTCATCCCCTTCAGCTATGTCCCCAACCTCCGCTGTTTCCAGCCCCAGGAGCTTTGCAGTAAAGGAGAACTGAGGGGGATTGCACTGGGAGGCGAGGAGCCGCCGTGCAGAACGACCATCCTTCCCTCGGGCATCCAGCCAGAGCTCAGCACAGCCTGTCAGCGCTGACCGTGCTTTGCAAGGGTGGAAGAAACGCACCCCACTGTGGGAAAGAGCAGCGCTTCGCTGAGCCCCGCAGGAGCATGGGTCTTCCCTTCTCGCTGCCAGTCCCACTCCACTCCCCAGGATTTCCAGGTCAAAGGCACACGAAGAGCCAGATTCAGAGACTGCCAGACCATTCGGCAGAGGAAGCTCAGGCTCAGCGTCCTCACTGTTTGCTCTGCCTCGCCTCTGCTTCAACCCAAACAGCCGCATAGGCACCGCCGCGACAGCCCGCAGCCGCCGCCACAAAGGCTGGGCAGGGAGCCGCACGCCTTGCCCAGGAGTAGTGACTTTCCTGGCATTTAAATGGGAAGGGGGGAGAAAGAAGATCAGGGAGAAGAAACAGCAGCAGGGAAAGGGGGAAAGGCGAGTAGCCAGAAGAGGGAGAGGCAGGAGCGGGCTCTGTACGCCGGGGCTGCACTGTCACCCAGCGGCGGCGGGGCGAACGCCGGGCGCCCGGAGCAACCCCGGCGGGCGGGCAGGCCCGAGGAGCGCTGCGGAGCTCTCCGGCCCGAGGGATGAGCTTCCAAAAGCCGTGGGAGCCCCTTCTGGAAAACTAAGGGAGCTGTGAGTGTCTAATGACCTTCAAGGGGCAAAATAAATAAATAAATAAATTCCAAGCCTTGAGTTTATACCATACAGCCACAAGCATGCTTGTGCAAGTCACAGTATGGGAAATTTCTGGGGAAAGGACACATGCATTTCACTCTTTGTATTGTACCAGACTTCATGGCGTGATATTTTCACCGGAGCTGATGGAGAAATTAAGCCTTTCTGGTGAAAACTCAGCACCTGTAGATGTACCCAGCTAAAAGAAATGTTTTCAGATTCACGTACCTGTTTTTTAAGGGGCTGGGAATAAATCTGTCTCTCTGCAAGATAAGAAACATTTCACATTTCATTTCAAAAAGACAAAGTTAAATAGTTCTGCACAACAAGGGCAATGTTTCAATCAGAGCCCCAGTAATAGATGCTCTATGCTGAATAGTCTTATGTTCCAATGACAATATAATCAATTGATGGATGAGTTAAAATCTTTTAGGACTCACTCAAAACCCACTCTATACAGTAGCGTAAGCTTGTCCATTTTCCAGATAGGCTGCATCCATCAGCAATACCAAGGGAAGCGATGGGGAAAGGCTTCTGAAATCATGAAAGATACTTTGAATGTATCAAGCTTTTCTTTGCTTTTCTCCTGTGCTTAATCTTTCCCATGCGCCCAGTACAGCCATTTGTTCTACAGAAGTATTTTGTGATATGTAGAAATTGCACAGGAGGAAACCGGAGTATGGGAATAAGATTATACCCATAGCTCAGATCCATCTGGAACTGGCTGTTTTATGAAGCCAGAAGAGATCATACAATTTCCTCACCTTTCTGCTATGATTTTGCAAACTTATCTTAAAATTATCTTTTGTCCCGCTTGAAACCCACCCAGAACTGGAAATGAGAGGTCTATACTAAAACAGAGATAATCTGGCTAAAACCAGAACTCGTTCATTCTAGCTGTACCCTGATACATTTGGCAGGCTTGTAAATTTGGGAATTAGACAAAACAAGTTCTGAACTTCATTTTTTCCACACCAAATTAAACATCTGAGTTTTACCCACCACTGCCCAGCACTGCAGTTGGCTACATAATTGCATGTTCCTAATGAGCTGAAGTTCTGCACATCTTGTCATTTGTATGGTTCTGTGCTATGGATACAAGGATTAGCAAGAATTTAGGATTTATATCTCATTTGAAAGATGAATGACTTACCACAATGTCTTCACCAGTGGGAAAGTTAAGCAAAGTGCCATGCACTACAGTGCCCTGTGAACTCCCATCACCAGAGAAAAGCCTGGAGAACAAGTGGGGTTTACCTCTTGACCTCAAAATCATTGTATCTAGATCTGGTGAAGAGAGGGCTGAGGCGAATCCCAGAGTTTAGGAGGCTATGCTGAGAACAGCCTCCGCCATTGCATGCCAAGGAGGGGATTGCTGAGGAGTAAAAGTGTCCCTGGAGGCAGCAGGAAACCTCCCACGTCCAGTGGGAGCAACACTTCTCACATTCTTTCCCCTCGGATGTTGGGGCAGGAGCAAGGAAAACTCTCTTTTGTGCTTCTGTCAACTTTATCCAGCTTGAAAGTTAGCTGCAGTGCCCTCACAAAATATCTAGCTGAGACAGTAATACAAGAAGAGAGATTTCTCAAGCAGGCTGAAATTTCAGCCACCACCATTCTCTCACACATTTGAACTCCTTTCTCCCCATTTATTTTCTCATTCCTTTCTCAAGCGCTGTGACAAGTCAGCTCTTCGGTTTTAGCACTTCAATTACTCCCTCACAGCACTTGAACTGTTGAGCCCTCCCACAAAATCAGGGTAATGAATAATGTTCATCCTCTGCTTTGGTGTATCTGTTTCCCCCTCCCGGGCTTGGAACATGGCTGGAGAGGCACAAGCACTGGCAGTTGAACAAATCCCATGCTGTCACGGAGGACAGGCACAGCAGCGTACTCTGGCAGCCTTCTCAAACACCGCAGCCTGCTTTTCCATGTTTGTGGGTCTTTCTCCCAGCAACTGGCCGTGGAGGACCAAGCCCTACCTGAGAAGCAAGACTGAAAAGGAGCCCTGAGATACAGGGATGCATGGCACAGCAAAAGGGGATGCTTCCCTCCTTGGTCCTCCGCAGAAGCGTTACTCCTCACATCACCACATTAATAGCCACTTCCAGGTACAGTGACCAAGGCACAGAAGGGGGAAAGGGTCAGATGTTTCCAACCTGGGCTGTCTTTAGCAACATTAGCAGCCAAAATCAACGGCCAGCTACCTTCTGTCTGATTAGGCTTGAACTGGACTGTTTCTTATTGCAAATCAAGAAATACAAAGATACGTGCAATATTACATATAATATAGTATATATTACTGTTACTCATTACTACAAAAGCCTATTTCTCTAGCAGAAGTCCCTGTCATTACTGACTCTCCCTCGGTCAGCCTGACTCCAGCACCAGGAATCACATTTATCTGCAGCCCGGGAGGCATCAGTCACTTTGCCATCAATATCCTCACAACAGAGCCTTACAATAGTTGAAATTGTTGCTCAATTAATTGCTGGCTAGTTCCTGCCAAATTGCCTGCAATAGTTCTTCCTTTGGCATAGGAGGAAAGAATACGTCCCTTTAAAGTGCTCTGAGGTCACATTAGCCTCATACACACTCCATTACCTGTGACCTTGTCTCTCCAGCAGAAGTTGGAAACGCATATCGGACATTTGCCTTGGGCAGCTGTCCTCTGCCAGCGCCTGGAGACACCAGGCTCGAGACTAGAGGGGATCCTGTTGGGAGATGTGGGGCAGCCAGAGGGAGCACACAGGGTCAGAGATGCCAGAATTACTGTCCCCGAGCTCCAGACAAGGACTTACCTTGAGGGACCAAAGCAGCTGAACAGAGGAGAGCAACCAATGCTTGAAGAACACGAGGAAGCTGCCAGGGGACTGGAGGAAGCAAGGGTGCCCTTTTTGAGGGGGAGGAGGGTGCCAGGTGCAGAGGTGGTAACTCATATAGCTCCTTGCAGCAGGTGGTGGCTCAGCCTCTTCACCTGGGGACTGGATCCAAGCAGAAAAGAGGTGTTTTATTTTACATGCTCCACTGTGAGAGCTCCAGGAGGATCAGCAGGAGGAGAGACAGAGTATTTTCCATGGAAAATGCATGAGACAATTACTATTTTTCTTTCTTTCCCTTTATGAGCTAGGAATATCAGCAGTGTTGAAAGAGCCCACAGAAACCCACCCAATTTCTGGCCATTCAATAGCAGAGGAAGGTGACTCCTCTTTCCACCTGTGGAGAGAGAAGTGCTCTCTCTCCTTGCTAAAAGAACCAAGAAGAAACACAACTCCGCGTACCCTGGAAACCCAAAGCGTGTCTCCATCTCCTCCAAGCACAAAAGAGCATGACCTGGGGTTCCTCCGCAGCTTACCCAGGAATGCGCAGTGGAAGCAAAACCTCTGAAGTTAAGCAAAGCAGCTCGTTAAGTGTGCAAAGAATATACGAAACCTTTGTTGAAAGCTATCACAAAAATACTGGCTGTCATGATGGGTTACTGAAGATTTTGGGTGGGAACCTGCTCTGTTATATCTTCCTGTGAAAGCTTTTCACCATTAACTTGCCTTGCTGGACAATGAAGAACTGAACACAGCAAAACATCCTGTGAAGCCATGAACTTAGCAAAATTTTCATTAAAAGTGCTTAAAACCAATGACATTTTTCATGGAACATTTCAGTCAAGTTTGGAATGGCTTTCAGCTTTGAAATGAAATTTCCCTTTTAAAAATGAAAAAAACTGAACACTGAAAAGAAATCTTTCGGTATTTTTACAACCCAATGTGACAAATGACCCATTTTTCACATTGCCAATTTGCTGAAAAATATTTTTAACAGGTCACTCCAAACAGATTTTTTTCCAAAATATTGACACTTTAAACAACTTTCATAGGGTTTGTGTTTCTTTTGTTTTTTTTTTTTTAACTTAGCTCAGTCAGGATTACATATTTTGTGATTTTTTATTTTTAATGCAGTTTGCCACAGATTCCAGTCATCCAGATACTCATAATTTTTAATTAATTGCTTTACCACTCCTAGCTGTAAAAAATGTCAGAAATCTAAATGAAATGTCAACTAATACACTGCATTCTATTTCTATTCAAGAAAAAAAAAAGAAAATCAGAGCTCTGAGTTGCAAACTCCACCTTCCTCTAAGTGAGTTCTCCGTAGGTTTGAGAATCTACCAAGGATATGTTCTTGTTTCTTCTAAGAGTTATTCTACTCTTCAGTATTCAGCAGGAATATCTGAACACTGCGGTTGTGACACCTTTCCAGAAAGCTACTTTTACTCCTTTTCAGATACAAAATTATCTCTATTGTTTCAATTTCAGATACCCAAATTTCCCTCTTACCATATGGCCTACAGCATTTTCCACAGGTAATATCTATGGGGGGGAAAAAAAAAAAAGATAGACTGAAAAATGGAGTGGGGGTGGTAGAGAATAAATTCAGTTCAGTCTAAAAATATAAAATGCAAAGAAGTTCTAATTTGAGTAATTATTGTAAGTAACTGAATAAAATTCTTTGTTAATATAAGTGCTGCTTTATTTAGTGTGTTATTTTAGTGCTATTTCTAGTGTGTCCCACCGACACGAATATAGGGATCACCATACTGATCCATCTAAATATAGCACCTTTTAGCTATAGTGGCAGTGGCAGGTACCAGGTGCCTATTATTAAACGGCGAGAAGATGGCAAACGACGAAACGGTGAATCCTTCTGGAAACCTGAGCGGGCTCCTGTGGCCGTGGAGCAGCAAGAAATCGACTTTACCATCCTGAAACGGTAGCTCTCATGGCTATTTAGAACAACTTAGAAAGTCAGCACAGCGTTCAATTATTTCCCTGCTCCTTCAGAAAGTTAAAGAGGTAAGACAGAAGGTGAGAAACACATAAAGACAAAACATTACCGGGATCTGCACAATCTGCTGGGAGCAAAGCACCGCTATACGGCCCCATTCGCAGTAGCATTATCTGTCTTTCCCTCCCAGCTCACCCACTGATTTGAAGCAATTTCAGTTTTAATGAATGCTTAAATTCAAATATCATCGCAGAACTATCCAAGACTCTGCATACAAATATTTGTTTTGTGCCTTTTGTGCAAGGTGGCATCCTTTTCAGCCTCACTGGAAAGAAGCCCAGCAGAACCTCAATGGGTATCAGCAGAGCCTGCATTACCCTGGTTTAAACATTTGTACAAGGCACGCTGGCATCACAGGTGGTTTTGGTGCCTCAGTTAAGCAGAGGTCTGCTGGAGATGGAGCTTACAGACAGCAAATCCTTTCCTTGCCAGGGGTAGGCTGAGATGTCCAGTGAGCTCCACGTACCAACCGGCAATTCAGAAATGTTTTCATTTGCAGTGACTCTGGTCGCTTTTCTCCTACGAGACAAAACTATAACCCTCAGTTCTGTTCTTTTTTCCTTCTCGCATTTGCTGTTTTACACATCTCCTCCAGCCAGCCTTAATAATCTCCTCTAAAAAATTAAATAGTCTCAAAGCCAGAAGCACAGAAGTTTTTCTGAGCCTTTGAATACTTCCCCATCCCGTGGAAACCCAGGCCCGGCAGCAGCAATTTGCCCCGCTCGTCGCAGAGCTGAGGTATAACTCACGCTGCTCGAAGACAAGGAGAAAGAGCAGGGGAATTACATTGATGGATTCGCTCTCTAATTGTTCATTAAGATAATGAGAACAAGCTATCAGAAGGATTTCTGAAAGAAGCGTATTTGAGGGAAGGACCCCAGAGAGGGAGCGAGGAGGCCTGAAAGCAAGAAATTTGGAGATTAGGGAAAGAGGCGGCGCAGGAGACGGTGCTCAGCGGGCCGCAGAGGCAGGGAGGGAGACAGGCCGCCGGCCTGCTGAGGGCAGTGGGGAGGGAGGCCTCCGGGAAGCCTTTTCTCATCCTTTCTTTTATGAAGGGAGCCTGAGGAGAGCTGTCCCCTGGGTCAGGCAGCACACACACGTGGTTGTGAGTGCTCCTCTTCCCCCCACACGAGACCCCCCCATCGGTCTGCAGGCAGGAGCAGGAGGGAACAAGAGGGGCACTGTGGGGAGGGGACGCGGTGCCCTCCGTGCGGGGACAGCCTTGGCGGTGGGAGGAGGTGGGAAGGCAGCCGGGGGTAGGGGGGGAAGTAAGGGTCCATGCCAGCTAAGTGCCTCTGTCCTCCTCACCACAGCTTCCTCTCACCACCCCCGGCCCTCGCTCAATTAAAACCACGCTGCTTGATGGGACTTCAGCAGAGATAAATCAAGACAGCGGCTGCAGACACTGAGCGGAGTTTGCCGGCTGCCACAGCTCGGCAGAGGAGGGTGCCCACGCACCCGAGGAGCACGGTAGCTTGCCCCAAGCCCAACACGTGCTTGCACAAACCCTACAGCAGCTGCTTGTACCTGACCACCACAACCCTCGCCTCACCCACGCTCCCCTCATCTTTCCCAAATGCCGCTTCTTTCAAGAAGAAGCATCTCTCAGCGGCAGGCTGTCCTCTCTGCCCTTGCTTCCCCTGGCATCCCCAGAGGGACCGGGGAAGGATGCTTCCCCCTCCCCTCCTCCACTCCTCTGCACGGGCAAACAGGTATTTAATGAAACACCACATCGGACCGCAATGCTCAGCTCTCATCTCATCACCTCTCAGGCTTGCTACAGGCAGAGCTCTGCTCTTGCAAAATCTGTTGGCAAAAACGCATCGGCACCTGTACGAACTCCTCCTGACTCTCCAAGTGAGACCCCTGCATGAGAGCATATACTATAAGCTGCTCACAGGGGGGAAAGGGAAAAGGCAGCTCCCTCGTCCTCCTTGGTACAGCAGCTACTCAGGGAGCAGGACGGACCTGGTTCAAGCCTCCTCTGCAGAGCGCGTGCCCCACAGCCGAGCCCCGGGAAGCCAGGCAACACAGCAGCACACCATGCAGCGACCTGTCACGGCAGCGTGGCTGCTTGACCCTGACATTTCACACAAGACAAATGAGGAACCAACACCTGATGTGTTCCCGCACTTTGAGCTCTACCAAGTTTCAGTGCATCTCTCTGGCTGAATTTGAGCTAAAAACCTTCTCTGGGGGCTTTTGGAAATCTAGGCTCAAGCTTCATGACTGAGACATGGAGCTGGTGGTAACGCTTGCCTCCTCATCTATACACGCTGCATAAAAACGATGAAGGGTTTGATGTTTTGGCTACAATCCAGCAATATTGCTCTTTGAAACTCTTCAGACCTGCATTAAATCCTGAGACATGACAGCACCCTCAAATTCTCCTGGAAATTGAATATTAAAGGAGGCTCTGGGATATTCATGTGAAGTTTCCAGTAAAGGAAACTGGAAGAAAGATCTGTAGGTGGGAGGATGAAGAGACCTGGGGAGACCAAAAGGAGATTAAAAAAAAAAAGAGTGCATGTCAAGAGGATAGCGTGAATGTTGCTGAGAACAGTGAGAACAGGAGGAGCACGTAAAAGGAGGGATGAGAGAAAGGAACGGAAGAATGCTAAGCCAAGGAAAGCCCCAGAGCAAGTCAAAGTAACATATGTAAAAAGAAAGGACACAATCAACAAATACATATTGTAACATACATAGCCAAGGAAAGGGACAAGAAAATGAGCAAAAAGCAAAATTTAAAGGTGAGGGAAGGGAAAATACATGAAAGGGAAGCGAGGCAAATGTGAACCAAAACACATGAGGCAAGAGGCAGCAGGAACAGGCAACACAAAAGGAGGTCAAGTTTCTGCTAAAGCTAAAAGTAGAACCTTAAATGAAAGGGAGGAGCGTATTTCACTGCAAAGTGGTGTATAAGCAGTGCAGAGCTCTTCTTCAGGGTTTGCTATTTCCCTTGAGAGCACTGGTGAGGCGGGCGGGAGGTGGTCTCCCAGTGCATTTGCTGAAGAGCATGGTGTCACAGCCGGCAGGCATGACATCAGGTACCACTGCAGGGCAGCGCTCACTCTGTCTCTTCTCACCCCAGTCACATACGAGCCTGCCAGCGTTTCTGAACAAGCAGCCAGCAAGGCAAAGGGCAAAATTGTTTTGTCCCTCGCCTGAAACTCCTGTTTTTTTGACTTCGAGGCTACAAGCTCAGTTCTTAGTGATGACCTATGTTTCCCCAATAAAGCAAGATTATTACACCAGCACCTACGTGAGAGCAATTTCAGATGTAATCTTACCTCATGTTGAGGGTCATTATGTTTGCATTATGGCAAATCTGAAACACTTCCATGGTCCTTTTTCCACATCTCTGAGGGGAAAAAAACAGAAAATTCTTCAAGTGTTTCCTGACAAAACCACTCACTGTCAACAATGATAGTTTCTCAAGGAACTCCACAGCGAAATTCACCTATGCTTTATTCCAATGCCAATCTGCTAGTCCTCAGCTCTCTTGGCCACTTTCACTGGCTGGAAGAGACATTCAAGACTGGCATGAGCAGTTTCTTTACCAAAACCCACCAAGTGGGGAGGAGATAATCTCCTGCTTTTCTTCCCGTCATTCTTATAGACCAAATGAAGACATGACACCACCACCCATGCCTGACATCCTCGTCATACCAGGGAGGAGTCATCTCTGATTCTTCTTCTGTCAGCAAAGGTGCCCCTCACATAAAGGTCAGTTGAAAACCTCAGCTGCGAGGGAAAAGCACCATTTCTTTCCCATCCTAGTCAAAGAGAATAACCCCGCCTGACCAAGAAATCATTTCAGAAATAAGTATTTTCCACACCATGAAAGAAAGGACTGAAGAATGAGAATGGTCACCTGTGAAAGAGAGGTGCTGGCAAGCTGGAGATGCCCAAAGGTAAAAGGGCAGTTTGAAGGACCCCGGGAAATAATTAAAAGGGACAAGAAGCACACACCTGGTGGAAAACACATGACAGCAGAGGTTGACAGATACACAATATACACATCTATAGCCATGATTAATTGTGAGAGTAATGGGTTATTTGCCCATCTAGATTGCAGAAGTAGTGAAGTATTGTGTAGAAATGCCATTAATCTCCCTCGATGGATACATTATTTCCACTGAATTCTACCTGACATTTCAAGCTGCTTTCTATATATTTTATTGTATTTTTTTCACATTTTCAATGCTCTATTGCCAAAAATTCTGAGTCATCAAAATTAATCAGCAGCCTGGAACAGAGCCAGATACAACAAATAAGTAAGCAGGAACTTTTGATATTCTCCCAATCCTAGATGGATGTATAACTCACATTTATTGGTATGGGAAGATCTGGGGCTGCTCAGAGAAGAAAAAAAAAAAGGAAAAGAAAAAAATAACAACACTTGTGCATTGTTGCAAGAAACTGATAGGCACTGTCAATGAACAAATGGCTACTACTTTAGCTTTGAAGCATTTGTTTGATTCGTTGTTTGGAAAGCAGCAGAGAGAGGAGAGCCCAGGACACACTCTCATGCTGGGTAGATCACCAGGAACCGCACTGGGTGCAATGGTGTTATACCAGTGTAACCGAGGGAGGTCTCTGATGATGGCTGAAAATATCTGGGCTCCATACATAAAACCTACCCTGAAGGCCTGACTGCAAATTCAAAGCTATGCCTTTAACGGAGGAAGAATAAGAAAATTATGTGCTTAATTAGCCCTGACGGACAGCCTGATGTGATGGAGAAAAACTTCCATGCAATAAAAGTAAATGAAAATCCCTGCCCCTGCTGCCTGTTGTAGGGTGCTGTTACTTAGCACAGTGGAAACCAGTCGCAAAGAGGATTCCCTGTTAAATGACACTGCTTGTGCTAACTCCTCACCAATGCCAATACGCACAACAACAGGAAGCTAGCACTGATGGGAAAGAGAGAAGACCCAAAGCAGAGGCACAGCAGTTCCCATAAACCATGAGACAGCTGGGCAAGAAGCTTCAGTGGAAGGAGAAGCAACTTTTTTGGATAACCGGTATACTTTCCTCCTCCTTCCCACTCCCCTTTCTCCCAGCAAGCAAATGCTTCTGGAAAGGTTTGTGGTGGTGCCAGCTGAGCTAGCCTGGAGTTTGAGCCGGGCTCTCCTCCCCATGCAGGCATCAGTGAGGGGCTCCTTGTCTGCATACCTCTGCATCGAGCCAAAATTAAAAATTCTGTTAAGAGAGGAAATCTCCTGCCAGCCTCCTCCCTAAGCTCAGAGAAACGCTGCAACAACAAACGCTGTGACAGGAATTTCATGCTGAGCCTCAGCACCAAGAGGACACTATCATTTTTCTGTGCTATTTTGAAGTGATGCAAAGATGTCAGCATTGAGGGGACTTAAAGGACCCGTTACTGCAAAGCTCTTTGACAAACAAATAAAACATGAAAGTAGTTCCCTTTGCAGAGAGAGCAATGGAGAAGAAGGATAGGGGGAGGGCTAGGAGCAGGAACACCATTTTCATTATGGATTTTGAATGTTTAAAAACTTGCCTCTGAAGGCAGCTTAGTAATTAACAGCAGCTTACATTTACAAGGGTATTTTTCACAGCTCCATTGCACTGGCTAATTGACGGACTTTCCACTTTGCCAGTGAGGAAATCAGGAATGGGCTTTCTTGCTGACATACCTCAATGCCCTGGCTACTATTTAAAAGCCATGTCCATTCACACACACGCATCTCCGTGTATATATACTTACACAGTAAGTGTATTTACAAACACTGTAAATATTTGGCATCTTAGAAAAGCTCTGATAGAGGCTTCTGTTTTCTCAGAGTATTTAGCATAAATGTACTAGCTAGGAAGCAGGATTGAATAAAGCTGTTTACTCTAAAAATAATTGAAGCTGTGGCAGAAGAAAGTTAGTCCAAGACATGCACTTGCTTCACATATAATCCTAGGCTAGTATCTATGCTACCTGTTGCAGGGTTGAACAAATTAAAAAATTATGAGATATTGCTACCTATGCTGTATTTACCACTATGGGCCCATTTAAATAAGGCGCTTCTGAAAGCAATTGCTCTGAAAACCAAAATTGAAAAGCAGGGCTCCTGTCATTCGTTAGCTGCGAGCAGCAGTGTGCTGGCGCATACTGTGTTCCTCATCTCGAAGGTTTTTCCCACTGATTTCTGAGAAAGAACAGACAATGGGCTGCTGCTTTTTGTTTCAAAAGGGAAGCCAGGAGGAGTCAATACAATTTTTTTTGGCTTCTGCACACAGGGTATGCTGCCAGATAAGAACATAGTTGTTTGTGTTCTTTAGAAAAATCTTTTTAAAACTGTTCTGAAGAATTTATATCAGAATACATGATCTTTACCAGTAACTAATGCAAGCCAAATGCCTAAAATACAGGAAGAGATCTTGGGTTTACCTTTTTCCCCTCTGGGAATAACATTTTCAGCATTATGAGTGAAACATTGCGTGCTAGAGTAGCAGCATCCATTAAGACTACTAATCATCTCCGCTCTGGCTTCATCAGGGCTGAGTTGAGACCTTTCTGTTGACTTGAACGGACGTTGGCCCAGCCTTGCTACTGATGCAATTCAGGAAAGCACTTAAGCACCTGCACTTAACTTCAAGCCTGAGGCTAAACTCCACCGAGGCAGAGGCTGACGTGCTCCAGAGCTGATCTGATCAGGAAGTCGGCAAGAGAAACAGTAAGTAAAAGCATTCATGGAATTAGGGAGACCAAGGAGTGTGAGTTCCTTCATGATGGCTGCTTCAGAAATCCTTCCCTCTGCTCCTCCCTCCCTCTTGCTGTCCCCTTGAGCAAGACTGGAGTTTCCATTCTTCCTTCCTTCCCACTGGGCTGTGGATCTCCACAATGAGCTGCAGAAATTGTTAATTTTTTTTTTCATAAATAAACAACCGTGTACTCTGTGTTATAGTATTGCTAAACCTGCATTTTAGCAAATTAGTCAATAGAGCCTCTATAGAAGACTGTGAAGGCAGACTTCTACGCTGGGTCAGCACTGAAGAAAGAAAACAACTGTGCAGAAATACTTATGCAGAAATTCACTTGTCCAGCACTTTTCCTGGATAAAATGTATTCTCTCCCCTCTCCTGCCTCCAGCACTGGGTCCCATAATTAAGCAGGAAGGCCAGCTCCTCACACCAATGACCACTGACCTCTCAAAGCAGGTGTGTGCAACATTTCCCACAGCGCAGCATTTGCAACATGTGCTTGCTCTTGCATCCTCAGCAGGCCTGCCAGCCCGGTCCCGCTGTGCAGCCTGTATGGCTTGAAGTGGCTGAGAAGGTCCCTCAAAAGGCAGATGACAGCTTCTTCAGCCAAGGTGAAATTTCAGGAAGGGTGGGCACTATGCGTGGTGCCATCCAAGCCCTTTGCCGTTACGACGTGGGATGAACTGTAAGATGAGAAACAGCTGAGCAGGCAGGGTTAGACTTTTCCTCCATTCTTCAATATATACGTTTCTATATCCAGCCATCATTTTAGCACGCCTTTAGGACAGCCAGGCCCATGACCAGAAGGCTGCAGAAGGAACATTACATCAAATATTCACACACACACACAGAGTGACTTCCACAGAGGATTCGGTTGTCTCTGAGGGAGGCAGCCTTTGCTGAAGTACATTTTTCTAGCAATTAATTGTGGCAAAAAGCTTTCCCTCAGACATTGCATTCAAACAGAACTGCAAGTTTTCATTAGAAAGAAAAGCCTCCCTTTGAAATAGATTGTGGTAGCCTAGGAAGCTTAAGCTTTAGTAACCCATTTCAATAACCAAAAAACTGTTAGATCCATCATTTTCAGCCTTCATGCAAGTTTCCAGTTGTCTGAGAAGGAGCACCAGCAATGACTTTCCCATTGCACCAACTACTGTGAACTGAAAATGCTGTCAGCTTGACTTTGCACTTACTATTGATTCTTCAGGTCCCCCAGCAATCTGATCCAGCTATGAAGCTGGCCCTGCTTGGAGCCAAAGGTTGGACCAGCTGACTTTTACAGGGACATCCCTTCCAACTTAAATTATTCTATGCCCATAAGATGCAGATGGAGAGGAATCTGCAGTCACAGAACTACTGGGTCAGGCTTGCTCACTCAGCTGTCGATGCAAGGAAAGGGGATCAGCCTAACTTCAGACTGCTTGAAAATTAAAGGGCATGGAACAGCACAGCAGAGAATCTACAACTTCCAAAATCCCATTTTTTCCACATGAAACCCATCACAGTGCCAGAATATTCTATTGTCTCAGTTTTTCTGTGTAGGAAGTAGTAGTCTCTGCTGTGTATCATGACCCTCTCTCCTGAAAGTGAATAGGAAACGTGCACATCTGCGTCTCCCATTCAAGCTCAACGGGATGACTCTCACTCCAGCACAAGCACATGCTTAAATGCTTCGCTGAGTAGAACTCCAGGCACCATCCCATCCTATCTGTAGCTATGAGCCATCCTCCCACGAGCGTTCATTCTTTGCTACATCATATAGAAAGGTTCAAAAGCATGTATAAAGGTTACTGTTTTCTATTAAACTCTGTAGTGCTTTTTCTATAAGGCTAGTAAATTCAGTTTATTGAGCAATCTGACTGCTTGAGCATTTTTGGTGTGCTATAATGCATAAGAGATATTGTATTATCCAGTACATTTGAATCTTTGAAAAGTTTTTAAAGACTGAAATGCTTGCAATTTAATTTTAGGAATGTATTAGCACATATACTATAGAGAAAATACATTCTTATTCAGTCAGCATTGTAATAACTTCTGTTATCGCAAAGAAATCTACTCTACTGGCATTAAAAATGTACATGAAGATGGACTGTATTCACCACAATTATCATTACTGTTAAGCATTTAAAAAGCCTGAGCCCATTACAATTTGATGACAGTTAACGAGAGAAGTAATTTTGTGATTAAAATCCTAAACATTAGAAGAAAAACTCCAGAACGACATTATTTGCAGAGAAACACCAGATTCAGAGCTCTAAAATAGGATTTTAAATAATTTAAAATGTTATATTTCTTTAATGAATTAACAATGCGTGCCTGAGTAGACTTTTCAGTATTCAGTGGAGGATTACCACAGGAAGGTCAAGTTACACCGAGAGTTTGTGTATGACAAGGTTGTTCACTTAGTGTTGGAACCGGCATTTAAGGGCTCTGATGTAATACTTGAATGGCTACCAATGCACAATCAAGTCTGCAAAGAAAATGCTGATAGTTTAGGAGAGGAAACTATTAGGCAGCCAAAGGTTGAAATCAATAACGATGCGGTGGGCTTTTGTACAGCAGGGGGGTGAATTAGGCTGTATGCTGTAAGACCAACAGTGCTTGGACCAGCTGCCATAAACTCAGAGTTTGCAACAGCAAATCTGACAGCATGTTCAAAAAGTTATACTAATATGCAAGAACTGATATGGGGGTCTGCTGTGGAAATGATACTACAGATTGGTCTTCCATTGTATGTCAGCTACATACAGTTGCAGAAAGTATGAATATATCTTCAGAATGGAAAACTTCAACCATTTTTAGTCAGATTGTGGTAGATTTTGTTTGCAATGACATGCTAAATAGCAAGATTAAAGAAATGTATATTCAAACTACTAGCAATGAAAAGAACAGTAATGTTTGTGCAGTATGTTAAGACAAAGAGCAGCATCCTCCAGCACTGAGGAAAGTCCCTGACAGATAAGGTTTGACACACCAAAATGATTTTATCGAAACTTAGAAGGCTATCCTGCAGGCTTAAATCATCCAGGCTCCTAGCAATGCTGAGCAAACCAGTGGGTATTCAACCACAGCAAGACAACAGAAGAAAGAGTAATTGAGCAGTTTGGTTCCAGCTTCAGAAGGAAGTCTCTGTTATCGCATCCACTCGCAGCTGGCAGAGCTGCCACCAGCTGTGGAAGACTCGACTTTGCATCCACAACACAAGTGGCATTTCAGGAGCATTTTGTCTGAGGGCCAAGAGAGGCACACAGAGTAGCATTATTCCTCTAGACTTGAACTAATCTCTTGAGTAAAAGCATAGTATCCACATGAACTGATCAGCCAACCATTCTACTGAAAAATAAGGCAGACAGGGTCTTTTATATTTGGAGGTCTGTTTCATGAGGAGTTTCTCATAATGCTGAATGACAGTGTGATTGCATTGGGGCAGGGCAAGTGCCACCAGTGCATCCCTTGGCCATGCACTTTTCCTTCCCCTGTGCTTCACAGTTTCTGCACCGCACCTTCTGTCCGCTGTGGAATAAACGTGGCAGTGCTTGTTCACAAAGGATGACTTTGGTCTAGGAATGCCTAGCTCTACATGCCCACAGTAATCATGGAAAAACAGGGTCCTCCTCAGGTGATTTGGAGAAGGAACCCAGCACAAGTGATCAGTCACCCCTGGAAAAGTTAAAATACTTTACTGACACAGAATAGACCTTCTTCCTAAAATTATCCTTTGTCAGACTCCAATGTGTATTTTAAATCACACCTATCCAAACACAGGATAGAATCATAGAATCATTTAGGTTGGAAGAGACCTTTAAGATCATAAAGTCCAACTGTTAACCCAGCACTGCCAAGTCCACCACTAATCCACATCCCTAAACACCACATCTACATGTTTTAAATACCTCCAGGGATGGTGACCCAACCACTTCACTGGGCAGTCTGTTCCCGTACTTTGGGCCATTAAAGTATTTTAACTTCAGCTGTACATGGGCAGTCTTTAGCCCCTCCAATTCCCCTCTCTAGTGCTAAAAAACTCCTGCTGGGAAATGAAGGTCACTCCAGATGCACATGGATGAAAACAACATGGAACATTAGCATGAGTTCAGTAAAAGGAAAGTCTTAATAAAAACTCCCTTGAGGGCTCAGGTAACCCCCATCACATTTATTAGGAGTTTCTTGCACACCAGTGTTAGAGATAAGCAGTCCAGAGCAGTGGAATTGTTGTCTTTTCCCTTGGTTTCATTTTCTGTGTATTTTAATTTTATTTTTTGTATGCATGGAGGTTATAGACATGAATAATGTCAGGGCAGAGGTGATTCATTTTTGTGACACTTCTTCTACAATGGCATGTGAGATATGAGCAATACTGTGTCAGTTGCTTTGGCTCATATTTGCATCCAATCATCAATGAGTAAAATGAAATCTCACAGCTGCCAACATTCAATTTCTGAGGCTCTCAGAATTTTCATCACAGATCCTCAACAGACCGAAAGTAACTCCCAGATGACTTTTGCTGTAAAGTTACAAAATTTTATCTATTTTTAAGGACAAAAAATAGAACCAGGATTACTTCCAATAAGTCATTGATACTGCGTGCTATGTGCCATTATACAATTATATTGAATGCACTTAATAAAAAGTTTATGTTTGTGCCAAAAATGCCAGGTAAACACATTTATTTGCTGTGTATCAGTCTACATTGATTGTAGTTAACATGGCAGTCTTTCTTCTGAAAGCACCTCAGGTGGGACTGCCAAGTTATACTGGCAGATACATATTAGAGGCCTTCTAATACTCATGCTCCAAAGGAAGAAGTTTCCTGCTTATACATGATTTAAGAGTTCTCATTTAACAGATCTCAGGTAGCCATTTCAGCTGATAGCTGATCTTAAGGTAAAGAAAACTTTCAAAATATTGATGGATCTAGCCTTTCAGGCTTCAGCAATTCTGTCCTCTCTTTCTGAACCCACTATATATATTTCAAATCCTCTCAAACAGCTCACTTAGAGAAGGTTGGGTAAAAGGTGCGTGATCCAGACCTCAGTGAAGTCAAAAAGATTTGTAATGACTTGAATGTAGCTGGACCCAGAACCACAGAGGTGTCATATAATCTGTGTCTGCATTTGCAAGTTCACTGAGGAGCAGATCTGTAGAGAGAAAATTGGTGGTAACACTTCATACTTTTTGGGGGTGAAGAGTTTAATGCAAACTACTTTCAGTCTGGTCCCATAGAGTGAATACCCATAGCTTCTGCAGTGCTCCAGGAGCAATACTTCTGGGGTTTTTTTTCACCTGAAAGGTGCCTGCTTTGTGCAACCCAAGACCACACCACTAGCCAGATCAAGCATGGTAAGTGAGGGTGGACAGCTTCACTTCAGAAGCAAACTTCTCATTAAGCTTAAAATGTTTGATGAGACATGTCCACTTATCAGTATAATTATTTTTCTTGACATTGTTAAGCATGGAAGCAGTAACTGCAGTCCCAGTCTTGAATATGAACATGTTTAGTCATGACACTGTGAAGCACCCATGGCATTGTCATTATTTGGCTTATTAAATAATAGTCTTTTTCACATTAAAAAATCTGAATTATATTGAGGTAGATAGACTGGGTTAAAAGTCTACTTAATACAGATGTTGCAGCTGACATCAGGAGCTTCTGAACCATCCTTTCAATTACCCTAACCAAAAGTGCATAGCAGTGATTTATCTCAGTTAGACCTTCGTGTTCAGGTGACAGCAGCTACAGAGTTCAAGCCCCTTCCCATAGCCTCCTTCATAGTAGAAAACTAAACAGTCAATTAATGAAGCATGCCTTTGTTGCCAGAAATAGCAGGTGCAAACCTGCTTAAGTGTGAGAAGGCCCACAGTCTTGAGTACAGTCTTTTTGGCCACTATAGCATGAAAACTGTGAATTACTGTGCAGTGTGTTTGAGAGCCTACCTCCCACAGATACTGCCATTGGTATAGACTCTAAACACAAAAGACAACTATTGCTGTTCTTTCCTGGAACTAAGAAGATAACGATAATCTCCTATGTAACATGCTTTCTGTTATCAGCGCTCAAGGTAAAACAGCGCAAGGCAGTCTGCCGTGCCGCCAATTACATACATATATATATAAAAGTATAAAATAAATTAAGATTTTTGTCAATCTCAACTTAAGAATAAAATAAAGGTGAGACTACACTCTTCTCCTCAAAGCTTAATTTACCATATTACATGAAAAATTATCCCCACCAGCAACATATAGTCAAAGGATTTTAAAGGTTTTACAAGCATGTCTTCCAGGCAGTTTTGTTAGAGCCTCATTGACATCTCACATTTCCGTGTCTACACAACTGAGCTCTGAACGCAAAGCTTACTCACAGAGAGCCTGCCAACATATGTAATGAGCATTTATGCCTCTTGCATTAGTTCATACTGACTCAGTCCACACTATTCCAGTCAGGCACCAATCCTCAGCTGAGAGGAGAAATACCCAAAATATTGGTAGCTTCCTAAAGCACCACCCTGCCATAAGTCCTTGCACAAATGTTCCCAGTTTGCTTCTGTCAAACAACGTAGGGCAAGCCACCTTCACTGGGGCACCCTTCAACATACCCTTGAGTAGGGGAGCCAAAAAACTAACCTGTTCACCTTTGCATTGCACAGGTGTTCCCAGAGGCGCTCCCAGACAGGCAGCGGTTTGGAAAGCTCTCGTCTCTCACCTGTTAGCTTGTTCTTGCCAAGGGAAAATGCAGCGACTGACTGCAGGTGAGCACCTCCACTCCCCAAAATTCCAGCGCAGAGCTTTGGTCTACTACTTCACATCTGTTCGATCTGAAGGTGCTTGCTCAGGTGTGGGACTTGCACTCTGGCCTCTCTTAAGTCTTCCGGTCTACTTGTCAGCTGATTCACACTCTGGGCACAGCACAGTTACGTGCACGTGGCTGCACGGCACGGTAAGGTGCTTTCCCTGTCTCAAGCTCCCACTGAAGTGACTGCACAGATCTCCTTTTAGCCACTCACAAGGACATGTTTGCAATTCCCACGTAGCAAAATTCTTTGTGAGCCTAACAACGATAGGCAGTCTAAAAAGTCTCCCTGTGTCATGCAAACAAAGAGGTGTGCAGTGAGAAAAAGTGTGCAGTTTGCTTGCTCCCGGATGCATTTCCTTTTCTGCAGCACTGTCACTTCTGTGTTTGTGCAGGTTTCAGATCCATTTAACTTCACCTTGCTCATTCAGAGAACCTGTGTTTTGTGCAAAGCCCTCCCAAAGGGTCTCCGCTCCATCCTGTTAGGATAGTATACCATGGAAGTTATCTTTGCTTTTTATTTCACAGAAAAAGTATAATGCAGTTTTGTTTTACTGGAGACACACTGGTACAGATACTATCAGCCTGAAATTCTGTACCTTAAAAAGCCTGAGTACTTCCAGGTACAAGTCTGTCCCCTGCCAATATTTTTGGTTTTAGAATCACCTTCCACTTTGTTCCCTTTTTGTTTTGCACTAAATTATCTTCCCCACCACTGAGCTAAAGGTCTGCACAAACATTGAGGGAAACTGCCTTTACATAAATTGTTGTCAAACAAACAAAGCTTGCCTCTCCTCTAAGGTATCACAATCACAAGAACAGGCAAATAAAATTGCAGCTTCCAGCATGAGGTTGTATGCTAGGCCCTTCTCTTCCGTCCCTGCCATGAAGGTGCCCTTCACCTGGAACATCAGGGGCTGCTGGCAGAGCGCTGGGCTCTTTCACCCTCATCTACAAGGGCTCGGGGTTCACTCTCTGCCCTGGCCCAAGGTATCGGCCGCATTCCTTGCTATATACTGTCTCGGACATATACATTCACAGACATCTTGTCCACTTAAGGTAACTGCGGAAAATTCTGCTAGGTCTGCGGTTCAGTATGGTTACGTTAAACCCTGGCTCTCCACCTGGCCTCAAAGAAACCACTCTCAAGATGAAAGTAAAAGGGGTTCAGGGTTTTGGGTTTGGTTTGTTTTTTTTTTTTTTTTGTGTCTCCTCCATGTTTTAACCATTCTCACAACCTTGCCCTTTGCCTCTCTGAACAGAAATGAGAGCTCATCAGATAGTAATTGTCATAAGTCTGAGCTGCTGGCATTATGAACTATTGAAAATGTTAGGAAATAGTTAGACTTTGTCACTGTGAGCACTGCATAGTGTCAAAGGTGACATCTGCTTTGGAGGAGGTCTAGCTTAAGGTGCTAATAGGCATTTATCGGGTAATATTTGTGACTTCAATCTATAGAGTCTGATCTCTGACTCATGTTTCAGACAACTTCGCTGTGTCAGTTAAAATATGTAAATACCCTCTCAATATTAACACATCTCAGATGCCCTTGTATTATACAGTTATCCTTTTCATCACTTTTGACCAAGTCTTTGGAAGCAATTATCTTCTTATCAAACACTTTTTACATGTTCATGGAAATTAAAGATTTATACAGGAAGAAAAATAACAGGAATGGTTTGTAAAAAAAGTTCATATACTTCCTAAAGGCTTAAATCTTTTTTAATCTAGAATTTGGGAAAGGATAAAGATTCAGAAAGAGCTTGTGTGGTGGGTTGACCCTGGCTGGGGGCCAAGTGCCCACCAGAGCTGCTCTATCACTCCCCTCATTCACCAGACAGGGGAGAAAAAGTATAATGCAAAGCTTTGTGGGTCGAGATAAGGACAGGGAGAGATCACTCATTATCATCACAAGCAAAACAGACTGAACTTAGAGAGAGGAAATTCATCTAATTTATTCCCAAACAGAACCAAGTAGAGGAATGAGAAATAAATTCAAATCTTAAAAACACCTCCGCCCACCCCTCCCATCTTCCTGGGCTCAACTTCACTCCTGACTTCAAACCTCCTCCCTCCCAGTGGCACAGGGGAACGGGGAATAGGGGTTACGGTCAGCTGATCACACGTTGTTTCTGCCGTTTCTTCATCCTCAGGGGAGGACTCCTCTCATCGTTCCCCTGCTCCAGCATGGAGTCCCTCTCACAGGAGACAGTCCTTCCCAAACTTCTCCAACGTGAGTCCTTCCCACGGGCTGCAGTCCTTCATGAACCACTCCAGCGTGGCTCTCTCCCNCTTGGAGCCAGTTGGCATTGGCTCTGTCAGACACAAGGGAAGCTTCTAGCAGCTTCTCACAGAATCCACCCCTGTAGCCCCCCCACTACCAAAACCTTGCCATGCAAACCCAACACAGCTTGCTACACTGAAAAAAACAAAGCTATCAAAGCTGTAAAGATTGAGCATACTTTGGTAATAAATCTTGGCCGTCTACATGCTTGTCTTCGGTAATTTATGTGCATCAAAGTATTCTAACAGAACTTCAAATGATATACTCAATCCAAATTTTAGGACTGTTTAGACCAAGCAACGACCCAATCATGTACCTGATTTTACAACTCTGTGCATTATGCAGTTTTGTCACTAATTCATTGCCCTTTTGTTCACCTGAGACCCAAGGCACCCCACAGTAAACACTGAATTCTGTCTGTGTTCTCCAGCCTCAGAACAAAATCCCTTTTTCATTCACTTCAGCCAAGTTCTGGCTTTTCTTGAATTGAAGGTACTCCACTGCAAAAATAAGTAATATATTACCAGCATTAAGTTTTTCTCCATGGAATCACACTGTTGCAGGCAGTGCTGTGGTGGGAAAGGAACATGTCTGGCACCTGAGCACACGTACAGGAGGCATGTGTTAAACATCTTGTGAAATTACACAGACCTGAAAAATATCCTAACATGGATAAGAGACAAGCAGAAGAACATAGCAAAGCAGAACAACAGTGTCAGCTAGTCTCTGGTGTAGGTATGAAGTAGTACAACGAAGATGCATAGAAGCTAGCAGGAGAGCACACATTTGTTATTAAGAGCATGCCAAATCACACAGCACTTACAAACAGAAGAGTGGTGGCCGCCTTTGCTCATGTGTTTTGGTGTTGTGATGGGCTTGGTCAACTCCTATGCTGGCAGAAATGGATTGTTAAGAATCTGAATGCATAGATACTGCAAATGAATGAGGAAAAATAGTTGTCGAGACCCCCCTAATAAAAGAAGACATCCCTAAAAGAGATAGAAAAGATTATTTGAGAGAGGCGCACCATAAAGGGAATGAAATAAAGGGGAGCAAAGCCATAAGAGAAACGGACCTGTATGCAGATATCCTAGCTAAAGAAAAAAAAGTACACAGTGGGAGCCCAGGAAAAACACAGGATTCAACCAGGACTACACCAGTACTTCTTCAGGAAGGAAGAAGTAGGTTTTTGAGTGCTACTTAATGATGCCAGGGAAAAGCTTTGATCATACTACTCCAAAAGGAGAGTGACTTTAAAGAGGATGTTGCTTGAGAGGGAGACACAATACTGATAATCATTACTGTAAAGGACATAAATTGTCTCAGAATTTTTCTTCTCCAGAATTTCTTACTGCAGAGATTTAAGAATGGATGTAACTGAGGACAGAGCAGTTACTGGCAGGGATGGCTAGAAGGAAAGATGCTGTTGTACCCAGCAAAGAACACCAGGCAGTGAATGGTGCAAATGGCATCAGTGAGAAATCTAAGGTCAAATCAAATGAGAGACTAATGATTGCCCATTTCTTGTCTTTTACATTCCAGTCCCTTTATTTCACAGACTGTTTAGTTATGTCAGAAATAGACTCTTGCTTCTTTCTGAGGTAATTCAATCCCATAGTGAATTTTCGAGCCCCCAGACTGCAATATTTGCTCTGTATTGCTTCAAGCATGAAACGACTTTCCCTACAGGGAGATATTGATCATTTGAAAAACCTACATCAACAGCAACAAGAGCTTCAAAACCATCATTAATGTTATTTTTCCCCTTGAATTTGATTCTCCATTACAATTTCTTGGAGTGCAGATGTTGGAAAACACATTCCTTACAATGGCTGACCACAAAATTTTGTATAGTAATGTTGAATTTTCTCAAATGCTTCTACCTACTTTTCATACACTTATAATAAATCCACCATGAGAATCCTTTCAAAGTACTTTGAAAAATGAAGCTGTGTGATCCTAACCAACCATTTTCTGGAAAAAGATAAGTGGAGGCCAAAAAAAAAGGAGGTAACAAAATCAATTAATTGCACTATTTAAGGAACAAAACCATGAAAACTCAGAATCTTGAGCTGGATAGATGGCTAGTTGAGATGGAGATGGGAAGTTAGTGTTGGAGAGAAGCTTTGCCTCTAGTCTTCTTATCTGGTAAAAGAGGTGATCTACAGCTATTGATAAAGTTTGTTACTTGCTTTACTTGGAAGTTTCCAAGCTGGGCTGCCACAGTAAAGAGGCTTGTCATTAATACCTTTTGTGCTAGTAAACCTAAAAACTTTTCAATTGAATGGTCACAGCCTCCACTAAACCTGCTTTTTAATACATGCGATCTAGGGCAGTAGCAATAAAAACTTACCTCCAAGAGCACGTGGAAATGCCAAATAGTTCTTATCATTCTGCAATTACATACATTCACAATTTGACTTTCTGAAAGCATCATTATGATTTATGACACTCAACAACACTGGCACCTACTGAACACAAAATGCTGAAGTCCTGGTACACTACAACATGTGCATATCTATAGGAGAACATTATTTGGCTGCAGTTCAAACTTATTTTAAGTTATGCACTTGTTCCTCTTCAGTTTATCATTTAAAGTTCTGACACATCCTCAGAGAAGGTTGCTCTTTGGGTGTTTTTCTTTGCTGGCTAAGAAACTAGTCTGTTTGAACTTTTTATTTTGAAGAATCAGAAATTGGAACGTAAAAGGAGAAGACACCAACACCTATCTGGCCTTCAACTGTAGATTAGATCACGCAGTGCCTGATGCCTACAGCTTCACTGTCTGTGATGGAAATGTGCGGTGACGACCTTTGTCTGTGGCAGACTTGTGGGCTTTAATGCTTTTGGAACATTTCTTTGTGAAATAAGGGTACATTTAGGGTCTGCCTTTGATTGTGCACCAATAACAATAAACAGCAGCCTCTCCCATCCCTGTTGGCTGGGTTGCTTAGAAACATACAGCTGGAGCGGCCTTTGAGAAATCAAGTCTGTCACCTGCTATTGCAGGCAGCCACATCTTAATCACACTCATAAATGTACTGAGATCCATCTAAGAACCAGCAGATGTCTTGCCTTTACTATTTCTTTTGGAAGGCTTGCTCCGTGACCCCCCTTTACCACATGTCATGCTAGTGCATCACATCTTTTCCTTTGATCAAAGCTGGTGGCCTTTCTTCACAAGTGCTCCAGCCTGAGTTATTCTTTCAAACATGAACCACCACTATTTCAGGTGGCCCTAGCTACTACTGGCGCCTCCTACGATGGCATCAAGATTTGTTGATCTACTATAGAAGTCCTCCTTCTGTGTTCTGGCAGACTATGGGTCACAGGTAACCTCTAACTATTTTAATCCTTGCCACTTGTGGCTGATGAGCTTCCAGTTTATCTTCTTATTTAGTCTGAAGTGCTAGGTCTTACCCCACCTTTGTTTCCCTAGACTGTCAAGAGCATTTTCCATATCCAAATTTTGTTGGCTTTAATGGCATACTCCAACCTTCTTTAATCAGAGGCCTAATGAAAAATATTAAAATTTATCTGTTCCAAGACAGATTATTCATTAAAAGGGAAGTGCTGAAGCTAGAGGAACTTTAGTCCTAACCACCGTGGTTTTCCTTTCAATTAGGTCTTTACAATCCATAGGGTTCTTGGAGTAATCCACATCTCTCCAAATACAGGTGAGGTTTTTTCCCCAAATGGACAGCAGCAAATATATTTTTGATGTCTAAGAGACTAGATCTACTGCATTCTTTCTACTTATTTTCTGGACATCTTATCAGAAATGCCAGATTCATCAACTGGTGCAATTTACTAGTGAGTGAACCCCAGCTGACTTTCCTCCTCTGTCCCCACCTCCTTCCATTACCCATTGAATTTTCTTCCAAACTTGGTCTAAAAGTTTTCCAAACACAGTCTAAAAAGTCTTGCCCATATTTGAGGTCACACTACAGGATGAATAGTTGTTCAGATTCCTTTTAATCCTTTTTTAAATAGAGGTATTACACATTCTGCAGAGCTATAACCTTGCTCTTGGCCTGTTCTTTCAGGGTGGGAGAAAAGTTTACTTGAGACCAGGAACTGTTGCCTTTTGGCCTTACGCCCTTAACATTACCCTTCTTAAAAATTGCAGCAGTATATTTGGGGAGGAAAGGAGGAGTAGGGCACTTCTGATATTTTCTTTAAAGTCAGTTTCATCCCATATTTCATGGAGGACATATGATACACCATGGTCTATTTCTTTCTCTCATGCCTTTTTTTTTTTTATTGGTTGAAGAATGCTTCCTGGTTTTGACCCTGTGTGAGCTCCAATTGAGCTCATCAATTCTCAAGGCAGTCCTGCAGTTCTTATTGATCAACAAGTTTTTCCATTCCTTATGGACTTTCTGCATATGACAGATATCTCCACTGAAGCGCTTATTCATTCAGTTAGATCTGGAGCTCTTTCCAACAAATGCTTTTCCTTTCCTCAAGAAACAATTTCCATCTAACATGTTTTTGTATCTTTGCTTTGAAATTCTCATCCTCTTACACACTCATTTAACAATGCCTTTATATTTCAAGAGAAAACTCTGGTTATCTTTAGCCATGGGTTTGGTAATTTTTTCAGTAATTTTAAACTGCAGTAAGTTGGGCTAAAGCTGTTTTCCACATGCAACTTGGTCTGTAGCCTATTGCCCATCTGAGCCCTATTATTAGTGGGGGAATTTTCCCCTCTGTTGTATATATGGGGAGAGAGACATCCATAACAAAGTTCTCAGTAGAATTTCTACTGTAACGCATTGTCTCCAAGGACAACTGTCCTTTCTTAGTTTCTTGGTTCTAACCACTAACATGACATCAAAATCACTTTTTTTTTTTAAATTTCTTTCTAAGACTTGACAGAAAACCACTTATCTTCAGAAATACTGAAAGACTGACTAAAGAAAGGTAGGAAAATAATGTCTTAGCTGCAGAATTAAGCTGAGGTAGTATGTAACTCTGTTCTTTTGCTCAAGTCTCTGTCCATACAAAAACCCTTTCATTCCAAGGTCTAGCATTTTTAATTTACATGGTATTGCTTGTATTGGCTAAAAGTCTGTAGCTGCTCTGTAAACAGAGGCTTTGACTCTCATACAAGAACAGACAACTATGCCCTTTTATAGATGCACCCAACAAAGGCATGACTGATTCCATACATTGCATCAAAACACATTTTGCTGGAGTTATCCTCAGCCTTTCTAAAATCCTTGTATATTTCGTGCACCCACTGCTCAGCAATAAAACTTGCAATATAAGGAGGTACAGAGGTGCTCATGCACCTTCTATAATTTATTCCTTCAGAACAATTAGCCTGTCCTGTCTCTGTCCTTGCATCCCATTTCCATGACACATACGTTACCTATATTCACGTTGAGAAAAACCTGCTTTTTCAGAATACTATCATTACACATCTTGCAATGAAAAATCTGAGAAGAAGAGAAAAACATCCTCCAGTGTTCACCAGGATTGCTAAATTGGAAGATGCTGCTGAGGGCACAGAGGGAACATGCTAGTCCAAACAATCTCCAGTCAATCTTTGTAGCAAAAAATCTCCTTGTAGTGACTTAGCCTATGGTTAAGGACAAGGAGATGCAAAATCAGCATATGGAGATTATGAAAGGACTAACAACCTTGATCTTCATTTGACAGAGTACAACAAATTCTTTTAGCTCTTGTTGTGGTCCTTTGCATACTCTTTATTATTAGTAATAATGGCCTTGACAAGAATAGCTTTTGACCCCTTCATTGAGTTTTTCAACTCAAAATAAGAACTGCTTTTCTAGTCTGCAAGATAAACACAATTAGAAAAAAACCCTGTAATAAGTAGCTATAAAATTATCAGCTCAGTGTCTCATCCTGAAATTTTGAACAGTTGTGTAACTGCCTGTACCCTTGCATTTCATTTCCATTTATAGTTTTTACCTCATTTTTCACTGACATTTTAACCCGCTTTAAAAAACTTTAAAAAGTGATAATAAGTTATAATGATGGATAGTCCCATTTAATGTTTTTTTGAAAGATACATGATAAATTTCTGCTGTTTTCATGTCTTGGGAGGTATACTTTTAAGTATGAAGACTGTACTTTTAGATTTGAGAGACTAAATAAAGGACATGGAACAGTGATGATATGGAAGGAGAGTCCCCTGTATCTCAATTGTTTAAGGAATATTCATTAAAAGTTCATAAAAGAAAAATATCACCATCCTTACAAATAGGCCTACGAGTAGCATCTGAACAAAGCATAAAATGGCTGCTGCTGACTCCTGACATCTATTGACACCCAAAACAAAGCTATAATAGTCTCAACAGCCAAATAATCACAAGGCTAGGTTTCAAGATTTAAGTGTTAAACAGGGAACTAAAGCAAACTTTTGAGGGAAGACTAATCACTTCCTTAACTCTCCATTATACTCCAGATGTATGTAATATGCTGTCTAATGCATTATAATAATTGAAAAGTGCAAGCAAAAAAAAATTATAGGTGTTTGGCTCCAAACATTGAATCAATGCAGTTCTACAATAAATAAAAACATACCAATGTCATGCAATCTCTGTCATCATCCTAGCATCTTTCATAAAATGCTTTGCAAACATACACATTTTGTATACTTCAGGTAAATAATACAGACATTTAAAAATAGAACTAAACTCCAAAAGATGGAAGATGGGTGGTACAGACAAACACATGTTGCATCATAGAGTTAAGAAAGAGAAATGCATATTCATGTCAGAAATATGTCTCCATCATATCACCTAGGAGAAAGAGAAGGGCTAGACACGATAATCTAGGAGGTTCCTTTCAGTCTTGTCACCTATAATTTTATGGCCTGATTCTTTCTTTATTGGATAGACATTGCATATAAACACCAGAAAACGCAGAAGTCTGGAAAGGATATAAACCCTCAGGTGTCAGAGCATAAATAACCCCATAACTAGCACAGGAAGGAACTCTTCTCACCAGCAAGTCATTTTGTAAGCACCCAGATCTTGTGTCTCATAGGGAAACATCTGGTACCAAAAAGAGGATAATTCCTTTTTCCTCTAGTTAAAGCTCGCACACCTGAAGGAAAAAGCAAGCACTGAACACAGATGGCACCTCACGTTTTTCTCTTGGGAAAGTGTGAAGTTGTGAGGATTATAGAGTTAAAGCCCACCTACCTGTGCTGCTTTCTTTACCCAAAAAAATGGCCAAGGTAATCCAGCAACAGAAATGCAAATCGAAGATAATAATCTTTTGTTCTGACAGTGGTCTGTGGCCTTTCCCATTGATCCAGGACTGCCTTCTACAGGTTGGCCATGAAGTCTACAGAGCACTGGATGTGGACAAAATCTTCCTGTTTTAGCGTTTTAAAGTTTGTTTACCTTTTTTTCGAACCTCTGACATTGATAGCTTTTCTATCTGCCCAGGTACCAGCTGTATCCATTTGCTATGACACTGCAGAAATAATAGTATTTGTCAGTTTTCACCAGATTAAAATATACATGTGTAGGAGAAAGATTTGGGGGGGTTAAATTAAAAAGAAAAAATCATTTACGTTTGCGGCTGAATTCTTGAGCTCATTTCTTCTATCATTAAAAGAAGAAAGTTATCACAAAAATTTTTAACTTTTTCAAGTGCTTCTTCCACTTCTTTTCCACATGATCTGAATATGACCCAAACTTGCAAAGCAGTGTTTATCACTCCAAGACAATATTTTTAATGTAGGCTTCAATTCAATACATTTACTAAAGAAAAAATATTCATTTTTATCTATAAATACCTGTCTCCCACATAGTGTTTTCACTAATCTTATCCTAGTGTGATAGAATAATTTGATTTATCAATATTCAGTGATTCTGCCCATTGAGCTATGAATTCTTACTTCTTTTCCATGTGTACTTCTCCACAAACACACGTATAAAACCATTTTTAAAAGACATACTTTCCATCTTAAAAGTTGTGGGTTCACATTCTGTCTAATAATTCTTTCTGAAGTGTGTATCTATTTCTGTTATTATTTATTCCATTTTAAAAAATAATCTAGAGTACAGACTGAAATCAGAAACCAGACCAGTTTCCCTGAAGATCATGACAAAAGCCCTACTGACTTCAGCTGAGCCCCAATTTCACCTACGTTTCAAAGCCGTTTGCAAGGATTTCTCTGTCTGACAGTGGGTAACTGCTGAAATCAGTGGGTTTCAGTGGGGCTGCAATGGTCTATCTACCCAAGAAATGTTCATCACGTCTCATCTGATTTATCAGATTCCCTTACTTGAGAATTTCATTCTCTCCTGAAAAATTTTCCCTGCCTTGCCCACATGAGAAAAAAACAATATCTCCTTCTCATGAGGAATGCTATACTTGTCCTTTCATATTTCTTCTTTAATCTCTGTTTCCATACAGCATATAATCAGATTTGTGGCAGAAAAGGGTCACCTTAGTTCTTATTACACTAGAAAAGGTTAGAGATGTGTTCTCAAAACTGACTTCAGGGTAATTTGAAAAAAAGAAACAGAAGAAAACAAAGAAACATGATGACCAAAGTGCTAAGGCATAAAAGAGACAAGATGCATACCAAATATTGTGCCCATCCAGCAAAACACTTCTGTTCACATCTGCACTCAGAAGCTGGAGTAAAAATAGGAATGCTATTCCTATGCCTGCATGGCTAGATAGAAGGCAAGTATGCACAAACGTATTTTACAACTTCTAAACAGCTATAGCACAAGATGTTCCCAGTAGTTAGTTGTAGAATATATGCAGTGCTTACTTATACACAACAGCAATATTTTGGAAGTATGGCTAATGTAAAAATCAATGTCCCTTTATAATGGGTAAATTTGTAAATGAGATTATCAGAACTGCCTATTAAAATATGGTCTGTAATAAAAAGATACTGCATAATCTCCAGACAGGAAGACAGAAATACAGTATGAAGGCTGTCATTTGGTGGTTTGCTGACACTGCTGTCTTTTTCCCAAATTTTTCTCCACATCATGCAGTCATTTTCAGAAATAAGGCCAATATTATTTTTAATTCCTCTGCTTTTTCTTGAATTTTTTTATGGCAACAGAAATTACTATACAATGAGTAGAACTACCAATCATATTAACTTAAACACATCACATAAAATTTAGCTGGCAGAAATACTAATAAAAATGAAGAGGAGATAAAGCAGGGGAAATAAACAGCCAGGAGGCAGAGAGGAAGAAGGAATCACTGAGAGAAGGATTCAAAACGCAATCCCACAAGTTATCCCAGTATCCTCACAGACAGCACCAGTGATTAGTGCTACACACAGAACCAGGTTCAAACAATTTACATGGGCCTAATGCATACTCTTGGTAATTTTCTGTGAAGGTAATCAGATGTCTAACTCAGAAGAGCTGTATCTTACATGGTTTTAGATTGAACAACGAGATGGCAGTGGTTGGTACTTACTCCAGTAACTGGATTTTTTTACATAGGTTCTATCTGCTTATGGACAGCATTTCTAATCCCGCCAAAAGGGCCACAGCACTCCACCAAAAAGGGTTGTGGAGGATTCAACACTGTGACAATATCAGGTGCTAACTTGTCCTCCAATTGTATGCTTAAGTTTTGCTTTCTTTTATATATCAATTGTCTCCTGCGCTCTAATGCACATTTCTCCTCAAGATGTATGAAGTCATACACCCGTCATTTTCCACAAGACTTCTGGGACTTCCTGTGCCAGTTCCCCCTACAGCAGAGGTGGCGAGCAGCAGATATTCGCAGCTTAACCAAGCTGAAAGTTCTGCCAACGAGAGGGGACATTTCCAGACTCCTCCAACCACGGCAAGTGTGCTGGAGGAGGCAAGTTATCAGAATTCAAAATGCCCCATAAATACAGGGTAGATACTAATTCTCTTCTCTCTATTGTCACACTGAGAACCCTAAAAAATAATGATTTAGCAATCAAGCTACCTGTCCCCAAGATAGCAGGCATATAATGCAACATCATATTGGGTAGTATAAGGCTCCTAAATTTCCTTAAAGACTTTTTTGTTTGTTTCTTGAAACTTGAACATATTAAAAAAAAAAAAAAGTAAGAGAAAAGGAACAGAAACTGGTAACATACTCAGGATGGAAAGAAGGCTGGGTAATATATTCATTCTAATTGTATTAACCTTCCCCCATAATGAGAGGGGGAAAGCCTTCCATCTGTTTAAGTCATTAGTCTGTTCCATAATTAAAGGATTAAGATTAGCTCTAACAATTTCATTACTTTTCCTAGGAAACTGAACATCCAAATACTTAAAACTAGTCTATTGCCATTGAAATGGGCTATCGATTAGTTTTCTCTGTCTTATACTTTGGGAGATTGCCATCACCTCAGGTTTAGTCCAATTGATTTTATACCAGGAATATTTCCCAAAGTTGACTACCATGTCCAATGTATTAGGAAAATATTTTTGTTGATCTGAGATAAATGAAAGTATATCATCAGCATAAAGTAACAGTTTAACCCCACATGTTCCTGGTTCTATACATTGCAGTTTATGATTAGCCCTAATTTGTATTTCGAACCGTTCTAGGGCACTGTTAAATAAAAGGAGTGAAAGGGGATGCCCTATTCTTTTTCACAGCTTTTAAGAATTAAGCCATTAGTCTCCTTTTGAGTCAGAGTGATTGTGAACTATAATAAAGCAACAAAATCCAGATGAAAAATGATCACATAAGACAAATCTGCATAAAGGTCCAAGTCAACCTCATCCTGTCAAACGCCTTTTCTGTATCAGGGCAGTACTGCGGCAAGGATTTATCCGAGTATTGACAGACACTCATTAATTTGGTCAGTAATCTTGTACTATCAATGCTTGATCATTATTTATTAAATGCATCTAATTAGGATGGTAGATATCATCTATTATTTTATTTGATCTTGCACCCAGCATTTTGAGGAGATATTTAGCTTGGCAGAACCTAAAGCGTTGTTGCAGATCTTTGCCTGATCTCTTTGTTGTACCTAAAGCGTTGTTGCAGATCTCTTTGCACAACTGTGTAAGAGCCTCAAGAAAACAGTATCCTTCAAGATATGCAGTTGCTTACATTATCCAAAGTTCAAGGGACTAACACTCATATGGAAAGTATTGTTAAGGTTCTGGTATCTCTGTTAATGGTGCTTTTCTTCAATTCTTTCATCATATTTGCTGTATCTCTTAGTAAAGCAGGTGAGGATTCCTGAGGTTACCACCTGCTACCTACCAAGTCCCCACACCATTCATAAGATAGATTCTGTGTTAACACATCCAGAAACAATCCAGAAAATAGGAAGCGCAGCGATGTTGATATTTGCCAGTAACAAGTAATTCTTGGTAGTAAAACTCAAAATCATCAGTGAGGAGATGCAGAAGAATCTCACCTTGCAGCAAGTGACCCAAAAATAAAGTGGCAGGTGAAGCTCAGGGTTCTTAAAAGCAAAGTAATGTACATTAGAAAAAAAATGCTGCCTTAACTACATGTAGATAATGCATGGATTTGCATTAGCTATGAGCAAAAAGAAAGTCATTGTGGATACTTTTCAGAAAACACCAGCAGAGCGGTCTAGGGGGCCACAAGGAAAACAGAGTATCAACGCTCTCTGTAAAAGCACTTGAGAACAAAAAGCATTTCACTATTGCCCTAAGCCACAACACGTTTTTTCCCCACACAGCATGTAGCCACCATCAGACCAATGTCAAAAAAAAAGACTGGGAGGAACTAAAAACTATAGAGAGAGAAGGATGACAGAGATGATCTAAGACATGAAATAGGTTCAGCTGTAAAGAAATCCATGTAGAATAAACTTCAGCATAGAAAAGGCACCCTTGTTAGAGAGGATATGACTGAAGGTAAGGAAAAAAATCATACTGATTCATGCCCAAAAAGGAACAATCATTCTCCACAGTACCCAAGTTTTCCCAAGATTGTCAAGCTACCAACTTAAAACAAAGGAATTTGTTAATTTGGGGGGATAATGCATTATTATATGGTGGAACTCAGAGCCGTAGGATGCAAGGGTGGTTAAATGGATTCACACAGATTATCCAAGTTCATGAAGATAAGTCCTTAAGTGACTATTCACATGGTATTTTTAATGCAGCCTCTGGTTCAAAGAGTCCTTAAACCACTGATTGTCAGAAACTGGGACAAAACACCAGGGAAAATGTTTATTAATACCTTTTCAAGATGTAAACAGCTAACCTTGCCCATCTTGATTATGTTTTTGATGTTTGAATCTTCATTTTTTACCTAAAAAGACAATAATTTCTTTCTTCTTCTCCTGATCACCCAAAATTGTTGGTTTAGCCTCAATATACCAAGGAAGTATCACATTTCAAACACATTTTTGTTGTTGTTATTAACCTTTAATTTAGATAGTTCCACTGACATTTTTATACTGAGCATACCTAGCCATACACAGCAGGTGCAGATACCCAACACACGTTTGGCAGAACAGTTCACTAGATTATTGACTAGTCTCTTCATCAGCTATAATGGGAGCTTAAACACCTCGTCTACACCCAGATACCAACGTTTAAGTGTAATCATACATGAACTGAATTCCAGCTCTAGTGTAGCGTTCATCTCACTAAACACATTTACGTTCAAATGTAAGGAGCCAGTGTGGACACCATTCGTAGTCAATTGAGAAAAATGGGCACTTGTAGAGGTCCTTCCTATCCACTTAATAGGCATGAATAAATTAAATCAAACAGGCCATGTCCTAAAGCCCCTATTTTGGTTTTTTTTTTTTTTCAGTATGGAGGGAACAGGCTGGTGAGCCCAGATGAAGACATCCATGCTGTAAAGTTCAAACATTATGTTGGCTGAATGCTGCCTTCATGTTTTCACTATTCAGAACAAGCAAGAAAATTCAAACTCCTTCCCAGGTATAAGGTATATATTACATCTGTAAAATGTCATGCACCCATACAAACACATGGGCATGCACATAACATACCAACTCCTTCAGTTTGGGATTATTTTTCTACTTCACCAGGAAATGGAAACATAACTCAGTGCAATTCTAACATTAGTTTACTATAAATTCCTAGTCTTTAAGCTAATGGTGAAATAATGCTCCTCTCATTAGTTTAATGATCATATCATGCTTAATACAAGCTTTCTCCCTCTTTTTTTTCCTCTTTCATTACCTCAGTCTAATAGTTGCAGACAATTTGCTTTCACTACGAAGCTGTCAATCTTTTTCTTGTATGTAACATGTCAGTCTGTTACAGCACAGAATTAATGCAATGCATTTATCAGATGAAGACCTCTTTTCATTTACTGACTCAAAAATTATTTTGAGCTATCTATGAAAAGGCATGTTAATGGAGCACATTACAAGAAGCAAACATTTAGATCATTTACAGATTTTCTTTTTTAACTATGATATGTGCTTCCTCATCAGGGTTTGATTTAGAATAATCTAACTGTCACTTGGAAAAAAGGAAAGTTAGGTGCAACTGATGCAGAGGAAAGTCCCTCAAGCTCAGACCAAGCTGGCTGTTCCCCTGAGGCACCCAGACAAAAGGCTTTTGCTCATGGCAGTCTGCAGCGATACAGAACAACAGTAAAGTTTCCTTTTCTCACTATGATGCAGCCTTTACTTAGGAGCATGAAAAGAAGGAAGAAAATAGGCACTTTTATATGCTATGTAGCTATTGTATGGGAAGGGGTGAGGGAAAGGAAGAAGCGATAACAGAGGATGTGTCCAAGAGCTGTCATATGAGACCCATTAGCTGCTTAAGAACTGAGATGTGTTTGACTTGACTACAAATCTGAAGAAGCTTTATTCTAGGCACGTGATCTATTCAGCCTTTCTGTTGGGATCTCCTACATTCAGTCGTGCCACATCATCTAAGTTGACATCTACTTGCTATGAAAGGACAGCCCTGCATTTCTGAGTTTGCATTTGAGGCCAGTCCTATCCCTGACTGTCTCTTACACCTTTCTGCCTCTTGCTTAGATTTATTCCAGCTTCTTCAGAGTTCACACTGCTTTAAAATAGTAGAAATTTATCTTTGTCCACAGTCCTGAATTTCCAGAAAAGCTGCTGTTTTTTCTTCAGTTTCCTACAAGAAAAGACTTTACCAAAAGAAAACCAGCAGCTGGTGGAGGAAAAAAAACAAAAACAAAAAAACCCACACCACACAAACCCAACACCAAAACCAACCAACCAACCACACATTGCTTCAGCTGCAGGGAAATTTAAGGGGTTGCTGTGCTTGCTCCTTGTTCCTGATTACCGTTCTTCTCAGAGGCTGCCATTCTCATCCAGATTTGTTTGTTTCTTCCCTGTTTCCATGAAAGTTTGTTAAGACTGTCCCATTTTAACTTCCCCCATTGTTTTTTTCCCATTTAATATATGAGGAACGCTCCTGAGTGTCCATATCTCAAAGCAATCATTCCAGACATACCTGATCAAACACTGTTCAATCAATCTGTCAGTAATTTTACCATATTTTGGCCTTAAAAAATTAGGTACTTATGATTCTCTCACTAATTCCAAACTATTTTTAGAGCTAAAACATAATATTAGGCAAACCAAGAAATGAAAACCTTGCAATTCTGGACTGAAGTCAGTAGTTGTCAACTTTTTGAAACAAGAGGCACTCTTGATCCCAGAAATACACGCTGAGGGCCAAACCAACACTTTTCAAGGCTGTACGAACATGGAAAGGGAGACATTAAATGGAGAAAATCTCAAACTGCAGCTGCTCTGTTACTGACATCGGGAAAAGGAGCTGGACAGGAGCCTGCAGCAACCTGAGGATGGCTCACAGCAGCGCTGAGGCGAGCATCAAACACTGCACTGAGAACGGTACCACAGGAGTGGGAACGACAGACCGTTTAGCTGGTGCTACCATTAGTCTCTTAGGCCAGATTGGCAAGCCGAAGCTTTTAGGGAAAAAGATACAGGGAATAATCTATTTATTCATCCAGAAACAAACTGCGTGAAATGGGCAAATGACAGAAGGCTCAAGTGCCCTGTTCACACTCAGCAAGCTGCTTATGAGCCTACTATTATCTCTTTTCATTTCCTGGAGCATAGGCAGGCCTTTAGCTTCACTCATATGGACGGTATCAGTATTTTTAGGGCTACAACTAGAGCCTCTGTTACGAGGTCAGATGCTTGTTGCCCTAAAAACACACAAGCAAACCATTAGCCAGCCCCAAATGCCTCTGTCTGAAGAGAGACCAGAAACAAAGACCAACAGCTACCAACAACACTACTGTGTGAAGCGCACTGAACCAAATAGCCATATCTACCTCTCCCCTTGCAAACATGAGGTGGGGGCGGGTTTCCCATTTCCCCGGACAACACAAACACGGTCCCTCTCCCACACATGCACACTGCTTTGTCTTCGTGTAGCTGAAAACAGATCAGGCTATTCTCTCACACACTGTTTCAGCCAGACAGATTCTGGGGCATTGTCCCGGTTTTGACTGGGATAGAGTTTATTTTCTTCCTAGCACCTGGTATAGTGCTGTGTTTTTTATTTAGTATGAAAATCATGTTGATAACACACTGATGTTTTAGTTGTTGCTAAGCGGTGTTTATAATTAAGTCAAGGACTTTTCAGCTTCCCAGGCCCTGCCAGCGAGGAGGCATGAGCCTTCCGCAGGAGGGGTGCAAGAAGCTGGGAGGGGGCACAGCTGGGACAGCTGACCCAAACTGGCCAAAGGGATATTCCATACCATATGACATCATGTTCCTATACAAGCTGGGAGGAGTTGGCCAGGTGGGAAGGGGGGGTGGGGGGTGATCACTGCTCAGGAACAGGCTGGGCATCAGTCTTCAGGTGGTGAGCAATTGCATTGTACATCACTTGTTTTGTATATTCTTTTATCATTATTATTTTCTCTTCCTTTGCTGTTCTATTAAATTATTTTTATCTCAATGCACAAAATTTACTTTCTTACTGATTCTCTCCCCCACCCTACTGCAGAGAAGAAGAGTAAGTGGTTGCGTGGTGTTTAGCTGGTTGCTGGAGTAAACCCTGACAGTCTTTTTTTGTGCCCAACATGGGACACAAAGGGTTGAGATAACGACAGATATGACCAGAGCGTGTTAAAACCAATTTGTTCTACACATTCATTATATTAGTTTAGCAGTTGCTGGAAACGATGTTGTTTTATTTGTTCTCAGATTTGTGTTATGTAACACATTCAAGGACAAAGGAGGGGAAATTAAAAAAAAAAATTACTGGCTAGCACAGCTGAACAGCTCTTCCTACACATACCTCCCTCACTCCTCCCTGAGTTAGATCTGTGATAGCTATAGCAAGATCTCACATCCTCCATGATGAACTAAACCTTGTCCCTGCCCTTCCCTCTAGATCCCAGCCATTCGTGTTAAACATGAGTGTTTTGGAGGGAAATGATCCATTTTCTAATTCTTTGGGGTTAATTTGTTTTAATGACCAGTGGCATTCACATGGAGACTGTAGTTTCCAGCAAGGTCTGCAGGAGGTAGTCCCATCCCTTATCTTTTAACCTGTATCTCTCCCTCCTCCTGTATCTCCTCCCTTTTCCCAGGCTTTGGGAGCAGCACAGGATTTCCACTCAAGTCCACGAAATTATTGTTAGCCTATGACGTCCCAGAGGCCAGCAGACAGTCACACTTTTGCTCTGGATTTGGTCTGCTACATGCACTTCACCCACTACAGGGAGGACAGAGAGCACCCAGCCAAATCCTGACCCCCTTCTGCCTCCATCCCAAACCATGGAGTCCCAAAACTCAGATCCAGCTCCCACAGCAGGACCTCTCTGAGCCAGACCACCACTATAGGATAGATCAGAGGAGGTTCTCTGAGCCTGATTTTAGCCCCTGTTCAATGCCACAGTAAAATCTCTTTCACTTATTTCATGTGTGCAGCCAGTGACTAGAAGACAAGCATTTGATTAAATCTGAGGTCATTTCAGGCACACAGCTGCGAATGAAACATACAGCAGCTCCTGCATGCTTCCCCCACACTGCTCAAGACCAGACAAAACTGCTTTTTTTAGGCACCCAGTGCAATTCACGCTGCTCCAGGCATTGGCATTCAAAGGTGAAAAATACCAATTCAAAGACTACAAACTTGAAAATACTACTTTTTTTCTTCTTCCATGCACCCCTGTATTTCTTTTTCAGCCTGTCTTTTACACTGCGATTCAGCCACATGCCCTCTTCCTGAAGAATATCACCTTTGGTCTTCCTCACGTGAATAAATATATATTTATATATTTACTTTAGCAATTCAACATGTGTAAATGCCATTGTCTGTCATGGTTGATTCTTTCTCCTTCTTTCCAAGGAGGACTACGTAGTGCAATGAAAAAGGGCACACAGGTGGACAAAATTGTGCTGCAGTCTATATGTTTTTCTTTCAGATTGAGATGGACAATAAATACATGCCTAGTCCTGGTGTGAGGAGTCAGTAGAAGATCAGGCCAATGCATCTCAACAGCTTTCAAACTCACAGTGCCTGTTCCCACAGCAGCTGAACTCTGACAAGCGCTGTCAGAGTAACTGGCACTGAATTAAGAGGTAAGCTAGATGTCTACGTTTTCAGAAGGCTTCTCTTAAGAAAGTAAACACTGAAGCCATTCAGGAGGACTTGATCCCGGATTCATACTGATTTGTTCTACTACAAATTAATGTTACTCAGGTATTATTGAAAAGAAGGCTGAGGATGAATCAAAGAAACTGCTTTTCATCACAGTGCCAGAGCAATATAGCCTGGAGCGTAGCAGACTTGAAAGTGCATGGTATGTTTAGTGAAATATTAAAAGGAGGCCCTGTATGTTTTTAGCATTTTCTCTTCCTTTTATGTGTGCGTAGCTCTCCTGGAGGCTTGAGGAAGAATGTGATTTCCCCATAGACACACATACACAAGTCTGCAAAATATTACAGATGATTTGTGACCCTTCTGGACAGAGCTGTTCTCCTGGAGCAGAGAGCACCAGGCATACCAGTTCTGGGTGGAGGGGTTTGCTTGAGAGCAGGACTATGGTCTTCCACGTGCAGAGGTTACCGTGTCACAGCACATTAACTGAGCTGTTGTTGCTGTCATGAGTGATGAAACAAATCAGCATAATATGGTGGCACTTCGCTATCAATAAAGGCTTAGAGTAGGAAGCTCAACTTCTGGCAATGGGTAAAAGCTAAAGTTCCGAGGGAACATGAAAGAGAAACAACATTTACAATATGTCTTAAATGTGAAAGTGAATGCTCACTCCTAAAACTGCCTTTTTTCAAAAATTCCAATGAGGCTTAGGAGCCATGGAGTTGCACGTTATTGCTTAAACTGAGGTCGAGGAAGCCTCTGATTTTCTCCTCAGAAACAGCTCTTTTATTCCATCCCTTCTGTAGCTGAAATGGTGTTACAACCCTGTGACCAGCACACAGTTCGGACCTCCTGCTGATACCAGGAGACCACGTTAAACTGACCGCGCTCTCACCCAGCGTCATCAGACTGGTCTGCTCCACCCACACATGCTGCTAGAGAGTGAACCCATGCCCCAGCTCTGCCCGTGAGGTGGGCTGAGAGGGTGGGATTGCAACGCCTGTCAGCTAAAGGAAAATGGGCTTTTCAGCCCCCTATACTCCAAAGCAAAGGAGGAGGCCTGAAGCACTGAATGGTTGCCATTTGATGGAAAAAGAAAAAGGTTTAGGAGATGTTCAGGTCAATTTGACATGGTTATCAACCACCAAAACGCTAAAATGCCTGAAGATATTGTTTGCAAGAAACACTGTATGCTTGATCCAAAAGCAACTTTGCACCACCTGTACAAAGGGCCTACCTGACATCCATGCCATGCCCAGCACAGTCTGGCAGAAGAAGGTCTTGTATATGAAGCAACTTGCTTTGGGAAGAAGAACTCAGACTGTCAAGCAGTGGAGCAAGAAGAGAAGAAACTTCAACAAAAGCTCTGCATGGCAAAGCCTAGAAAGCAAAGGAAGAGATTCACAGAAGTTTTTCAAGTAGCGTTAGCAAATTGCTCATTGCGTTCACGTAGTAGATTGCAGTACTTTAGAGACGACTCCATCTCTGCTGAGAAAATGCTGAAAGCGTCCTTAACAAGAGCTGGTTTGTAAGGCTTTTAAAAACTGCTGGCCCTTAGAAACTCGAAGTAGATATTCCCTGCGTCTGTAACACGCTTACCAATCACCCTGTGCTCTGCAATGGGCTTTGGCCACTTCATGCTTAAAGCAACCTAATGATCTTAGCTGCAGGACAAGTTTTTTTTAATGCAAGTGCTAGGGGTCAGCGCTCATGACAAGCGGAGGGAGAGTCAACGTGAGGCTGGCAGGTCACTTGGCACATGGACCAGAGGCATGTGCAGCCTGAGCTGAAGCAGCAGGGAGGAGAAAAAGCTGCTAGAGGAGGCTCTGGAATAAAATCAGAATGGTAAGTCCTCTCCTCTTCTATGTACCAAGGGATACAATTTTGCAAGTTGCCTTTCTACAATCCACTGGGATGGCTGCTTTGGGGAAAAACATGTATTTAACAAGTGTTCTCAAAATCGCATCTTTTAAGCCCTTTTCAGCTGGCAGTCCTGTATTCCCTCCCCACTGCCAATTCTCAGCCTGGGTTTTAAACATCTGTCTTTAAACTTTTGGCGCTTCAGGTTTCTCTGCCAGATGTGATCAAATTTACTTCTGTATCTCTTGTTCATGGAGTCTGATCTGCCACTCTAGACCAAATTATGGACAGTGCTTGTCCCCATGGCATTCCTGTATGCTTGCTGGATGTTGTCCAAAAGCCTCTGCAGAAAAGTGATACCGTATACACAAAAAGGCATAATCAAAGAGCGCTTTGCGTACAACAACTATAATCCCTTTGTCCAGCTATTGCATGGCATTTCCTTAACCATCTGCTCTCTTTGACTGTGTCCACTCTGCCAGATCAACTGGATTAATTTAAATCACCTTTTTTAAAAAAAGCTATAAAATATTAGGCATTGATTGAATTCCGCAGGCCAATGAGTACAGCTAGGAGAACTATTTGCAGTTGATAACTTACCTCGTTTTGTTCCTGTTCATAAATTATCCACAAAGGACTTTGATTTTCTACTAATCTGCTCATTATTCAAGGCTCTTTGGCAAAAAAAATTAATGCAAACATATTTCAACATATGCATTCTCTCTGTGGGCTAGTCACTTCAGCTACCTTCTTGACTACCTATTATTTATGGCCTGTGAGTTGTCAATTAAAAACCATGGCATTCCCCACACCTTGGCTGGATGTTTGGGCCCAACCATTGAGACTCTCTCTCACACAGAAATGCCATTCAGCTTTGTCTGACACATCTCATTGAACCAGCTTCAGGTTTGAGGGATCAACTGCGAGAAACTTATAGAAACCAGAGTAGTAGAAAGTAGAGGTGTTTGATGTTACCCTCTTCAAGACTTGAACGAAACCCAATTCCCTGTCTTACCTGTGTTCACAGACCAGAGGTGTTCTCCGCAGCTTCCCAGATGACTTGCTCTATAACTTGCAAGTCAGTAACACAAATTACAGGTAGAGGAAGACCTGAAAAACAAATGTTTATTGCTTTTTACCCTATTGCCCTCTTTATATGTAGCCCTACCTACCTCACCTTGTTTAGAGCTATCTTGGATACCTCTACATGAATGATGTAGATGTATCTACAGTTTATTCCAAACATGAGAAAGAAATAGGTGGGATGCTTTGATCATTTACAACAGAACAGGCAACATACTTACCCAAGTGAAATGAAGTCACCAGGGACAGTTTCCCAGTGCACAGCACCAAATTGGTTTCCATAGATGCCCTCTGCAACATCCTCATCCAGGCTTTCCTCAGGATTGCCTGGGCACTGTTCGTTTGGTGTCCAGCAGCGCTTAGTGAAGCCTCCTCAGTTCTCACACTCCTGAGTGTCTTTGGTCCAAATAGGGCTTCACACCAGAAAAACAGCTGTCCCTTCATAAAGCTATGATATCTAAGAGATTTTGAAGCAAGGCAACAGTTCTACCCACCAGCTTTTGGGGAGGCTTTACTCATTTTTTTCAAATTAGACAAGCGGAAGAGACCACCAAAGGGCTTTTATGCCTTTTTACAGAGCAGCAATAAAAGCCACCAGATCATAATAGCTGCCCGCTTGTTTAAAATGCTCTTGCTTGGCTTTAGAAAAGAGAAAACACCTCTTTAGTGTCATTTTGATCAGCACTGCCACCATCTGCACAAGCCTTGACTCATACAGCAGGGACTTGCAGACAAATTTCAACCAAGGCAGCACCAACAGTGTATTTTCAGAGCTGACAGAATCAAAGAATAAGGAATTAAACAAAGTGATTCACTGAAGAGTTGAATTGGCTGACCCATGTTGCCAATCCATCGCTGCAAAGTCTTTCACAGAGAAGCCTGATAGGAAAAAGAAAAAAAAGAGAGAGAGAGAGAAAACCACAAAAAAGAAAAAAAAGTTTCTCCCCAACACAATCAGATCTGCTCAATGTGAAAGAAAGAGACAGAAAAAGCATATGTGTTTATCTGGTGCATTGTTGAGCTGTAGCTCTTCTTCTAGTCTCAATCGATATATTTTCTCCTTAAGTTCCCCTGTCCACTGTACAGAAGTCAGCTGTGTTTGTTTACCAGCAGATAACCATCTTAATTAGACTACTGTATTGAAGCCCTGTTCTCAGCAAGCACAGAAATACTTTTGTTTCCTCTGGCATTGTTTTCCTCAGAAGTGTCTCTTGCTAAACGGAATCTTTTTCTGTTTAATGAAACAGGGTAATGTAAATGCCATCCTGTGATCTTTGTGCCCATGTCACTCCCACTCAAGTGAAACTAGACAGGACCCAGTTAATTAGTACAAGCCATTAAAACCAAAGAAAAAAACAGCATTAACAGCCAGCTTATTTATTTCTAAGCATCTAATTTCCACAGCATCAAAAACAATTGGAAACCAGTAAAATGGCACCCAATTTTTTAAGTTCTGAGCATGGAGCTTGTGCACACTGCAAACAAGTTCTTGCAGAAGCTGTAGTAACTTGAGAAGCAAGTCCTGAGTTATTGAGCAAGCTTTTCCAAGACCAGCAAGTCCACTATGCAAGAACCCTCATAGCACAGACCTCTGGTGCCATGTGCTGCTACCAGATGGCTAAATCACTATGCCACAGGTGTTATTGCAGCCTTGTAGCTAGTCAAGGCCAATTCCCAACACCAACAATGCTTGTCAGCCCATACAAATTCAGTAAAGATTTGTCTGTAAGGGAAGGCAAAACCTGACCCCGCACTGTCACATCCTACTGAAGAACTCTTACTTCTCACACACCTGCTCCTTTTTTCTGATCCTCCACATGTCCTGCATACCAATCACGTAACAAGTACCCATAGGGCACGTTTGGGGGCACAGAAGCACTATATTTTGCTTACAGTTCACAGTACACCTTACACAAACTCCTAGTAAGGCAAGAGGATGAGAAAGTACTTTTGAAACTATGGGAAACTTGCTTTTCCTGGAAGAAGCATTCCATGGTCGTATGACCAGCACCTTTCTGTTCATTTTTTCTCAAAAGGGTTATGAATAGAAGAGTTTTTCAGGAAAGAAATCTAGAGGCCTCCTTCATCCCCTTTTTGGGCAGAGCTACCAAAAGTGTAGGGTCATATTCCTCCTCCAATTTCTTCTGTCTGCATGTTAAAGCCAGAAGGAAGGTGGTTCTTCAGGAAGGAACCCAAACGCTACGACCAGTCATTTCATTTCTCCACGTCTTCAGCAATAAGGAGCAACAAGTAGCAGTACCAGAGAAAGAACCATGCCAAGAGACCAAAAAAAAAAAAAAAAAAAAAAAAAAAAAAAAAAAAAAAAAAAAAAAACCAAAAAAAAAACCAACACACAACCACACAACCACCCCAACTTTTGACAAAATCAGTGGCTGGGACAAGTGATCAAGGGGGAAGGGGGTTTAGATCGACAGTGTAAAGTATAGGACTATGCCCAAGTCATTCCTCCTAAATCTGGACATTTCTGTGTGAAACAAGGAGTCATAAAGGCAAGCAGAATATTTCTCTTAAGAGCATGCTTTGATGGCTGCCATTTTTTCCTCAATATTATGCTCTTGCCACCTGAGAAACTGTAGGCTTTCACTGCAAGTTAAGAAGATTGGCAGAAATTCTTACTCTGTCACTGGCTTTTCTTGAAAATTGACTCCAGCTAGCTTTTTCACAGTCACAATCTGAAAAATAATGTGAAGCAGATTAAGGAAGACAACATAATCAGTTCTGCAGAGCCATAGTCAAAGATCCAGGTTAAACAGCTATTGTAGCGTACACTCTCCATCACTGTTCACCCCAGCAGAGACAAATATTAAGAGGCGGGTAATACTTCTCCACACAGTTTTAGCATCAACCAAAGCAGGTGGTGATGCCAGAAAAGCACAGGTTTCAGAGTAGTACCTACAATAGTTCCACAATACCTGCACGTTGCTTCTAACTCAGGGCTTCCACTCCACTCCTCACCAAACCTCTTGTGTCACACAGTGTTGGAGACAGGAACCCAGCCTCTCCTCGACTGAGAGCCCTGCTTCCCCACTTTTGATGATGCCAATCTAAACATGGGCACTTTGCAGGGCCACTGCCTATAGACATTGGAAAACGGAGCAAGGAGGGCAATTCAGTGAACTAAAATGTCACACTCAGATGTTCAAGTTAGCACCCGGTCATTGTAGGTTTATTTTGGACCTGATCCAGCAGCCTTATTATTGTATTGTATCTATGAAGGCTATTGCATACTAAATAGCAGGAAGAATAACAAATGCGTCTTTGTTTAAAAAAAATAAATAAATTGAATCACTTTTAGTCAGCAGCCTTGAAGCTGTACAATAAATGTTTGCCAATTCAAACACAACATTTATTCATCTGTCCTTTACTGCAAGCAGTTATGATTGTAGAAATAGTTGGATATTATTCAGCTGCTCCCTACTCCAATTCGCTTTTTAATTAGTACTGATTCCAGGAAATTAGGTGGCTAGATTTTTCAATACTGTATGCTTTTATATGCTGTGATATTATACAATGACACGATCAAACATCTCTTTCTTGTCCTGGAATATTGCACCCACGTCTGTCCTGCTTGTTTTCCACCCATAGTCCAATGAAAGCAATTAGAAAATGAGTAAGCCCATTTGTATCCTAGTGATACCCATGGGCACAGATGAGGTATGAAATCTAATGACAAAGTTTAAATGCGATCAAACATGACTCCCAATATCTTGGTCAAAAGCTGAAAAAAGTTAGCTTTGTTCTCAGACATCACCAAGATAAAGTTCAGTTTCACTTACAAATGAATGCAGACAGCACATTTGCCTTGTTATTCCCCTACCTTTTCACAACTACTGAAGAATCTCCCAGTTCTTCAAAGTCCTTTGTAATTGTGCCTAAGCTTTAATATGGTGAAAGCCAAGTGAATTTAAAAATTTGAACTGGGCTCTTCTTTAATCCCATAGCATTTTCAATCTTTCATTTTTTAAAAAAGTGTCATTTCTCTCTATTTCTCCCTCTTTTCTTTGCACGTTAAAATGAGTGTACATTGGTCTAGAAACTAATGTCTGAGGAGTCCTTAGGAAGCCCTAGGGATCAGATACCACTCACAGCCATCCAGCTCTCTACAGACCCCATGTACAGGGCGAGCACTTCCAGTGCATCTGACCCAGCTCCATGCCTGTGAAGGTCCAATAAGCTTGCTAATTCCCCACCTCTGCACTGGCTTGTGTGGCATCAGTTACATGGTCTAGTAACCCAGGACATGACAGTGCACAACGTGCAGACCTTTTAGACTTTCAGTAGCTCTTTAGTTAGGAATAATAATTCATTTTGAATGACAATGCACATAGAGATCATGAGGATTTATTGAGTATAACCTACTGCAGTCTATCCATCAAAGTGACACTCAGTCGCTTACAAAGTTCTTGCATTTACTGTACTTAATGAACACTTCACAAGTTCCTACAGTATTATTTTTGCCTAACAGGAAAGCCTCTCATGTGATTCTTGGAGACGCAGAGGAACTTCCCTAAGCAGTAAAGAGATCTGCCTGAGCCCTTGGTAATCAAAGCACATGCTGATGTTTGATCGATGCTGCTCACGTGTTGTTGTTTCCCACTTGCTCTTCCCACAACACAGCATTAGCATTTTCCTGGCTATTTTGGAATGCAATCTCATGACCTGCTCCAGTGCAATAGGGGAATACAGTCCTCCTGTGCTTCGGCTGCCAACTTCCCTTCAGTGAGCATCGGAAGCACAACTCCTGCTTTACTTGAAGTGTGAATGACTACAATGATTGTTTCCTTTCTTTCTAGGGAGGAGAGTCTTCTCATTTCCAGCCTTGTCTCTATCAACAGCCCTACAAAGAAACAATAAGTAAAATTTTCTCTGGGGTCAAACAACTAAAAGAAAGAAACTGCTTGTCTTTCCTTAAGCTGTTACTGCAAACCCTTGAAGATGTCTCTCATCTTACCTTCATCCTTCTTCAAGTTCTCCCATCCTTGTCTCTCCAGTTTTCTTCTGGATAAGCGATTCTGTGACCCCCTATTCTCCCTCTCAGCTCTGTCATAAAGCAGAGGACAACTCTTTCACAGCCCCTGGAAAAACACTGACACAGTTCAGAGACAAAATTCGAAGAGAAGTTCCCACTTCATCTGAACAAGCACATACATCCCTATTACACAATCCCAAACACCTGAAGAAGGACGGTCATTATAGAGTTACTGGCACCGCCACTTAGCCCCAGAGATAGACAGGCTCCTTTACCCACCCCTCCCACCCTACAAGCTCAAGACAAACCCAAATCCTCCCACCACAGTCAAAATACCATTCTCCTGAGGAAGGAAAAAAATAAGCCGCTTGAATTGGAAATCTTCTGTTCTTTTCAAAATTTTCAGCAAGTCACAACAGTTTTCCTGCCTGTTTAATAAGACAAAGACTTGAGCGACACAGATTGCCTGAGAAAACGGCTGTATGGCCCTGCCCACGTAGCTTAGTAATTGACACTTGCTGGAGATGTCTCAGCAGCTTCTCTCTGTTCAATGCAGAGCATAGGCTATAACAAAGGTGTCCTAGTGAACAGTCTAATTACTGCTCATATTTCTCTGGCATCCATACAAACAGAACAGCTGCAACAGGGACGCTTCTCCCAGACTCCCCTATAGCCTCTGATCTAAACCAGGCAGATGCAATTCGACCGTGTCTCTGCTGTGTCCCCAAGCATCTCTGTCTACACTGCCAAAACAAAGAAGAGTACACGCTGCCGCCATTATTGCCCTTCTCTGAATGGCATCTCTCTTCTAATACATTCTCTTTTTTAATACAGATTCTTGTATTTGGTGACCCTAACTCAAGTTTGTGCCTGGCTTCAAGACAATTGAACTGGTGTTTCTCACTTAAAATCCACCGCAAAATAATTTGTCCAAGCATCTTCCAAATCCTCTCCATAGTCACAAACAGGGGAGATAGCACCTTTGTCTGCAGAGAAAGGTGTGGGCCACTCCAGTCACATAAAAGATGCCAGCTAGAATAAGAATGTGCACGTCCTGAAAATATTTGTATGTAGGTCAGAGAGTCTTTAAATATGCATTGAAACAATATTAATGTCACTGACCTGTCTGATCACAAGTGCAGCTGCTGCCTCAAACCATCTTGAAACTGTTTCTTCTTAGAGCAAGTACCTGCTGCCCTTCAAAACCTTCCTTTATCTGCAGAGGAGTGGGGGGAAATTATTTACTATCAGATGTTCAGCTATATTTACTGTTTTTAATAAAAAAAAGGAAACTTTAGAAAGGACACTTGGTTTCTATTTAATGGCCCCGGAGGGTTTATCATTGGAGACATTTGGCATCGGAGCCGAGAGGAAGTTTGTATTGCTACCGTTCAGCTGCGTTTGCCTCGGGTTAACTCGTACTTCGTGCTCTGGTGCAGCTAATCTCCTGTTTTTCCATGAACACAAAATACTTGCTTTCCTTGGGGAAAAAAATAAAGACAAAAAAACAACAAAAAAGCCCCATACATACAGAGACGGCAAAGATTACTTGTAACTGCCATAATTTAAGGGCAAAAAGAATCCTCTTATCTCACCTGCAGAGTGGATTTAAAAAATGAGAGCAGGAAGAGAAATGACTTGCTGAAAGGAAGTTTTGGAGTATGTTATTAGGGTACAAATACGGATTTATGCCGCCTCCATGCAGGACTCTGATATCTTACATGCACTTTGGCTTAGACAGATATTGAAAAGGAACTGGAGTGGGTACGAGTTCATCGCTGACACACATTCAGTCATGATGTCTCTGCTACATGTTTACTCAGTGCCCAGTAAAATGGTAACTTCTCTTCACGTTAGGGTCCTAAACGTACAGTCAAATGGCTAAGAAATTATTGCTATAAGTATTTGGGGCAAGGAGGAGGTGCATAAGTGTCTATTCCCAAGTGTACTACATCTGTGTTGGTAGAAATCATGCTGCGAAGGAGAAAGCCTGTTTCTCCTTTCCTAGCATCATCAGCCATTTGCTTCTGTGCAAAATGAGTGAAAATACACTAGTTCGGTAATGGTGGTGCTTTACGCAGAACTATTCACATAATTATCTCCAGGTATTATTGGCTGAGAGTAAAACTCATTCTTGAGGGCATAAACTAACCTGCGTCAATGTAAATATGTCAGTTCAGTGGCATTACTAGTGGTGTAGACATGCAAACCCAACTATATTAAAACATGCGTGTTCTTCTGTAAAGAAGATCTCACAACAGCAAAGCTACATCACATCCACTATGTAAAGAATTTCCACTAGTAAAATAAATATGTGCTTACACACACACATACGTGGCCTATGGTATAACAGAACAATTTAACTTTCAAGTATCCCCAGAAGGGTTAAGCAAAATAACCTTCATGCATGGACAAGCCCTAAGTAAGGAACATCTCCTCAGGAAGATGTCATGCTACAATATGGGTATAAAATTAAGGAAGGTGGTAATCCTGCTCATCTAACTGTGCAATTAGGATAATGTCACTTTCTATTTCCACTTTGAGATCCTCAGATGAAAGCACTGTACCAGCGTGAAGCACTTATACCTTCATCAATGAAGCAGATGGCATGTGGTACGCTTGTTTGTGCATGAACCCTGTAGTCATCACTGTTATAATTAGCTAAGAGTCATCTCCTGCTCCACTGCAAGCTCTGCTGTTTGACAGCATTTGGTAGGGGCTGGCATTTCCACAGGAGCAACAGTATCTTGGTGGCATATACTTACATTTCTTAAAATGTAAAACTACCTTTTAAGTGTATTGTGCATGTATGGTTGAAACACAATGCAACAAAGGTGTCCATCAACTAATGAGGGCTAGAGGAGACCTTGAGAGAACATCTTGTGCATTGCTCTGCACCGAGCAGGATCAAGTCTCATAAGCGTTTCCCAGCCAGATAGTCTAACCTGTTTTAAAGAATTTCAGTGACAGAAGCCCATGTCTTCCTCAAGAAGTGTTATTTTGTACTAAATATGAGTTTTTCTAATATCCAATCTCGATTTTCCTTGGTGAAATATATGCCCATTATTTCTAGTCTTCTTTCATAAAGGTTTTTTTCCATCCAAGGCTCCTACTCTTTGCAGCTATCTTTGTACACTTGAAGATTATTGTATCAGGCCCATTGTATTCTTTTTCATTTCACTGAGAAATATACAAAGCGCTATGTACCTCTCTGCTCCCTCCATCCTTCTGCTGCAAACCCATGGCCAAGTAAAAGGAGCACTGGAAAAGAAATGTAAAAAAAAAAAATTAAAAAAACCCAGGCATAGGACCTATCTTTCAAAGTAATTGCTGTTCAGCAGACCAAGGCTGCAAAACAAGCATAAATGCGTTCTAATTATATCAGCCCCTGAGTTGTGTTTTGGGTTTATTCACATGAATGGGAATTACAATGCTTCTGCCTTTGCCAACAGGAACAAAGCACCTTGAACTAGACACGGATATATCTAGCTAAATAAGAGTAAATATATTACTGATACTGACTGTGTGACAATCCACAAATAAGCACAAAAAGAAAGTTTGAAACAAATTTCAATAACTCATGTAAAGGTCATCACATGCAAGGACAATGAAAAGGGTCAGCTGCACTTCCCTCACAGCACAATGCATCCATGCAAGTGCTCAGGACTCCTTTTGCATCTTAGAACACCTATGCCCTGTAATCAATATCTAAATTATGGAGGTTTTATATGTTTAAGTAGACTTAGACTACTTAAATAATAACTTGAATAAGTCCATTCACTTACAGGAATGGTACCTGCATTTGTAATTCAAGTTCTGCAGTTGCAATTATTACTTTTCTCCTAGAAGAAAAGAAGCAATATCTAAGACAAAAGAAAAGCGGCAGGACTTCACTCTGAGCTGTGTTTTACTGGATAATAATTCCTACAGAGGAAATTAATTGCTGGACTGGATGAGGCAGTAAGTCTATTATGTCCATATCTTGTCTCTGACACGTACCAACAACAGGTGCTTCAAATCCTCATAGACAGTCACACAGTAATGTTCTCATAGAGGATGTTTCTTCCAAAACCAAGGCACTTAAGATTAGTTAATATCTTGAAGCGGAAAGGCTCAGATCTTTAATATTTTAGTTTATGCCAGCTAGTGCAGCTACAGACATTCACCTGAGTGGAATCCTCTCCAGTCAAATTCAGTACCTCAGAAACAGTGAGTTTCACAGGTCAAAAAGAGGCAGTGGAAAAAAAATATATATATATATTTTCATATAAAGGTGCACAATTTCTTTCTTCACTTTTCCAAGTTACCTTCATTTCTGAAATAAAAATACAAGCCAACAGGTCCAAATTATCCCTTTAAAATATTTCTTTATATACTTTTATTTTTCATTACAATTTATTTGATCAAGTCCTAAAATTTCTACTACTTTCCTGAGATACTTTACATCTTAAGGCCAAACCTGTGTAAAAAGTACCCTTGGTATCTTGTAGATAATTTCCTTGAATGATTTAACTAAGCATCAAGACCTCAGGAAGTTCTCTAATCTATTTTCTAGCTAAGCATGGATCAACTTAACCAAAATCATTCCTTATTTGACTTATTAGATCTTAAAATCTTTAGGAAATAGAATTTAATAAGGTCTATGAATAGACAAGTGCAGTACTGAACTGCTGGAAAGCTTGTCTCAATGTTTAGCCCAAGTTTTCCTTGCTTCCATTCAAATGCATCACTATTTGCATGTACGTCATTACATACCTGTAGTGCAAACAACTCCTCCTTAAACAGACTGCCTTACACACTCTTGCCCTAAGTGTTTTGGCCACTGAGTGGTTTCAGATGGCCATCAAAAGCACAGTGAGAAGTACAGAGCAGCCTCCATGAGCACAGCGTTGGCAGTGATGCGATGGCTGCAGAGTTAAATATGCACCACAACCTGACCTCCATCCAAGTGCACCAGATCCATCTTCCAAGATGATCTCCTGAGACCATATCCTCTGGACACTGTATTTGCAATGGCCAAACTCAGGATCTTCGGTGCTATCCAGTGGAAAGCCAGAAGAAGTTGTCAACCTGAACAGTGAAACAGAAACAAAATTCACATTGCGTCTCTCTCCTCCTCTGTGACCAAGAACATCTCGCCTGCCTGGATATAGCGTATCTAATGCAAAGAGCACAGTTGTTGGGGCAAAAAATAATCTCAGCTTAAGGCAAAAATAGTTCATTCCAGATGATGTCAAAAAGGTTCATTTCTATTTTAAGTTTCCTGCCTCTCCAACTCCTCCTTATTCTTTTAGATGAATGGATCAAAGTGTGAAAAAAAAAGAAGTTGCTTGGGATTAAAAAAAGATAACATCATCTTTCAAGAAACAACATGTTCCTTAGAGAATATCAAAAGTAGTTTGACTTTCTCAGAACATTTGGTTGAGAAATAAAAGGGAATGACAAAATGGTCACAAAAAACGTAGATCTTTTGTCACCAAACGTATTCAGCCACAGCATTTGGCAGAAAACATGTCATAAATAAGTCTGCCAAGCTTCTGTGTTGTGGCTCAAGATACCTGCTCATGCTAAACAGGAGTGACACTTTGCTTTGCAAGACCTAGATCACCGAGCAGCAAGAACAGACCATAAAGAAATAAAGTCACTTACAAGCCACAGCCACTGTTGCTCTGGATTTGCCTGGTTACTCCACGTAGGCATCCTGTGGTCTAGATGGTATTTCCACATTGATCTCTCAGCCCTTGTAGTCAACTGGCCTTACACCAGCTCTTCCTGCTTTGGAGTCCTCTCTCTCCTGTGTGGAGTAGATATTGCCCCAAGAAGCTTCATACCATCATCGAAAGCAAAGCAAGGGCTGATGGTTACCCAAATGCAACAGTGTTTTAAAGTGTGCTGTACTGCTATTTATGTATGTACATAAGTTTATGGCAGAGATCAGCACAGACCAGAACAGGAAAAAATGTGAGAGCAGGCTGTCCTCCTGAGAAACTCTGATAGTCTTTAGAAGAAAGTAATTATTTTACACTATAATATTGTTAATTTTTCAACATATTCCAAATAGAAGCAAGACACTGTTAAACACCTGATAAGGCCTTAACAATTACAAAACTCCTTAAATATTGATGTGAATTGAATAGGTCTTTTTATTTTTTGGTTTAACAATATTTTACATTTTATTACTTTGAGAGTACTCAAATATGGAAACAGGAGCAGGATGTACTATTATATGGGTAAACCACCAGAGAGGGCAATATGAAGAATAAATTGAAATCCAAATCTCATACACAAATTATTATTAACACTAATTTCCACATATTACAAAGCAGCTTCTTTGCATGTATGACATTGCCTTTTGCACCCAAACATGACTTTAATTAAGAACTAACTTATTCATGACTATAATTCAGATCTGACTGCTAGTCTAGTCAAATGAGTGTAATTAGTCCCAGAGGGCGTATCTAAGAGAACTAGGTTTTTCTTTTCATCTTTACATTTAGTCAGACACAATAGATGCTGGAAGATCAGTTTGAGAACCTGGAAATATAAAGAGCTTTACAGAGCTGGTAGGGAAATTCTAAACAAAAACATTGTTAAAAAGGACTTTCATAAAGGCTCATTTAGTTTAATTTATTCTTGCAGACTATGCAATAGAAGTGAAACAATGGACATGATTAACCAACCTAAACTTGATAAACTTTTCATAATGATTTCCTGGTTTATTAAGAAATAGAACTGTACAAGTTTGTTTAGTCCATCCATATATTACTTTAAGAGGGATTAATAAGGTAGGTATTCACATTTTTGTTCCCATCCTGTAGAGACTAAAAAGAAACCAATCTCCTGCATAAGTTGACACTGGCAAAACCAAGTCTGAAGAAAGTCCTACCAAATAATCTGTATTTACCAAGCATTCATTATCCTGGTGTCCCAATCCATAGCATACTCTGTCCAGAAGGCAAAATAATGAAGACAAATCAGTCCATATGATTTGTTCTATCTTCTAGGATATCATCCAACTCCTACAGCTGCTTTGCTTTTCACCCAACTCCTTCTCCCCACCCACTTTCCAGCACCTTTGTCCCTTATCCACAAGCCACTAACTTCACCCTCCCCCACCAAACCACTCCTCAGCCAGTCCCTCTGTCCTGAAGGGAAGCTGATGGAAACCGGTTTTGCAGCAGGGACCCCCTCGTTTCCCACCCGCTCCATTCTCAAAACAGGTTGTAAGGCAGACTGCAAGGAATTGCTGCTCAGACCCAGCTTAAATCTTCATGCACTTTGCCATGACACTGTGCTTTGAGACCCACCAGTTCAGAAGACCACACTTTGATCATCGTACCCTTGAACTGTCCTCTGGATTGGTCACAGGTTATGTCTGAACTGCAAAAGGTGAAGCATGAGCTTCCACACTCTGAATGCTGGGAACTGATGCTCTTCTAACTTTCATAGCTGACTTCTAACATATCTGTAGTGGGGACTCAGCAAGGTGCCTGAGGTCTCCATGCTGTGCTTGAGAAATGCCAGACTCAAGAGAGTTTCTCATGGGAAAGACCATCACATGCCCACGCTAACTCGCCTTCTGGTCCCGGCAGAAGACTGAGAGCTAAGGCACTGAATATTTTGCTGGTCTTACCAGAGATAAAGCAACTTCTTCACGCAGGCACTACCACGTGCAATCAGCCAACTTTGGTCTTCAGAGTGATGTAGCCCTGGGCATCACTATGTAGATAACAGCAACTATTTTTTTTTTTTTTTTTTATATTGAGCGCAGAAGAAACTTCACATTTCCCGAGAATAAATCCACCAACTCAGTTCCCAAAGTTCAATGATAGACAAGCACACTGCTTTTTAGAAACATGCACGTGTTCTTAATACTCATTTGAACTAAATTGGGCTTGGTAGATGCCTAGTTTCAAGCATATGGTAACTGCTTTCCTAAACTAAGACTTCTCTTAGTATCTGTAAGAACAACTTGTTTTGAAATGATTCCCAGAGAGAAGAAAAAGAAAAACAAATACAGTCAATTTCACAAGGAAAGAGGCAAGTTGAATTCACAGTGTGATGATGGCAGCTAATGCATGAGGCTCATAACACCATGCTCAACTGTACGGTGCCTTTATGGGATGCATTATTAAATGGCTGTTATATGAACTCAGGTCACTTGACAAAAGTTAGAGATGTTCTTTTTAAATTGTATTTCAGGGTACATACATACACAAAAGAAAAAAAAAAGACTTTTTTTGGCCAATGTTTTGGAGTGAACTCAATTAACCAGGTAATAAAGATCAGGAGTTTATACTACTCAATAGGCTTTTCCACCTGTGTGCTTCCATCATTTTCTCTAATTTTCACCTTTTTACACAAAAAGACAATTAAGGTCTCAAAAGTAATCATTTAATTGTTTGCCATTTGTCACAAGGTCTCTGTTAAGAATAAGCATGACAGGTATTCAGTCAGTCATGAACACAAGACACTTATTTTGATCTCAGTGCCAACCCGGAGAAGAACATTCAAAGTTTAACAGTGAGATGTAAGGCTTGCTTAATTTTCAGAGGCATTTCTGAATTTTTACATCCCACACAGCCCTACCAAGAAAAGACAATGACACTTTAGGAGGAGGTAACTGGATTGTGCTTACTAAATTGCTGTTGACTCTGTAAAGATTCAAGTGATATATTGCCTCAAATGACAGGAGGATTTTTTTTTTTTCCTAAGAAAATATACTGAACAAAGCATATATGAGGTTCTTCACAGTAATTGACCCTACACGGTGCAGAAAAAAAGTTTAATCTGAAACAGGACTAAGAGACTGAGAGACCAAAAATGCCGTTTATGTTGCAACTTGCCACAAGTTTAAGACAAAGCTGTACTCCACACACCCCTTCCCAGGGGTTGTACAATGGACACTACGCTTAGCGGACGCCTGTGTACACAGCAATAGTAGTATACTGCTTGATGTGCAAACCGGAACAGCTTGTGCATGCTGCATAATGAAAGACAATGGAGAGGAAGAAATCTGAGAAGAAATAAAAACCTCTTAGATTATCTATTTCATCCCCTTATCACTATAAGATTTCACTCTAGAATGATTTCATATCATTTATTCTAGTCTAGTTTAAAAATGCCTGGGGTGAAGAAACGTCCCCTGGGATATTATTCACAGCTTGATAGATCTCAGTATGAGGAAGCATTTCCTAATACACAACAGTCATGTTTCCCTTTGAAATTTCATCCCATTACTCCTGGGCACCCGCCCTAAATCAATATTTCTTTTCCTTCAGTTATTTGTCACCTTCAAGTTTCAGCAACCCACTCCTCCTGCTCCCTTTTAATAATCCCTCAATACGTAGCAGCCTTAATCCCTTCTAGTAGCATAAATTGACTCTTCTCAACACCTCCTCTACTTGTGCCTCTCCCCCTAAAATGTTCCTAGCCCTCAGCCGAGTGCAGGGTCCCTACTGCAGGGTGAGGAGCAGCTATGGGGCACCCAGGCTCCGTGCTCCCTGCTACCGCCCAGCCCAGCTACGGCCATCTCCGGCCAGGGTCGGGGGTCTTCTCCTTGCAAATGTCTGCCATTCCTTTGCATGATGTGCAATGCAAAGGTGTAAATAAATATGTAAATCCTTGAGTGCAAATTTATTTTTAAAATAAATATATAGGCCACGTGGCGATTCAGGCAGTTAAAGAACCATACCATTAGGAATTAAATCCACTTTTTCTTCCCATGCATTTTGCTTAAAGGCTGACAGGTGGCACTGCATCCTTAGGAATGAGCTATGAAAACGTAGCCACTGCAATTGCTATTTATCATTTCTTGAAGGGAGGGGTCCCTTTTTCTTTTCTCCATTCTCTTTTCACATTTCTTCCTTTTGATCTTTTTCCTTACATTTTCCTTTCCTAATCTCAAAGAAATGGGTTTTTTTTGTTTGTTTTTGGTTGGTTGGTTTTGGGTTTTTTTACATTCATTCATGGAAAACAACAAAAAAAGTGTTTCAAATCCTGACTGGGCATACTCAAGTATAACAACATTTTTTGGTTTAATCCTAAAGTTGCTCTCTCCCCTCATGGTCATTTGAAAAATTTAACCTGCAAGGTCAGTAAAAGAGACACCGTAATGATTCAAACTATTTTGGACAAAAGCTGAAAGGACAGGAAATCTGAATTAACAATCTTGCTGATGCAAAGGATATCAGCCAGCTAGCTCAGTCTGCCATGGAAATATGCACTGCTGGTCTTTGATAAAAAAAAAGTAAAAACTTATCTGGCTTCTGCAGAGACTGAATACCCTGTGGGAGAGGAGAAAAATAGCTGATACCATTCGTGTGTTGTCTCACCTCAGGCGGGGAGGGCAGTCTCTGTTTCAGGTAAGGAAGACAGTTTCTCAGGGAGGGTGATGGGGCATCCCAGCAGTATCTCCCGAAGCAGAGACCGTTCCGTGCACCGTGGGCTCCGAGGAACGTTTTCCGCTTCGATCCCGGCCCCAGCGCTGGGTGGTGGGTGTCAGCTGAGAGGCACGATATGGGTAGGGCTGCAGAGCCAGGGCACTCCCGCTGCCCTCCATCCCGCCGGGAGGGATGTGGGAGAGCAGAGGACTGAGCAGCTCCTGGCACTGCCCCCCTGACTGACGTGACAGCAGTGATCCCCAAAAAACTCCTGCGTGGGTTTAAGTCATCTCACTCCTCACCTTCCCCATCCTGACTATAGCGTAGGAAGCGAGTGCTCGAGCACTGGACAATGACTTGGAAAGGGCAAAAGGAGATGGGGCAGCAGCTCAGGACGAGAGCGGTCAAGGGCTGGCTTTCTGGGGGTGGAGGAATCCGGTGGGATTGGGCCTGAATGGGAAGGTGCTAGAAGCGAGGCACAAACAGGAGCAGAAATAGCACACGACCACATGGCGAGAGCAGAGGGGTGTCCAGATGGAGAGGTGAGACTGGAAGAGGAACCTGCACAGCCCCAGGAAGGAAGCCACCCCCTCCTCCACTGGATGCTGAGCCTGCAGACAGACAAGCCGGCATGACAGGCAACTGGTTAGGACAGCAGCGTGCCAGAGAGGGAGCAGGCAGGACAGGCACGGCTCCTCTCCCGCGGGCAGTCTCTCCCCATCTCTCATCTGTACGGCCTTTTGTTGAAAGAGTTTGATGGTTGACTCTTGCCCTCAACACTCCAGGAGCAAAAATACTTGTTTTCCAGGTGTGCTGCTGCCGCTGGCCTAGCCCTGACTATCCACCCTTCCAGACACAGCTTCTTCCTCCCCCTTCTCAGGGCAAGAGTGGAGGCGCAGAGAAAACCCACATTGACCCCCAGTCACAGTCACAACCCTTCCAAAGCTGCTGAGATCCCACCAGCCCTGCAGACCTCTTCTCCCCATGCTCCCACCTAAACTCCAACAAAGCAAACTGATATTGCACTGTGCCACAGGTTGTGACCAAATCCTCCCAGCCCTCTGGGGAGACCTCCAGATCCCCACCCTGCCCCACAGCCCTCCCCCAGTTCTCCTCTCACCCTGGAGTCCACGAGGAACATCGCCTGCTGCATTGCTCCCAGCCTATCACTGCCAAGATGAGCTCTGCCCACCCTGCCAAACTGCCTCCAGCCTCCTCTGGCTGCAAAAATTACTCTGGATATTTATTTATTTTTGGATTCTCAGCTCATTGCTGTTGCCTCTTGGTCATGGCTGTGAAAGACCCTTAGCCTTCAACTTCTTCATCACTCTTTGCACTGTGATGCAGGCCCACATTTCAGTGTTTTACGTTATGAACCGTTATCTTGTTCCCTGGTTCTTCATTGTGATCCCGATCCAAAAATCAATGGAGGCTTTCCTCTGGCTGCAGCACCTTCTGGATCAGACCCACAGCCCGGCACGGCAGCATCTGGCACATTGCTTGGTGGTTTGAGCAAGCTGTTATCTGAAGGGAGTTCAGAAGAAAATGGCCAATAACATTTGAGGGCAGGGGCAGAGTGTTATGGAAGAGATCAGCAGTAGGAATTTTAAAAGCACCGTGAGGTAGAAAGCAACAGCTCCCTGAAGTGGTTCAGACGTGCCTTGCAAGGAGATTTAAATGTGGATAGCATAGCTAAAAATACGTCCAGCTTGGCTGAATAAGCACATAGGTGACAGACCAGGTAAGGACACAGGGAGAACCAAAACGCAATTTAGGACTAAACACCAAGACAAAAAAATCCCCAGACAGACCGTTGCTTAGCTTCTGGAATACTCACCAACAGAAATGAATGCCAAGCTGTCAATCGGTATATTTAAACGCAGATTTGGCAAAGCACCAATAAATATTCTACTGGGGACAATTCTAGAGTGACAAGGCTATGGATGCTCTTACAAAGACTTTTTTCAGCACTAGACTTTGTGATTTTTAGGAAACTAAATAGAAAAATGACAATCTTTCCCTCCTATGAGATAAAAACCAAAGAAGCCATGCCAAATTACTGTACCATATATGCAAATATCTGAATGCAAATTATGTTGTTATCCTTGTCTATACTCCCAAGGAGCCATAACATCTTTTAAGCTCTTTCTTCTTCACGTACAGTGGATGTAGCCGTCCGTGACAAATTTGTGTTTTCTTTTCTGAGAAGTAATATACTGTATTCCTCAGCGGCAGAGAAGTGAATGGAGCTGCCATTTACAAAATTTAAATGTTTACACCCAGAGGGCAATTAAAGCAGTTTTAGATGATAATGTTATAAATGAAATGCTAATAAGTACTGTAAATGGCCATGTAATCACATCCCGTCATTTGCCAATTATGGGGGGAGGGGGAGGGGGGGAGCCTAAAGCCAGCTGTAGAGCTGAAGATGACGTACTACTTTAAATGAGCAAATGCAGGTACTGTGTAATGCGTAGCCCTGACAGTGGCATTTTATAGCAAGAATTCAATTTTCTAAGCAATGTCTGATTTCACCTTTTATTATCATGTCAGTAGTAATAATAATTTGCTCTGACACAGGCATTTTCTCACAAGGATCGCCAAGGGATTTAATAAAGCCGAAAGTTGGGATTTCAAAGGAACTGGAGGGCATACCTACCCTCAGCAGCTGCACAGTGCTCGGAGGTGGCTTTTCCTGGGCTACAAGGCTGTGGTACAACACCATGCTCTGGAAATTGTTTAGATGTTTTGTTCTGCAATTGTATCTGAGTGAGAAGTCTTTAAGCAGAACTTATTTGCTATACCCCTGTGTCTAAACGGTTTCCAGACTGTCACCCTTTCTACCACCTCAAGGGGCAAGTTAAGCCAGCTTTCAATAGCTGTAGGGACTTGACCTTCAGTAAGGACTCTTAAATTCCAGGGGACTTCAGTAACATTTTTCTGAATGTCAGATTAAACCAATTCAGATTATGAACTGCTTTGCACATGAAATCTTCTTAAACAAACCAGACTCTAGCCATAGAAGACACACCTCATGGGAAAGAGTAGGAACCACACACTGAACTATGGGGAACCTCTGTTGGCCCCATTACATATGCGAGTAAACAAAAAGTAAAGCCCACATCTGATCTCTTCTCCAAATCAAGCCTTCTCCCAAAGAGTCCGGCAGGGCCCTGAATCACTTCTGCTAGAGCCAGTCAGTTGCCACAAGCGCTGCTCATCAATTCGGTGACCAAAGGTCAGAATTTCCACTTGGTGTGGGACACTTTCCCAGACAGGGCTTGGAGGGCACTGGGAAGGGAAATTATTGGGTTACTGAGATGCAAACAAGATAACCAAGATTCACTAAATTAGCAATTAAACAGATATATCTCACTATATCTATTACAGCATGAGGTCTTAAGTAGAACGGAAGGCTCCTTGTCTCACTCCTGGGGTTCACCTGTGTGAAGATGCTGTTTCACAAAGCCAACACAGTTTGGGCACAGCAACCGGCAGAGCGGGGAGGAAAAGCCTTCCACGCTGGTGCAGGGTTGTGTGGTTCCACAACAGCAGCAGACACCCATTTCACACCAAAAATGCGGATTCAGGTGTCTCAGCGCCAACCTGTCTTTTTTGCTAATGCAGCAAAATAATTGCCTTTTCCTCATAATGGGAACTGGGTCAGGCTCTTTAAGGCTGTAATGCCTTCTTCAAGCCATGAAAAGCCACATAAGATACCAGAATGCATACAATTTGAAAATAACACCTCTGACATTCATTCTTTCAGCCTTTAAGCCTTTAGGGATCACATTTTCAAAATCCTCTCTGACACTAAGAAAGATCGGGAACTTTCTAAACAAAGCCCAAGTATCTCAGCTAATCATACAACTCCAGAAAATGAGACACTTTTTTTATAGCAACAAGAATCAATGGACATATAGCGACACAGAGCTGGCAAAACTGTCCACAGGTAAAAAGATTAGGAGTGAACAGGGAGCCTCATGTTCAGAGCTGCACCAGAAGACAGCGAGTGAAATAGGAATGACAACACTATCCTAAGAACTATACCAATTTTTTATATTTACACTATTTCACAAATCAAAGGCCTTCAGATACTCAAGACCGTTTTGTATCTGAGAACCTAGGACAGGATAACAAAACTGACAATCCTATCATCTTGTATTTCCCAGGCTGAACTTAACTATAGTACTTCTGACTGGGCTTTGCTGGTCAAACCCTGAATTTTCTACATCCTCTTCCTTTATGGGTATTGATCATGAGCACCGGCCAGCAGACTGCAATAAAGATGCGTAATAAACAAATATAACTACTGGATAGGAGAAAATTACTTGACGTTGATGGTAATTAGCAGGCACTTTCCATGCTTATATTTGGCTTTAATCAAGACCATGAAACATTTTTTTTGTTCCTATTGTGACAGATGAAGCATGACAGACCAAGTTAAGAGCTTCACCTCTGACTCAGCATAAAAAGGGACACAAGTTCTACAATCCCCTCTACAAAGTATGTTCTTATATTTTATACAACTAGGCAGCTTTGGGGAATAAGGTATTCTAAGATTCTAAAATAACACAGAAACTACAAATCAGGTGGGAGGAGTCCACCTGCCCACCAACACCCAGTGAGACATCGGTACGCGCTGGTCACGAAGGCTCACCTTAGCAGTGATGTATCAAATCTGCAGCACTTGTAGTCTGGATGAGTAAGAAAAGGATGAGCAGCCCTGTGGCAACCCAACCTTAAGTCTGAGGTTGGTTTTGACCTTCACCACCCCCACGAGCAGGGCAAAGTCAGAGGGTAGGGGGGAAGGTTTAAAATTCGCCTTTGCATTTTCCCTGCACTTGCATAGGCACCCCAGACACGGCTGAAGACGATGCCCGGTGTCTCAGTTACACTGACAGGCAGCGGTTTGAGTGCACATTTGATTGTTGGCTTTTGCCTCCCAATGAGTAAAGGGAAATACTTCTCCTCAGTGGACTCCCTTGCCTACCAGTACTACATGAACTCAAATCCATGAATACTACCAATACATCTACAGGGAAAACACTGGGGTTTTCCTTTTTCCTTACAGTCCTGCCCAGATTTAATTCATCACCTTCTCTCATCACCATATAGACTACCACGACCATCCAAATGAAAATATAGGAAGCTCAGACAAATATTTGAAAGTCCAGCACCACATTTACCACCTGACCGTACGTGACCAAGCCTGCCAACGTGGCTAATCAACGCACTCAATATGCTCTCCACTGACACACTTTGCTTACCTTCGTGGCCCAAACTCTGACCATATTTGCAAAGAAAAGCAAGCTCCACCATGCACAGCCAAGGCTTCATTAGTAGAGTCCTTTTGGCTGGAGAGGAGCAGGGTTTTTTGGAAAGCACCATTTTGGTGCTTTTCCTCAGAGCAGCTACCAGAAAAGCGCAAACCTGCCGAGGAGAGGAGCAGCAGGCCACATCCACACCCTGCCATAGCTCAGAGAAACGCTCCGACAGCCAGGAATTCGTGGCTGCGGTTTCTGCTGGAGGACTGCCTGGAGCAGACACGGTAGCGAAAGATACAGGACAAGGAGCCATGGTGTGTTTGATCTACCATGCATAAAGTGCTGTGAAGGTGAAAACCGTGAACGAGAAATGGGAAACAGCAGTGGCAAAGCTTCCCCTGCACATTTGCTCACTTCACGCTCAGCAACAGCTTTTTAAATCCTTCCTCCCACTGGAAAGCCAACTCCACGCAGAGGAATTAAAAAATTCGCTAGCATTTCTTGTACAGTGTTTAATACCCACATTACTCTGTCAGTACACGGACTTGTTTTCTCCTTGAAAGCTTTCCAGTTTCATCCTGTGTGAAACACTAGTAAAGTTACAGAAGGAGGCAAATCCCAAGGAGTTTACATGAGCTGTGTGTATTAGGGGGGAAAAAAAAGCAAAAAAAAACACACACCACCATAACACATTAAATAGGGAAGCCAAAAATGCAGCAGGGATATCAAACAACTGATTTGTTTAGACAACAGAAGACAAATGGGAAGAAATTTCGAAGAAGTGAAAGGGATAGTGTGTATGGATTCACACAGCTAGGAAGAGTGGCTTAGAACCTCTCATGCAGACAGGAAAACTGAAAAACTACTTTTGTAAAAATTATGTAGGAGGCATTCCCATCTGAACGTGACTCACAAATGAAATATGACTTATTCACAAGATGGGAGAGTTCCTCTTTCACCATTTTCCCCTGCCCTTCACAGCCTCCCGCCGGTAGGCGTCCAAGCCCAGCTCAGGGCCCAAAGGCGAGCAAGCGATCCTGGGCTGGTGCGTCGTCAGGAAGGATCCTGAGCACGGATTTCGGTGAAACGGCTCAAACGAACAGTGCGGGGCTGAGGCAAGAATCCGGCTTGGCATTCAATGTTTTTTTCTGCAACGTTAGCTGCAAGGAAAAGAAATTAAAGTCGTAATGTTCAGTCTTACAAAAGGAAATAAATATGGCTCGGTACGCTCAAGGAACAGAACTGTTACAGAGAAATGCTATTTCTACATGTTGCCATTACTTTTCAAAATACACATTTTTAATGTAACAATGCAGAAAAGCAAGATATGCATAATTTATGCATAAAATGCATAACAGATTCATATTTTCAGTGAAGAACCATTCAAAATTATCTTCATTTCTCCTGAACAGAGTTCTAGAATAACTACAAAATATTTCATGCACTCAGAATACATCTACATTCTTGTAATGCAGTCTGCTCTAGGTATGTGTCAGAAGGAGTTATAAGGTGAGCAATTATAACTGAGCTCCACATAGCCGGTAGCCAAAGTACAAAAAATATGCAAGACCACAGGGTTTTAGAGTGAGGAGAGAAATATATTGTTTTTATTAAAACGCATTAGGATCTCATTTGTCTAATTCCAAGTTTAATGATGCAGCCTCTTGGCAGAAAAATAGCTTTTCCATTAGTTAACTTGATTCTGTTGAGGATGGATTTTTTTCTAAACAGAAAAGCTTTAACACCAAATTGATTTCTGTCTCTATTCAAATGAACAAGCACAAACTGAAAGATCTTTTTTGTGGGAGTAGTGTTATTGGGGAGAGGGATTTTTGCCTGTTCTGTTTTGGGGAAAGGTTTTGTGAAATGGATCATCGCTAACCTAAGTTATTTCTAATTGTAGCAGCCTATTTCCATTAAGTTATTCCAGAGTGAAATGCAGTTTTATTTCAATGAAAAAATAACTATTGAAATGCCTCATTTGTTCTTATTGATTTGAAAAGCAGCCAAAAGATCATCATCTTGAACCTTTTGCAAATTTGCTATATAGCAGTAAGTTATTGACATAAACAGCCTCAAATATTAAACTACTAAAAAGTTAACTCTAGGAAGATCTATTGAGCATTCTTTGACCCCAAAAAATCATGAAGTTAGGAAGGTCAAGATTTTATATACTTAGCTTTTCCTTTTTTAATTTCCCCATAAACTATTTAATATATTATTTCTCTATGCTGCATGCTTAATCAGAGCCAATGCTAGAACACAGTTTTCATCTCAAAATAAAGACATGATTTAAAGTTATCAGTAAAGGCATATAGATTAATCTTTACTCCAGGTTTGAATTAGTCAAATTAGGAAAGTCATAACAATTAAGAGAGAAGGAAAAAGAAGAAAACTAGAGAGTGGGGAGAAGGGTGTGAGGATGGAAGGAAACGTGGGGTGGAGCAGGGAGGGCAGGAGGAGCGGTGCCGGCAGCTAAAGGTACTTTTTCCAAACCAGAGGCAGAAGATGGGGGTAAACAAGCAAAACGGTGCGTCAAGGCCCAGACACACACCGCCACCACCTCTACACCCTGTTCCTAATGAGAGTTAACTTGCTGTGACATTACAGCCTCTCTCACATTTTGCCATAAGGACCCACTTTCTGTACCATTTAACTCGTTTCAAACGCAGTTTTGCAAACTCAATCATTGGGAAACCTTTATATTTTCACACATTTAGTTAGCTGCAAAGGGGCAGAGATGAGATTAAAAATCCCACAAAGCAAATGTTTTTGAAAGATACAGCTGTTCAGAAGCACAACCCATTGTGGAGCTTCTTATCAAGCTATTACGAGAAGTAGGTCACTGCAGCTCCAACTATTCAAATGTCACTCCTTCCTTCCAAGAATCAATCACTGCTGGGTCTTGGTTAATAAAAGGCAACTCTCCAGCAAAGGGGAAAAAACAGAGAGAAGCAATTTCCTAAAACATCAATGGCTCCTCACGAAAGCAGTACTGACTTTGCAGTATCTGCTGATAGATAATTGTTATAAGAAGTAGAAGTAACTGGGAAGATATCTTTCTTCAAATAACACTTCTGAGTTTCTCATACATCATTTAATGTTTAGGGAGGTTTGTTGGCTTGAGTTAGCTATCCCTAAGATGTTTCTCTTTTTTCTTGTGTAATACCCTCACTTTCGTTCCTAAGCGTGGATTAAGTCCATGCTATCATGCTAAGGCTTTTTGTTCTCCAAGCCTTTACCTCCCACTATCTCACAAATAAAACAATATTCCCGTCTCCTCTTCCATGTAGAGAGAGGTTGCTCTCTGATTTGCAGAGGACATCTGACCATATTAACGGGTCTCTGCACCATGCTGTTTCCGCCCCTGCCCCGCCATTCTCACAGAGGACACCAAGAATATGTGTGAGAGAAATGTGAAATGCAATAAGCTCACACATGTATCATCTACTGCCTTTCTAGGTAGGGCAGACTAGCATAAGAAACCAAACCAAAGATGATTACCCAAAGTCCCTGAGGCTCTCTGCTTATATTCCAAGGAGCTTGGGGTTCAGCAGTTACTTGCTCTGCATAGTCCAACGGTGACTCCACCACGCTCCTTTGCTACAACCGCACCCGGTAACGCAGCAGAGATTTCTGTGAGTTGACTCCCTGTGTCAAGGCACATGCAGTAACTCTTTATCAGCCAAAAATTTCTTGCCATTCTGCTTTAAGTGTCTCCTTGCTCCTGGAGGTGCTGCACCACATACTGCAGACTTGTAGGCTGAAGAGGCCAATGCCATGCTAATTAGCCCTGAAATGGATAAATAAATGTGAGAGGGGAGAACAAGAAGAGTGCGGGAATGCTCTTCATGCTTTTTCATGTCATCAGTGCTTGGCACTGAATTATCTCCCATTCTCTGTTCCAAGGTAAATGAGGAGTGCTTTTCTGTGTCCTCTGACGCTAGTATAACATAGCCCTTCCTATACTGTCTACCTTCATGACCTTGCAGGTCATGACCTTGCATATGACTGATACCATATGTATGACATCAGTACCCTTCACTGAGCTAAACTCAGCACACCCCGTATCTTATCATGCTGCCCTTTCAGCCACTGAACCAAAATTATATGGGGTAAGAGCTCGTGAGCAGTTCAGGCACTTCAGCAGAGACTTATAGCACACTAGCGTAAGCGAGACATCTGCCACATGACCTACAGGAGACATTCATCTTTGTGGAGTGAAAGTCAGAGACCAGGCAGAACGTTACAACGCGTCTAAAATGTCACTAAGGGTCTGTGTTTCGGCACCTGAAGGTCACCATCAGTGACTACCTCTTTAATCTGAGTACGAGGGGGTTACTGGTTTGATAGTTTTGAGATGTCATCTTCCCCAGCTTCCTGTAAAGTTAAGGGAGCTCAGGTGCTCAGTAAATCATTTGAGAAATCAGGCCAGCACAAAGCAAAACTGCCGAAATCTCATATGTAAACAGTAAACTGAACTTTCTAATGGATACAGAGGTGCCTTCTGAGAACGAAAGAACTTTCTTTGCCACTTTTGTTAACTTCACAGGTCATGAGCCATAAAAAACATAAAGTAGAGAAAACCAGCAGGGACAAGAAATAGTTACAGGAATTCAATCTGAAACAGAACAGTCAGAAAACCAACTAGAGCTACTAGACTTCCAGCACTGGAGCATTTGAACCTATGGCACGGCACTAACATAACGGTGATGCTACATCCCGCTTGCCCTCGGGCAGGATGCCTGACCTGAAAAGCCATGGCCAGGCCTGAGCTCCCTGAGATGGATGCAAGGCAGCAACTGGACCCACCTGCTTCCCTGCAGAACAAGCGCAGCAAGAGCAGCAACTCCCAAGTCTGCCACTGAGGGCACGAAACGAGCCCAGGCAGACCACAGCCCCTCCTGCACACTAGCATGTCAACGATTAATAAAGATACAAAGCACGTATCTGGCAGATAATGGATAGCAGATGGTCAAAAATCTAAATGGAATATCTAATTAACCATAAATCTGTATTTACTGAGTGAGATCTGTCAAGGAACCCATGGCTGCCTTGGCTGATAGGGATATTACAAAATCTGAAATTACAGCCTTTAAACGCATCGCTTCAGATGACAGTGTAGAAGACTGTTTGGGCCTCTCTACCTTGTAACACACTCAGTACCATAAAGCATTCATTGTCATGTACGACATTACCCATACCTGCCTGCGAGAAGAGGGGATCCACACCCTGAGGATCCCAGACTAGGAAGTCACTGAAGCAAAAGTGATTTTTTTTTTTCTTTTCTTGTCACTTGCTGGTATTTGACAGTTGCTCTCAACAGCTCTAACTCCAGCAGCGGCTTTCATGCCTTTTCTCCAAACCAGGGGGGACTCCCACCTTGAAAGCAGTTTACTCCAGAGCTAATTTTGGAAGGGCAGGTCTGAGCATGAGGACTGTCTATGTACAGACACATAAGGATTTGTAGTCAAAAGTTCTGTTCACTTCAAAACTGCAAGCTGCTTCCTAAGTTTGTTTGCTTCTCTTCTATAGAGAATAAAGTTATTTCATATAAAAGGAAACGCATTTATTTGCATATGCTGCTGGCTTTTTAACTGCTCAGTCAGTATCCCTGAAAAAGCAACTTATTCCTTCTTGCCACCACCAAGGAGTTTATTACACAGGCAACAAAGGGCATCTGCTTGGCCTATGTCCATGGAAAAAGCAAATAATGGTGCCATATTATAAGAAAAAAGGATCTCATCATATTGCAGTACAATGTACAGCATTATAAAGGCAAAACATGATATTACTCTGCAGCACAAAGACATTTTATCGGAACTCATCTGGGTGATGTGAAATGGACTTGTTCAATACTCTAATGATAGACAGACATGATATAAAATACCAAGATGGATAATAAGAGCTGCAGGGCTCTGATTTCTCCCATCATTCATGGGATGAGCCGGTCCCAGTACGAGAGAGGTATTGAGTTGTAATTGGAAACCGCAAGAGAGCAGCTTCACATCTTTTAACTGAAGACAAGAGATGAGGTCAAGAATTTTAGGTCATCTCTTTATGTACAAATATATAAAGTCCTGATATGCTGTACTTTTTTATATTTTAATGTTGATCTTCAATATCACTATGTGTCTTCTTCCCACTGCTAGATCGAAGTGTGACAACTACAAAAGAATTATTTTCCCCAACACTACTCTAAGAAATTGTCTCATACAGCCAGCACTACCAACAGTGCCAACATGAGCAGCTTCTGAGCCTACGCCGACACTGCTGACACCACGGCATTAAGTCTACTAACCTGAACGATTCCCATTATGTAACGCCTCAGTAAATTTACTAATGTTACCATAAACTAACAGCAGCAGCTCATAAGTCCCTCACGCTGGTTTGTATTGACTTGGAAACATGCGGGTTCAGAAACAAAATAGCATGACTTAAAATCTGGTTATAGCTGTGTATCAATCATAATATTTGCTAGCTTACTGGTGTTACACCTTACTCCCTAGTCAGTAAAATAAACTTCAAAGCATTGCTGTCCGGGGCTATAATCCACCCAGCTGATGGGTCTGTACAGGTAAGGTGCTGCAATACATCCTCAAGACAGCTCCAGTCTGGAGTCAGGAAAATTATCTAGGCTTGACACATTTACAGCTTTCACCTGAAAATTCTCTTTTCATTCTTTCTTGTGGATCTTAATTCTGCCTCCTTCCTGCTTTTCTGTCATTAACCGACCCACAACGTTAAACATTTCCTCCCTCCGGGATGCACCGTGAGGAAGATGCTCTACAAGACGCACGGGCGTTGTTCCGGCGTAGCAGGAGACGTGCTCTCTGCACTCCAAAAACCAGGCGGTTCTCCTCCCGGTGCTTCGGGAGGCACTTACACAGCAAGCTGGGCATAGATTTACATTTTAGCTATCTTTTGGCAGCTACTCCATGTCAGATCTCTTACCCAGCCCTGGAAGCAGATGAAGGTGGGCAGTTACCAGCGTAGTTCACAAACTGCAACTTTGTAACTCAGCTTTTCTCACAGTCGCTTACTCGAGGCAGATGCTACGATATCAGTAAATAATCCTTCAGTTGAGGATTGCACAGGCTTGTCTTGAGTGAGTGGGACTCAGTGCGCAACCAGACGCCAGATCCTGTTGTCGAGGAGATGCACGAGTCCCAGCTGACTCATCTTCCCAACCTTCCTGTATGGATACCAACCAAACATGAACACCACCACCACATCTGAACAGCTTCTGCAACCTCAAAACGAGCAGACGTGTGATGTTAGAGGTATGCTTTACCTCACAGGAACATCTCTCCATCTCCTTGATTTTAACGTAGCAAAACTCTTCAAATGACTGAATGAATAAAATGACAGCAAACAACTTTTTTTCTAAGCTCTCCTCACAACCTTCACAGTCCATGTGTTCTCCAGGCACTAGTATTTATACTTCACTAGAAGTAACCCTGACCAGCTAAGACACTCAATTACAACAAAACGCAGGTAAAGCCTGCTCTAAAGTCCAGGTAGACAGAAAAGATGTTTCAGACAACCTGTAAGGATACATAGATATTTTTAAAAGAAAAACCTACCCAAAGGCTACTTTGCTAATTTCCTGGACCACTGGGTGGATATGGAACTGGCTGGATGGTCACATTCAAAGAGTAGTGGTCAACGGCTCAACATCCGAGTGGAGAACGGTGACGAGTGGTGTTCCTCAGGGGTCGGTACTGGGACATCAACATCTTCGTTGGAGACATGGACAGCAGGATGGAGTGCACCCTCAGCAAGTTTGCTGATGACACCAAGCTGTGTGGTCGACACGGTGGAGGGGAACGGATGCCATCCAGAGGGACCTTGACAGGCTTGAGAGGTGGGCATGTGCAAACCTCATGAAGTTCAACGAAGTCAAGTGCAAGGTCCTGCACGTGGGTCTGCATAGTCCCAAGCACAGCTATGGGCTGGGCAGTGAATGGATTGAGAGCAGCCCTAAGGGTAATGGGTTTAAACTGAAGGAGGGTCGATTTAGATTAGATGTTAGAAAGAAATTCTTCACTGTGAGAGAGGTGAGGCACTGGAACAGGTTGCCCAGAGAGGTTGTGGAGGCTCCATCCCTGGAAGTGTTTAAAGACCAGGCTGGATGGGGCTTTGGGCACCCTGGTCTATTGGAGAGTGTCCCTGCCCATGGCAGGGGGTTGGAACTAGATGATCTTTGAGGTTGTTTCCAACCCAAACCATTCTATGATTCTATTTCATTGCTACACCTTAGAAAATACTTAATCAAGGATATCTTACAAAGCTAAACAGAGAAAAAATAATAATCAAATTGCTGTTTATTATTTTCACCCATAGATACCTTTCCTACTGTCCCTAGCAGCTTTAAAAATAGCAGAGACACAGAAGCACTATAACTGTGTCAGACACCGGTGAGTTATAGCAGAAGTTAGAGGGTGAAGGACTCAGCTTTAGCAATGCTGAGGAATGTATTGAAAGGTGAATATTAGAGAAGGAAAGAGGTTTCAGAGAGCTTCTGAGGTAGGAAACTAAAATTTCAAAAGAAAAGGAACCATGTACGGAATGAAAGGAATGAGGAAAAAGAAGCACACAGCTTACACCACAAAATTTACATCTCTATAGAATACACTCATTTCAATGTTTCTTTCAGCCATTCAAATAGGAACTGTTTGTGAGGCAACTCTATGAGGGGCTGGACTGTTTTTTTTTACCACACTGAATCAACAGATGCAGATACCATTAGCTATTCTGTTGTATATTGGCTGCCTGGTAATCAGTACAGAGGTATTTCTCGCAGGGGGAAGCTGTTTCCAGACAACACAAACAGCAGCAAAGCTCAGCTTCTTTGTCTGCAGGCAGACAAAAACAAGTGATCTCCATACCCACCTTAACAGAGATTATTGGCAGTCTCAACACACCTATAAGCAGAATTAACCCAGTCAATCACAGAAACAGAAACAAGAAGCAGGATTGAAGCCTCTCTCCAGATTTCTTCCACCGCAACACTCATAAAACAATGAAAATAGCAAACAGCCTCTGCAGCATCAGAGCAAACCTGTCCAAATCATATGAACAAACAGCTGAGGAAGTACATAAGAGGGATGCCCTCTGAGAACACAAGTATCTTGCTTGCTTTATTTTATTAACTGTAGAGGGTCCTAATGCTGGATTCACATCCGTGTAAATCAGAGCATATCAGTGACGTTTTTGCACAACTCCAGTCCAAAACAGAATAGACCAGAAAAACTACTGAAGCATATAGATTTCAGTTTATTTTTAATTATAAGTGCAAAAATATTAGCATAAGGTTTTGCTGTTGCTTAACATTTTTTGCTTCCTCTTAACGTTAGTATTTTTTCTGTCCAGTATGACGACAGCAGCAGAGCATGCTCAATATATTGAGCATCAAGATTTATTTGCTTAAGACTTGCCCAGAGGAACAGTAAGTTTGACATTTACCAAAACAAGAACTCATTTTCTAGACTGTTAGTCACTGTATACTTTCATTACTGTAACCAGAGGTCCCAAGTGCCCTATTCCCGGTAAACAGAAATCAAGAAGAGAAGTTTGGCTTAACCACCCCCACCCCAGGAGGGAGGGCACTGGCACCCAGAACCAGAAACGCAGCAGGGGTAGTGCTGACACAGCTCCCACAGGGTCACAGCTGAGGGTTAAGCCAGAAGTAGAAAAGTTGTGGTCAAGGCAGGTTGAAGTCAGGAATGAGAGGAGGTGGGCACCCACCCACGGAGCAGCAAGAATTATGGGCTTGACACAACACAGAGATTACAGTGCCAAGGAGTCCTAAAGAAGCAAGGTCAGGATAACGTCAGACGCCCGGAGCGGTGGAAAGCTGTACTAGGAATGATGCCAAGGATTAAGGCTTTGGCTTGAGTAGACAGGATTTGGGGACAAGTTTAAGAATTAAAGTACAGAGCATGCTCTCAATTAAATCTGTCAGTTCAACCCAGACACATCCAGCAAGACACTGACCAAAGAGCACTAAGTTGGCAGACTAGAATCATGCAGTTTAATCATGCAGCCATCATCTCTTAAACTACTTCCTTGCCTCATTGACTGGAAACTAACTTCTTCGGTAAAGGAGACAGGGCTCCACTAGGCAGTAAACTCATTGTCATGCATTGCTTGAAACAAATCTAGTTCACTGTGCCTTGCAAAATGAGGCTCCATGGAAAATAAGAAAACACACCATACTTGAGCATAGTTTCTTGGTGCTTTACTTTGTAACCTAAGCCTTCTGTCAGGATTGGATTGCTGATGTAATTTCCTGATTAAAAAAATAAACAAACATAACCTTCACTGACTATCATCATCATTGTCCCTATCATACATGATCAGCAGAACATGAACCTCAGAGTGACAGCAACAATCTCTTTCAGTTAAACAAATAGAGGAATTGTAGCAACTGCAGGCCAGTGCGATAACTGGTGAATGGGAAACAGACTTCAACCACAAGCATCATAGCTACTTGCAGGTGGCAACACTCAACCTCCTGGGTTGAATCCAAAGTGCTCTTCAGTATTTGCAGCAGGCGTGAAGCAATTGCTCTTGGAACACATTTCTGGCCACCACAGAGGCAGCAGTGGTGATTGGGAAAAGCAAGTGTGGATTTACCAAGGGTAAAAAGGTGCTTGACCAACCTGGTAAAATGACTGAATCTATGGTCAAGAGGACAGCATGCATCATTCACCTCACCTTCGGCAAGGCTTCCACATGGTCTCCACAGCATTCTTCTACCCCAGTTACAACTTTACGGTCTGGATGGATCAACAGCTAGGTAGTAAAAATTTGTTGGATGATCAAGTTCAGAAATTAGTGGCTAATGGGTCATTGTCTACCTGGATACCAGCAACAAAGTGAGTACTGCAGGAGTCTACTTGGGACCTGTCCTGTTTAATGCCTTTACCAATGACCTGGAGAAGGTGACAAAATGCAGTCTTGTCAAGTATGCAGATGACAGCAAATTAGTGGGATCAGTTGACACACTCAAGAGCAGGGCTGCCATTCAGAGGAATGGGCTGACAGGAACCTCATGAACTTCAATGAGAACAACTGCAAAGTCATGTATCTGGGTGGGAATAACCCTGGCAGTGATACAGGCTGGAGACTGACTGGTTGGGGAGCAGCTCTGCTGAAAAGGACTTGGGGATCTTGGTGGACAGCGAGCTGCACAGGAGCCAGCAGTGGGCCCTGGCAGCAATGCCGTTAGTTCAACAGTGTCCTGGGCTTTATGAACAGGAGAATGGCCAGTAGGTTGAGGGAAATAATTGTCCCCCACTACTCACCACTTTTTGCACCACATCTAGATATTGTGTCCTTTTTTGGTCCCCCCAATAGAAGGAAGACATCAATACACTGGAGCAAGTCTGGGGGAGAGCCACCAAGATGGTAAGGGGCTGGAGCACTTGCCCTGTGGGGAAGTCTGAGGGAATGGAGTTTGTTCAGCCTGGGGACAACCTAATACACTTAAAGATCTGAAAAATCTGAAAAAATCTTGCAGATCTGAAAAATGCTTAAAAAAAAAAGGAAGCACCATCATGAGCTTATGGCAATTCCTACTCTAAAGGATTAAAATTAGAGTAGTGACTGAAACAGAACCATACTCAAAGCATGTCTGAGTTAAACAGTAAGTAATTTAAGAGCTGAGGCACAAGCCACACCCACAGATTTGACCTGAGAGACCAGAAATACCTTTATTAAGTGCAATTAATTTAATTAAGGCTCTCAGAGAGAGGTTCTTATCTGAGCAGTGTACCAGTGCAGCCCTCTGCAAGCACTGATAAAAGATTTCCCCAGCTGACCGCGTTGAGAATGTCAAAGTGTCACCGACGCAAAAAGCCCGTTCCTGCTGCCCAAATGATCTGTACAGGAGGAAAGTATGCGAGTCCTTAAGCTTTCACTCTGCCCACTTGTGATCTTGCTGCAGGCTCAGTATCAAAGCAGATTTCCCTAGGATGACACAGTCCTTCCTAGTTTACACTACAGAGCCTACATCATGCACTAACTGCCCCGGAGTGTACCAGGCCAAGAATAGACGTGCGGTTGCCCCATAAATGCCATAGAAGGTTACCAATTCCTACCACATACCGCATTCACTAGCCTTTGGAGCCTGGCTGACTGCAGACAGGGAATAAAGCTGTGTCTCTCCCTTGCAACCTGACATCCCGACAGCTCATTCTGCAGGGGCTGCCGCTCTCGTGCCTGAGCCCATAGCACTGCCACCTCCCCCTCTCCCTGCTCTGCCTTCGTTTGTGGAAGCAAACGCAATTATCCAGCAAGGGGTTGCTCCATGATTTCCCACTAACTCATACACTTCTGTTAGTGTATTTAATCAGCGTTCCCACCAGAGCAAGTCTGTGTGGAGTTCACGTGTAGAAGAACAAGCTACTCAGCAATATCAACATGCAGCAATATAAACAAACAGCAAAAGCATTGCCAGGGCTACGCTCTTGCTTTGCCAAGTTACAAAGCATGGGCAGAGCGCTACCAGAGCCCAATCCGCAGCCCAGGAGGCACCAGGAAACAACCATGAGGCTGACTGGGAGCAGCTGTCCCGGCCACCCCTTTCATGGCTCTGGCCGTAGTAGCTACAGCACTGTGATGACAGCATGCAACCCACTGCTCCATGTTTGGGGTGGGAGGGAGGGAAGGAAGCCCCACAGGCATTACTCCATCACATGGCATTGACTCAGCTGTGCAGCCCCTGACACCCAGCAGCAGGGTTTGACTCTGCAAGCAAGACAGGAGACAGTAACTGCGAGGACAGGGCAAGTACTCACCTCCTGACAGGGCACCAGCTCCAGAATCAGTGCAAGCCTGTGCAGAATACACACCTGGCGAACGTGCATGCTCATATGTGCCAAATGAATCGTCCAGTACAGATCCCACACTGAACTTTTGCCTTTACATTCATTTGCAATTAACATTTGAATTAACAGGATCATTACTTTTATTCACTACAATCTGGAGGGGAAAAAGATAAATCAGGAATAGCTGCTATATAAAGTAACCTGTGATCACACTGATCAATCCAGTTCACTAATTCCCCTTCATAAGGTAAATAAAATAAAATCCCTGTTCTAAAAAACAGTTTAAAAAACCCACTATAACTATGCCTGTCCCTCAAAACAGCTGCTAAGCAGACAGATGTTACCACCTGCTAAGAATAATAAAATTGACTGAACAGAGGCAGACCTCAGCTTGAATCAAGAGACAAGGGATTAAAGCACTGAGGGGAAAGCAGTCACAGGAGCAGGTATTGCCTCAGCCACTCTGACCTGTACCTGTAACAGCCATCGTTCAGCCTCTCCACCTTGATGGGAAACAAAGCACACTGCTGTCAGGAACACAGGGCCTCTCCTGATTTATTCTCCAGCCCAGGGAAAGGGGTTGAAAACATGCTGAAGCAAACCTTTTTAAAATTTTTTATTTTGTTTATGCAAAACAAGCAAGTTTGATAAACACACCTCAGGGAACTAGAGTCTAAACATAAGCAAGCCAGTTCAGGATGTAAACAGAGAACGTGATGCCTGCACAGGCTGCGACGCTGTATGTCCAACAACCACCATCTTACCAGCCCAAAGCACTGAAGATTTCCCCTTTTAGCAGGAGATTGCAAGTGAACTTGCAAAACGTTTCAGCTATTGCCAAATGGTGTTTCTTGGTTACCAGGACTGGTGTGGATCTTGCTTTAGCGCAAAGTACTTTTCACACTGCATCATGAAGTCCTAAAGTAGAGGTCATAAATGTTGTATCAGCATTTGAAATCTTCTGGCTGGCCAGCAATCCTCCTCAGTTTCCAACAGTAATTAGTTTACCTTCTTCACAAAATAAGTCACTTCAACAAAAAGCTTTTCTACCTTACTTTTTCAATTTCACTATCTCAAGGATGTGCTTCCTAATTGTACAAATATATTCTTTTAAAGACTAGGAAAGAGTTAACTCACAAGTGAATAGCAGAAAAGTTATTAAATTTTTTTCAAAAGAGCCATTATGGCAGAGAGCCATGACGCAATCCTAAAACCACCAGTGTTATCAATCACCCGGTCCAGCCCCTAATGACTCTGCAGAGCTACTACCTGCTGTCTCTTCCACCTCCATCCTACCTCTCTTCCTGAGAGGCATGGGAAAGGTCCAAGTGGCACTGAAATAAACCCTGGGAGTAACCTGAGTAAGGACCAATTTGCCACCCTTGGGACATTTCCTAGTTTATCACGATACTCCTGCTTATGTCTCCTCCAGATGAAGAGATGAGTAGCTTAACATGGCAAGGCTGCTGCTTCTGGCATATTTGTGGAGCCTAAGAGATACCAAGAGTAAGAAATACTGCCTGCCGAATGAAGTGGGAAATGTGATTTACTTCCAGGTTCCCTTGCCAAGGCCTGTTTCTCAAACATCAGCTGAATTTATCCAGAGCACCAGTGTGCATAGCTCCAGTTGGATATGCCATTTTCTTCCAAAGACAGGAATCTAGGAAGTGTTTTCACCCCTTTATAGATTTATTAAATTCTACTGGATTTAGACCTAAGCTCACTCAGTTTCTTTCCTGTCTGCGCCCCCAATCATCTGGGTCACAGACCCGAGAGCATTTCAGTACATTACGCTTACCTGCAGAAACATAATCTCTGTGCAAAAAGAGCATTTAAACACAGGTAATGGGCACCTTTAATAGAAATTATTTTATTAGCAGAGCCACTATTCTTTTAGCAATTCAGTTTCATTTAACACTTGAGACTCCCATTACATATCTGGCCAGAGTTTCTTCATCCAAAGTACAAAGTGTCTTCTTAATCCATGGCTCCATTTAAAACGTGGTATCTCAAGTGCCAGAAGTCCCTGCCCACTGTACATAATTTATGTTTTCAATCCGTTCCCCCTTCCCTCTCACCAAACATCCTGCACTTCAGAAAGCAAGGTGTAACCTTCACGCACACTCACCCAACTTCTACCTGACCTGTGTCTTAAAACTTGTGAGGTCACCACTTCCGGCCTCCATGTGTTCCTAAATACTTGCACACTTCCTTTAAACTGGGATGGGGATGTTTTTACAAATACAGTCAGTCGTTTCCCTGCTAGAAGTGTTTGGGCAGCCTGGCTCAAGTTTTCACCTCCCCTAAAAAGCATTCATAAAGCATTCCCATGTGAGATCTGCAAATGAATAAGCCTGGTTTTAGACATCATTTTCCACCTGTGACTCTCCACATTGCTTTAGCAAGGAGGAACAGGTATTTATCTCATTTAATGAATGATGGAGGCAAATACATTCAATCCATAGCAAGCTCTGTAATGACTCCTGTAATGACTGTGGGAAGTCTGTTCACTAAATTAACTGGGGTGGGATCAACCCTTTGGTATCTAATAATTTTCACATGAGGAAAAGTTCCTCAAAGATGATCTTATATGGGTCTTCACAAAAACAAACCACCCCAGAAATTTTAACTAAAATAAGAAAAAGTTTATACATATTACATTATTGGTAACAACTCCATTTTTTTGTAATAGGCTACCCAACCTTCAAAAAGTTTAGTTAAGTCTTTGTTAATTATAGTAAATTACTTTTCTCTACATAAAAAGCAGTAAACTGTCTTTCTGGAAATACAGAGAAATTGAAATAGGACAAGTACGATATAATATCAGAACATTTTTTTCCCCCCACCCCCACCAACGTTAACTTCCCCCCCCTGTAGTCTTAACCAAATTATGCAAGATAAGCATTAGAAAAAGGGTCTCCCTCCCTCAGTCTAGCAAACAAACCACAACAGTTTCTAATGGCTGGCAAGTTAAGCTGGGCACGTTCACATTAGAAATAGTCTTTAAAAAGTACTAAAGACAACAATTAACTGTTGGAACAACTTACTAAGGATGGTAATGGCTCTCTATCACTGGAAGCTTTCAGCTAAAGCTGCTGGTTATGAAGTAGTAGTTACATTAATGGAATTTCTGTGGTTGTCTCTACGAGTAAATTAAAATAGATTATCTGAATTTATTTATCCCCAGACTGGGATATAAATCTCCAGTTTATTGCCATCCTTTAAAGACCAGTAAAGCTATATACTTATATTCATTTATCCTATACATTGAAAACTCTTACCAAAGTGACTTAAAGCATGTCCAGTTTTCATCTTTGTAGGATGAGGTCACTGAAAGCACATACAAAACTGTAACAATTTGACAGGGCTGGGAATACAGTCCAGACAAAGCATCTGTTCTGAAATGTTTCAAATAATTTTATTAAACAATCATGTTTTACATGTCATCAGACCTAACCCCTGAAGTGCAAAAATGATTCTGAGGTATTAAGACCGGAGGAAAACAGGCACAGTATTGGTTGTTAGGGATACCACACTACAGCACAGTGGACTTCGCAAACGATGGGCCTTTATACAGCATTTGCAGGATCAGAGAAAACTGCGAACAAGTCTGTGTTCGTCTTTAGTCTTGAGAGCCGAAGAGCCCCTATCATTAGTAGCCAGTTGTGTCACATCAATGAAAACACAGACATGGTTAACAGAGGATGGTGATAAATACCAATGAGGTGTTTCGAGGCCAGTATATACAGTACATGAAAAGTTACATTTAACTGCTGTATGTGTGACCAAAATCCCAAATGTCTATCCAGTCCAGCTTAATAAATGTTGTGTCTACAGTGGCCTCTGCAGTGCCAGCATTTCCGTCTATCCTACAGAGCTATGTATGCCCTGTGCTCCTGTTTGAGGGTACCTGGTCACTCACGCTCACTTCAGGTAATTCTGATGTTTAATCAGATTAACTAGAGTCAAAACAGTACAGTACTGCTTGTGGCCTGTTACCCTTCTAGTTGGCCTCTTCCCCTCATCCACACAGTGAAGTAGTCTAATCCATGTGGAAAATCTGCTAAAGAAATAAGCATTGATCTACAATCCTCCATGTAGAAAGGAAAGCCTTATCTGAGAACTGCAAAACTTACAGGGAAAAACTGGCCCTTACAAATTTGGATATGAGAGCTTTACTCAGCTGCCAAACTGTGTTCCAAAAAATAATTTTGTATGAGGAAAGTTTGGGCATTGCTTTCTTGTATTAGCTTGCTCGTTCAGGAGCCAGGGGAAAGGAATACTTTTTCCCCTTGGAGCAGTTCCTGGGGTTAGAATTTGACTGAAGGCTGCAGATGTGGCAATTCTGTGCAGAATTAACTTTCTGCTGAATGTTGGTTAGATTTAAAGCGCTCTCTGATTCTCACTCAATGATTTTGTTGGAAAAAGTTTTTTCCACCTCAAGAACTGCAGCATTGTTCCCTAGGATCAGCTGCAGTTTGCCCTAAACTAGTTGACTCAAAGATACCTAGCCACATTATGTCCTTCACGTGATATCACCACCATTCAATGTGAGATATATCTAAGAAAACATTTCCAAACGAATAATAAGCCAGTCACTTAATTCTAAGTCTCTCTGGGGTTATTTTTAGCCAAGACAAATGAAGACAAATTCCTCCTGAGACAAATTTTTTTTTCAAATTTCTGAAAAACACCATGACAAAATAGAAGTGATCCTAATATTAGTAAGCATTTATGAACTTATTAATGTTTCTGAATGTGTCAGGTTTTGTATAAGAATGGCATACTTGGAAAGGTTCTCACCTTCAGCATCTGCAGCTTTGAGACCTTACTGGGAAGCTGGAGACACAAACTCTATTGTCAGCACACCCATGGGCATAATATCATACAGTCTGATCACAAACACAATTGAGATTCTCATAATTTTCTAGGATTGTTACCAATATTGCTGCTGTTTACCTACTTAACAATACCTAGCAAATCTACAAATATAGAACAGCTGGAATAGAAGCTGGATACAGCTGGAGTGTTGCCTTGATATTATTTTTCAAATGGAATCATATTTCATGGACAAGAAAGACAACCCCAAAGAAAAAGTGCAAGTAAATCATCACTTTCAGTTGAAAACTGGGTTTCGGATGCCACTCAAAACTGAACTGTTGGGCCACTTTCTGTGCAGAATTGTTAGGGAACACACAAAAAATGAAATGCTTGTGATTCCTAGGATGACGACGCCTGAAATCAGTGCGCTGGTGACTGAGTTCAGCTGGAAAGGAGGTCCGTTTGTCTGAGCTGCAAGGAGAACAAAAATGCACAGGTAAATTCTGGTTAGAATCTCTCAGCAGCGCCAAACGCTTCTGCCTTTCCATTACAACACCCTATATACAGAATAATGACAATGAAAGGACTAAAATTGTACTTCAGAACAAGCACCTGTCTACTTGGATAAAGCTTATCTAAGTATACTTTGAAAACAGTTATTTGTTCTTTCAATACCCATCATGCTGGGGGATAAAGACAGTAAGGATACTTCTAAGGCCTAACCCCTCATATGCTAGTGACCAACCTTGACCTGTGCTATTTAAGGCAAGACTATCACCATCCAAAAACTGTCAAGGCAGAGGTATAAGGATTTGTGGCCTGACCAAGTTAACAAAAGGATTTCTTCCTGGCGTCATTATCCACATCACAATTCAAAGGGAATATAAATTCTTAGAAGGCATATCTGGCACCAGATATCCGAGCTACTCCAAGCTTGTCCGCATGCCTTCACAGGAGGCTCCTTAACATGTTTATCAATTCTCAGAGAGAAGAGATAGCATATGTATTTACTATTCAGTGTAGCTCAGAGAAGAGGTAGCACATGTATTTACTAGTCAGTGTAGCTCAATAGGTTGTTCATGGACCAATTCCTGGTCTTAGCCATTAGCTACTCCTTGTTACCAGCAGAAAACAGTGACAGGCTGAAACAAGTCCTCCAAGTTCCCAAAGGAGAAGCAACCTAAAACTTACGAGGCCTGATGTCCCCTGCAGCCTATTTCCTTCATTGCCCTGGCAGACCACAAGTTCTGTCCCAGCTTCTTCAGAGGTTCTTTTGTGTGGTTAAGTGCCAGGAGAACAGGAGCTGAAGCAGAGCTCTTCTGACTTTGACCTGTGAACTGAGCTGGACTGCACCATCATAAACATTTTGCTGCTCTACCTCTGCATGGCATGAGTAGATTTTACTGCTTAAGTCTGATTTTGCATCTAGCAGTTGCAATGTTCCCTCAGTATCGTATGTCTCAGCAGCAGATTTTTCATTTCAATCCCATCGTAGGAATTAGAAGTTGCTATGTTGGTGGGGCTGGGTGCACAAATTAAACTGAGCATTCCACCATATTCATCAATTGCTTTCTTTATAACATGTCAGTATTGGCTCATTTAAATGACAAAAACAAGTCAAAAAGAAAAAAATTCCAACTCAGGGCATAGAGCTCAATCAAAATGGTTCATCTCCTCAGTTCTGTTTCACTCAAATCCTCTTCCATGTTTCTGGGAATTCTGATTAACTTACCAAGCTGTGAATTGTTGGTTGGCGTCTCATCTGTATAAAACAAAACCGGGATGCATTATATTTTACAAATATCTCTGCTTACCTCCTCCTCCCCCACCCCTTGCAACACAAAAGCCAATAGTCCTAGCTTTATTTTCAAAGCACAGCTGCTATACTTCCAACATTGAATAGTAGCTTTTAACATTTCTCTACAATAAGGACAGCAACATTAATTACGTGACATTGCTTCATTTTTAATGCGAGCACACCGATCTGAAGGTACTTAGTATTCTGTGGCCAAAAAAACCTCAAAACCAAACACACACCTTAATGCAGGTACCTCTTAATTGAAAGTGTGACCAGTTCTATTCAGTCCCTCAATAAAAATACAATCCTAAGTATAGTATTATATGCAAGTCCCTTCACTGGTAATCATATTACAAGAAGATCTGTATAGAAAAAAAACCCCTGAATTTTTCAAGAAAAACTACATCAGTGACCATAAATGACTACAAAATACCCCTTCCCCAGGCTCACTTTTCTCTTGACAGTTACACAGTGGCATTATAGTCAGGGAAACATTTGTATTTTGCCTTCAGTTTTTACTTACTTACCATTGTCCACCTCAGAACTACATTTCTTGTCACTGTTTTTGCTTTTTTGTGCAACTTGTAAGCACAGCTCACGTATACATTTGTTTTGAGCAGCTGTCTTCTAAGTCTAAGTGAGACATCCATCAAAAGCTACACAATTTCACCTTCACAAGTAGGTACCTGCTTTGTTTCTATACACAGAGACTAAAACATTTTCTTCTGCGTATGTCTCCTGTAATGACTTACTTTAGATTAACAAACAAGACTAAAGCTTCTCTGAAAAGAACAGAAGGAGAAGGACCATTACTCATTTGCAGTAGCACTATTCAGGTCCTATCAAGGTAACTGCAGAAACAGCTCTGTTACCAGAGCAACTGGTGACTAGAGTAATGGGGAGACCTGGCTAACTCAAGGTGCCTCTGCAGACACCGATGTGCACAGGACCAGCCCTGGGACAGATGCCGCACCAACCTAAACCAGGGAAGTGAGAGGTTGCACATCGGTGCAACCACAGACCTAGTACTGGTGTATGTACTACGGTGAGTCAGGTGCAGCAGGTTTGATGGACTCTGTACAAATGTACCAAAGCTGGACCAGAGCTGGCTTTGAAAATAATATAAAGCACCTCCATGCAGCATCGCACCAGAGTAAGCCAGCACTGCACCCCGGCACTCCTCATCCAAAACCAGATAGTTCTGTTCAAGTTCTCTTGTGACCTTCCCCCTTTTCTTTCCTGGGCTAGAGTATTTGTGAACTTCATATTTTTCACAATGGGAAGGGACAGCAGGAGGAGATACTAGTTCTCTCTTTCTGCTCCAGAAGGAAAAGTGAAGTGCAAGCCAGATTAAGTGACTTGCCCAATGCCACTCAGGAAATTCATGGCAGAGTTCAGAACTGAATCCCATTGTTTTCAGAGTACTTCCCATCAAACCACCCTTCTGTCAGCAGGAGTGAGATGCTTCAAAAGCATACTATGGAGATGCAGAAATAAGTCTAATGTAAAAAGCTTTAGCCACAGATCTCAAGTAGAAGACACCTAAACAAGTATTATTTTCCTTTTCCAGTCTTATTCATGTCTTCATTTAAAAAAAACACCTCACAGTTGTCAAGAAATTATTAAATCATTTATCCTTTCTTTAGGGTTATTAAACACTGGTGGACAGATCTTTCTTTGCTTGAAGTTATGCAGTATTTAAGGATAACTGATGACTTGGGGCCTTTTAATTGTAAAAATAGCATTCACAGCATTTGAATCATAAGCTGTATTACCTAGTAGGGGTTGCTCACATAACAAGCTTTATGTGGTCTCTATTCCTTGCCTAAGGCAGCACTTCTCTAGCATACATGTTTGTCTGATTTCCCTCATTTAACATAAGTACTCATGCATGCAACTTTGAAGTAGCTCTTTTCACTTTTTTCTTGACTAATCAGATAGTCCCAATTGAGTTGCTGCTATGTATAATGCAGAATTAAAATACTCATTTTCATTGTGGAAATGTTGCTTATAATACAGTATTTGTTCTAAAAATGGTCTCTTGCTAGATGGCTTCCTATTCTGGAGGGTCAGTTCTCTTCGTATATGTGGGTACGACTTTGCACATGAAGAAGGATTTTATTCTCAAGTGCTTCAATTATTTTTCCTAGACAGGATTCAGACCTGTTCTCAGCTTCCTAAATCTAAGACTGCTGAAGCTGGTTGCTTAACTGCAACTACTTATAAATATATGTAAATGGGGTTTCTTAAACATTTTTCAAATGTTTTATTGATATTATTTTGTCAACAGCAGTCACTAATTCCTTTCAGACACTGCAGGTTGCATTTAGAGATGCCTTTTTTTTTTTTTTTACACCTTTGGCAATAAAAATGAAAATCAGGGAATTTCACCCTGGATTTAATAGAGTAGATTTTGGTCCACTCTGTTTAGAATTTGCAATGTGTTTGTCCTAATTCTTTCTTATAGCTGAAGGGTAAGCATAGCATGGATTAATTTTATGCAACGCTTAGACAAAAACCCACAGGTGAAGCTGGAAGAGATGGTGAATAGAAAGTGACAGTGAATATTCATTAGCTATCCAAATTAAATTGCGACACTGAACTCCATACCTTAAATCTCATTATCATCAGTGAAATCTGACAAAAAAAAAAAAAGAACTCAGCCCACTGACTGTGGGCTTTTATAATAGCCTTATATACATAACAGTATCCCACAGTGATTTTACTGGGGTAGGGACAAAGCATGTGAGCCAAACAGAAATATTAGCCCAAAATTTCTACCAAAGACTCCAACAGTAGGGGAAAAAATATCCATAAAACTCATGGAGAATTCAACCTTTCTGTAAGTCATTGCAAATTTATATTAAACTGCAAAATATTTCCCCATGTATCTGAAATGCCAGCTGTCCATAGAAAAAGTTTGCTCTTTCCTACCACTTCTTGTAATGATGGGGCCAGCAGAGATTACAGCATTGCCAGATGTGCTCTGAGGGCTCCAAGTTGTCCTCCCACCAGCATCTCTTCTTTCTCTGTTACTGCAAATCTGAGTGGTTAATCAAAACAATCACAGTTTCAGAGTGGAACGGAATTATTGCCCTTCTGTGCTTTCTGCTTTAATGTAAACTCTTTTATAAGCAATACTACAACTTTGATTTTATTTCTTAGTATGCATTAAATTACTTTGCAATAAAAACAGCTGCAATATTCCCTAGAAGTGTATCTTATAAACGCCTGGCTTCCTGTTGTATTTTGCCTCACTTCGTTTACAGAACTACTTTGCTGTTGTGTACAAGATCCATCTTATAGTATATTAAATTTTCAGTAGTTAATTTCCCAAAGCTTTGTTTACAGACAGTTTTCCCAAACAAATGTGTTTTGCTTGACTAGGGATAGACAACATGCTACAAGCCCTATTCTAGCAAGCTTCTCAAGTTAAGTTTGTACATTTTCCATGGAGTTCTAAATAGCAATGACCCATGTTAAAACAATCCCCAGCACCCTGTCATCTGGAATCACCTTTAACATCTCTAACTTATCATCTGTCACCCTAATCTTGGGTACTTAAGTATGCTTCAACCAAGAACATTTCTTTAATTTCATCTTCTTGTGAAAGAACTTCAAAAACCTCAGAACATAAATTCTCAATAGCAACAATGAATTATTTAAAAGTGTAACAAAAAATAAAAAACAATGTACAAAATGTCAGAAGTATACTGAACTGATAGCATTTTAAAAGTCTAAGTGGAAAGTCATTCAGCAGGAAACAATACTGCATTCTGAAGACATCAACACAGAATATTCTGAGTTTATATGTTTATTTAAATGTTTCAATTTCTAAAATATAGTTGTTCCTGATGCTCCTAACATTAAAGAATTTAATTGACACAACTTCATGAACCTCAAAACAGCAGTTTCCAAATTATAAGGGAGATAGTAATAAACTATAGGGGATGTAGTAAGTTGGGTTTTTTCCACTATCGGAAACTCTTTCAAATTTTCCTTGTCAATAACTGCACTTACTATAGATTTAAGTTTTCCATAAATTCTCTTCTAAGATATTTATGTTCATCCACTATGCTTATGGATACTTTGTTTCTTAGATGCTATACTAATAATATTAGCTCTGAAGCTGTCTCAGAGTTGTTACTTTTAAAAATTAATTAAGGACCAAAAGGCAAAGAGGTCATTTCTCACATGTTCAACAACCTGTGTTTTGCACAGGTCTAGTATTATTCTATCTCTGGATGACAATATTCATTGTGCTATTCTTTATCAGTTTTACATTCCTTCAGACACAAAAACATTCCTACTTTGGACTTTACAAGTCACCTTCATTCTGTGCCATCCAAACTTCCGTAGCACTTGGACATAGAATAACTCCAGCGTGCCTATTTTCTATCCAGATAATTAACAGCAACTTCAATCCACTGAAACTTACTGGCACAAGAAAGGGACAGTCATCTGCTCTGCACAGCTTTGTCACGCAGTGAAGGAAGACCGTAGACATCTTCTGGTTCTTGTGCTTCACAAAGCGAAACACCTCAAAGGAAAACCGGCCCATTTGGCTCTTGCCATTTTCAATTATAGTTGTCTGCGGGTCCTTGTCACAGCTAGTTTTTGTAGAGAAGATGAAAACTAGGATGAGCAGCTGTATGATTAGCATTTTGAAGCTGTTAGCTGAGAATAACTTGAGCAGCAAGTTCAGTGCTTTAGCTCCTTGGAAAAGAACACAGTACCCTAATGTCCAACATGGGCAGCCGCAATCTGCCTGTTAGGCTGTACGGTCCTGTGCTGAAATGCTTTCCTACAAAAACATGATGTTTTGTTTTGCATCATCACAGCTATAACCAAGGTATCATTTAATTCCAGTGCCCAAAGAAGCTTGAGATCTGAAGCAAAAAGTAATCAGGTATGCTAACCAGTATAGACAGGTAACTCCAAATGAAGACAGTATCTCTCCAGCAACCGGCACTGATAAAATTTAATCTGAGATACTGCCAAGATGATTTTCAAAGTTTCAATTCAAATAAATGTTATTACTGGGAGCAGCAGCAGGAGCATCTATTTATCTTTAATCATTTGCTTAACTGCTTTCCTGAACTGGAATCTATGATATTTCATATCACTGTCATTCACCACAAGGGTACCTTTGGTAAAACAAAGGCCAGTTTAGCCATTCATTTTGGGTGTTCGTGGTATCTCTGGTAGAGTCATTTTAGATATATGCTTCTCTACCTTCATAATTCTTAGACTTCGCACTTGCTTCTATGTTTATGTTCACAAACAAGATAAGACCTGACACGTTATCTGTAAGCCCAGCCCTCAGTCCTCCCTGCTAATATTGCTTAGACTTTCCAGGCAGTTTAGAATACCACTACTGGAGAGATTTATAACTGCTTTTTGAAGGAAGGACCCACAAAACACTGGGTTTGTACAGGACCTACCTGAAAAAAAGATCGTATCGAAGATCATCACTAGGATTACCAGATGGCGTGGTGTAACAGTAGTCCATCAAAACATTCCACCTGCACAAGGAGCAAAGTGATAGATGAGGGGAACTGGCAACGTTAGAGTAGGGGTGGAGAGTGAGAGAGATAAGATTAAAAGACAGTACAGGCAAGTGTACAAACTGATAATGCGGGCTGTTACATTGAAGCTGAGTTACTGTATTTAGCAGGTCACGTACAAGTCATCCTGCATTCCCAATGTATCGCTTGCTTCTTTCCACAACTTTCAAAACTAAACAGCACACCATAGCAGCAGAGTTGTATAAAACAAATCATTTGGTTTCATGCAAGCCAAACACCATACCAACACACATACTGTGTACCTCTTCTTAGAAGTCGTGGCCACATAGTATTAGAAATCAAAAACATCCTGCTTCTAAAAGCCCAGGAGTTCCTCACTTGATCTTACAGTTGCCCCTTCTTAAATAACAGCAATATAGAATGTAAAGTATAATTCAGGAAAACTTTCATAATGAGGACAGCAGCAAGACATGCATTCCCCATCAAGAACCTGATACTCTCCAGCTGAGGGCAGTGATTACCAAAAATCATCAACCACTATTTTCACATACAAAAGAAAAAGGAAAGACAGTTGCTTCTAAATCAGAAAAATCTGCAACACCAAGAGCTGAATAGCGAGACAAGAAATAACATCCTTTATGGTACCTGCCATCAAGGTTGGTCGCTCTTACAGCTGCATATATTTTGGTTTTCAAAGGTAAACCTGTACTTGGAATAAGGAGCTGCTGGCTGTAGGTTGAATCCTGAAAAACAAACATTGCTTCAGTGTACCAGAAATCCCAGTGTAACAACTCATCTGCATTCACAGACTGACCTCACATCTAATTTTTCTGACCTTTATGTAGGACAGTCATTGACTTTGCCCTCTGTAAGGGAAGAAGCAAAAAGCAGTGCCAGAGCATTTTCCTACAAGTTTGTCTGTAAAGATCAGTAACACTTGACTGGCCTTATCCTGTGCAACTATTTTGGGGAATCTATTTATGATTTTATGAAGTGGCTGGATCAGATAAAGAAGAGATATCATTCACTGACACCTCAGTATGTCTCCCAGCGCCTACAAGCAAACACACCAGTTACTGTGGTTTCCTAGAGGAGGAGCTTATCTAGGTCATCACAGCGCATCCCTTCCAAGGAAAGGTTGTTAAGGTCATTTGATTTAGCAGAGATGGCAACGCCAGCAAGTTTTATTTATCTTAAGCTGTAGTCTGGGAAAACAGACACATTCTATTATCCAAAATGTAGTTTCTATAGAAGTTGGCTTGTTGAAGGCTCTAAGTAACAAACACCTTCATTTAAATTCTGATATCTAAAACATGCTGTTTCAAGAAAGCTGTATATAACACAAAAGTTGGGAATTCCCCATATACCACTACATAGATACAGCTATTTTATTGGTTTCTTGTTCAAAGGCTGAACCATTAATGTCACTTTAGCAACGATGCCACGAAACAGATCTGAGTGACAGATGTTAATTCAGCATATCAAAACACACTTACTGGTAATGGCACCTATGTCAAATAGGTTGCTAATCCAGAAAGCACAGGGACTCAGCACGTTGAGACCTCTTGTAAGAGGTCAAAACACTCAATACATGAGAAATATTTTGTTAAACAGAATTTTGACCAGGTTCAGCGTGGCAGGCAAGACCAAGAGCAGCAGCTGACAGCAACAAGAAAGATTAAGCACGTGAGTATTTTTTCAGAGGGAGCAATGCCAAAATTCACAGCATGCCCAATATTCAATCTCTGCAGCACTGGAGGCCTTGGGAGGTACACATGCACACACTGACCAGCTCTGCAACATACACAGAGCAAGTCCTTGAAGATCCATTCAAGTGAGATCAGGTAAGTTTGCCATCTTTAAAATTAATTATACATTTCTCTAATACATAGCTTTGTCACAATTTGTAAAGTGATTTGAAAGTCTACAGCAAGTCCCTCACTATTACATTCCATAGTTGTGTTTTTTTCTTCTTAAAGAGTAGTTTTTATTCATTTAGACAGACATTTACAGGAAGGCCTGAAAGCATAGAGCCACTTAGGCTCTGTGAAAGCCCATGAAAAGATTTGCTATTAAACTCTGAGTGTATCATAATGGCTCCTCTTGTCTCTCCTAACACTAACACCGGGAACTAAATGTAAACATCACCTTGTGAGGGAAGATAGAAGTGAGCTGAGAAGATGAAGAGTCAACATTAGGAAGTAACACTACAGCTCAGGTTTGAAAGCTCGGCTGCTCACAGCCAAGAGGCACACCTGTACAGAACTCCTCGCCAATACCATGGGTGTACCAGAGCCCCGAGGCCCCTCCCAAAGCCAGGACTCTTGAACAGGGGCCAAGTGAGCCCAGAGGATCAGAGCTCACAAGACCATGGGTGTCCCAAGAGGCACTCCCCACCCAGCGGGCAACGCACGAGCTCTGTGTGTACACCCAGCCCCAGGATGCGAAGCAGGAGAGCACACCCACCACCTGAACCTGCAGCCTTAGCAGCATTATTCACCCTCGTGCTACCCACTAGAGCATGAGCTACTCACTACAGTAGCACAACCGAAATCAGAAGGATAAGACACCACTGTTCATGGTTGACTTGTAAACTCAGTGGAGTAGGAAGGATGAAAGCCCAGGTTGGCATGTGATATTTGAGGAAAAAATGTGCTCAGTACAATCATTAACAGCATTTATACCTGACTTTGTGCAGAACTGGGCCCTGAAAGGCAACAGACGTGGTGGTCAATGCTTCTCCTGACTAAGAGCTCTGGCTACCCTCACCCTGCTCTATCACACTGGTCACAGGTTTCTCCAAAAGTGAGAGAAGTATAGTCTTCATTTTAACAGATTATAGGTTGTTATTTGAAGCTCTGCTCTGTCAAACAAACATGATTTTTTATTTCTTTTTTTTTAAGCATGCCTTTGGAAAATGTCCTGTTACAATATTTATAGCTCATTATGTTCAAAGCATAAAGCATTGACTTTTAAATCAGTCCCATGAATTATAATTCAGCGTCATGATGGCATGAATAATAATGCAAAAAAATCATATTCATAATTTACAAAAATGTTGCTCGATAGATTGAAAAATTGATATTTAAATCAGGTATTTAAAATGTATGAATAAAAATTTTAATCAACACGAAAATATCATTTCAAGGATTAATGTTGTTAAGTAGAGGTCCGTGCATTTTTCACATTTTACTGTCACCATCCGTATTTACATAGTAAAAGCTTATACAATAATGCATATTCAAGTTAAATTATCTAAAACATATGGAAGAAGTGTGAGTTGAAACCCTTAACATCTTGAAAGTCCACACAATGAGACAGCAAGTACAGTGGACTATAGATTTGGAATGAACCCCACATCCCTCACTACAATTACATATGATTAAAACACTCTGATGAGACTTGAACATAAAAATACCCCAGAAAGAGTGCCACAGTTTTTTGCTAAGTGAACCCATCTAGAATATTTTACAGAATTCTACAGAGTACTCTGTTTCAGTACAGCGTACCTACACACAGACACACACATATATATAGAAATACACACACACGCGCGCGCGTAATAAATGCAAACACAAGTATGCACTCTGGAGTAAGATTATTATTATTATTACTACAATTGATTATTCTCGTGGCACTACAACCTGAAAGCCAGAGCTGTAAACTGAGGAACTGTATAAATACAGGACAAAAAAAGACTGTGTGTGTCCTCAAAGGCCAGACATATAAATGCAAGACAACAGGTACATGCGAATGAAAAGGACAAGGGAACTCGGAGATGAAAGAGGCTCAGATAAAAGGCCTGGTTCTTCATAGGAAGAGTGAGAAGGGAGTAGCAAACAATGAAGAGGAATCTATACTTTGCTCTGCTAATCCAGTTTGCACCCACATAGTGTGGAGATGGATTTAGTCCGGGTCATACTACTGTGTTTTATACTCACGTTGTAAAGCAACAAATTCAAAGTGCTGATAAATGTACCATTATTCTCTCTTACAGAAATAGCAGCTGATGACCTACAACAGAACCAGAAACCAAAAAACATAATGAAGATAGATATCTTATTTTTGTGTTTACGTACTTCAGTGGTTTTTATCAATAAAAAAAAAACCTCAAGTCATGTCACAAGGAGTTAATTTATGCACTTGGGTTATAAACTTCAGAAACAGGAATTTATAGTGGAAACACTGACAGAACCTTAACTATGCAGAAAGTAATGGATACTGTTGAACACATGAATCAGAAAAATAATTAGCAGAGAGGCGAAGTGACAAAAAGCAACCCACTTTTCATGATGTACAAGGTTTACTCATTGAAATATTTTCTCTCACACTCTATATTCACATGTTTACAAACTGTTTCATGAAAGTTTCCTTTTTTTTCCTGCTACCTTTTTGTCATCAGAACAGCTGAATTTTAAGGGAAGTTTTACAATATCTAAGGCCCTCTTCATAAACTGTTGTCTCATACAATGATGCTACAGAATTTTCTTTTCCTTTGCATCACCTCCTCTTTCAGTGCTTTTTCCTTTCCATTTACTCTTGTACAGCTAAAAATCACTATCTTGGCAATACTGCTATGGCATGCATATATTTAGGTGTGTATGCATATATACACATACATATGGGCTTACATAAATAAGGGTATGAAACACATAGAAACGAAAAGCACACTTACGAAGCAAGCTGGGTATTGTTAACCAAGTACTCCAGTGGATAGCTACAGCTAAATTTGTACAGAAGCCCAGGCAAATAGCTGATAATGGTTGGTGGGTCTGGTGTGTCAATATAGCCCGAAACATTACCTATCTGTACCACTGAGGTATTTCCATAAGCATTGATACCTCGAGCTGAGGATACCTATTGAGAGAGACAGAAAACAACTAATCAGAAAGTTAACTGTGGAACAAAAGATATCAAAGGACATTGATGCTTTAGCCCATCATTTACCCAGAGATATCTTCAGGAAATCCTTCAAAAATTTATTTAGTTTAATAACCTGTTCCCTGTGTTCTGTTTTTCGCCTCTCCAAAATCATGCATATGCAGTTCACATGTGATATCCCTGTTCTTAAAACACAAACTTTAGCAACATTTGAAAAAAACTGATAAATCCTGGAAATATTTTTCTTGGTAGGCACTTGTTTTTGGAGCATTCCCAGTGAATTCACATGACTTACTAAGAAAAGTTGAAGAAACTTTTCTGCTACAGTTAAGAAATATTAGCTTAAAATAAGCTTCTATATGCAGTAATAAAGTCAATACACAAGCAATTTCATTCACAGAAACAACACTTTGTCACTTTTAAGCTTTCTTTTTGACACATGAAAACCAACATACTTTATAAGCAGATAAGATTGTCCAATAGGACAAGGGGTAATGGGTTTAAACTTAAGGAGGGTCAATTTAGATTAGATGTTAGAAAGAAATTCTTCACTGTGAGAGTGGTGAGGCACTGGAAGAGGTTGCCTAGAGTGGTTGTGGCTGCCCCATCCCTGGAAGTGTTCAAGGCCAGGTTGGATGGGGCTTTGGGCAACCTGGTCTAGTGGAGGGTGTCCCTGCCTGTGGCAGGGGGTTGGAACTGGATGATCTTTGAGGTCCCTTCCAACCCAAACCGTTCTGTGATGCTATACAAACCAAAGAACTGAACTTTGAGTCTATGTTTCTGTCTACATTACACATCTCAATCTAAATAATAAACTACATGCAAAGAAATGCTGTCAGAAATGCAAGAGCTGAAACGTAATACAACCTTAATGCCAATGCAACATTACTTTAGTCCCTGGACACATGCTCGCCTGTGCTGCTCAGGCTCACAGAGGGTGCAGAGCCAGCAATAACACCACAGCTCTTCACAACACTGAAGGACGCCCTTTCCTCCTCGTAGCAGCCCAGCCCTGCTCCATCTGTAACTACTCATCTGAATAAGGGGGCGGTTTGAAAACAGCAGATAAGGGCCACAAATTACTTTCTCAGTAGGCACTTACACAGTAAGGCCAATTAACAGGGCACTGGACTTGCACTGGAGCATTTCTTTTGTATAACCATATTAGCAAAACAGATGCTTTCAGTAACTTTAGAATACACAGCTTCTTAAAAAGACATTTCATTATGGAAGAGTCATCCTGAGGTGTGCATGAGTCATAACGTTTTGCATTAAGTAGCACAGGATATACAGCAGGTATTTCAATTCCTTTGGCTACATAAAAAATGGCTAGAAGACAGATGCAGCCATACATTTTGCCAATAGTATACCTAACAATTTGCTAAACAGAAGGAAGATTATGAAAATCAAATTTCCTAGGATCTATTTCTTGCCTAAAACACAGGCTAGAGCACTAAGGTAGTATAGCAAACTATAGTTCTGTTTAGCTTCCTCACCACCCCACCCCCAAAAAACAAAAAGTTGTGTCTGCCATAATACAGACAGACCCAGCTTTTACCTGAGTTCTGCCTGAACTGTTGTCTTTAATTGAAAATGAGTTTAAAAGTCTTTATTGTGAAACACAGCCAAGAAATGCGTGGGATTGTACTTCTCCAGTGTGGGGAACATAAGAAACGCTCCCCGCTCCTTTATCATCTTTGTTTGTGGCACAGCACACATAGCTGAGAGACGACAAGGGGAATTTTTTAATATACTTTTAGCAGCTGCTACTTTGTCTTTGTATCCCGTACAGCCTTGTGGGGGGCTTCATGGGGAGCTCCAATTATTTGGACTTAGCAGACCATTTTTTGTTTAGTTGTTTTGTTGTTTGTTTTTTTTTAAAAAAAACATCAACCTCTTACAATTATAATCAAATAGCAGGTTCAGGGAGTTTACATTGTGACTGACTACACAGGAACAGGAAAAAGTTGCTTCCTGGTGCTACAGCTTCTCAGGGAAATGGGAAAAGAGAATCTTGAACTTGCTGAACTGTTTTTTGTGGAAATTTTAAAAGAAAACTCAGACTGAGGCAAACAGGTCACAGAGCACATCGAACATTTCAGCCTAGTTTCGCAAAATTATTAGCAACAGAAAATGGGGTTTGTTATAAAAACTGGCAGGTATCATCAAGTGCAAGTATGAATTCCAGATAGAATATAAGTCCTTAAAATAATACATTTTTACACTTGTTTTTGTAAGTTGTTCATACTTTGATACAAGTCATCACTGCTTGCACAGTGTGATATACACACAAACTGTACAAGTCTCCTCTCCCTTGGTTTAGAAGGTTTGAGATCTGACATCACCTCCCTCCCCCCAGTCAGAGTGAGATAGCTTCACTGAAGAAAATGAAATTATACTGGTACAAAAGAGATTTCAAAGTCAGCTTCTGGATGAGATTCTGGTTCCAAAATCTCACCCACTGCTAAAGATTAGATTTAGTCATTAGCTCTACAGATATGTACGTTATCCATGCATGAAACAGCAACATAAAATGTCCCACCACTAGGCAAATCACCATAGTACAGACTGGCTGTGCACTAAGAGATCAGGGCTGAACCAACCTGAGCTTGTCTCACATCTTGATTTTTCTGTCATTAATTGAGTGCATAGATTAAATAGCCTTGTGTGTGTGTAAAACATTCAAAATTTCCTTGAAAACTTCAGTTTGTAGCCAGGGAGTTCCATACTGAGCTGAGATCTCCCAAGGAGATGCAAGACCTCAAGGCTCTGCTAGCAGGGGTGTTTACTGTGGGTTGGGCCCTCCGGCCACGCTATCTCTCCGGGACATTCAGTCGCTGCCTTATCACAGAACATATAAGATAAGTCAATCTGTCAGCAAGCCTCTCATATGAGAGCACAGAAGTAGGTACCCAGACTATAACTCTCATCTAACCCACTCTTAAAAATATTGTACTTTCATTTTCCAAGTGGGTATTTGAAAAGTTTGAGCAAAATTTAAAGCATATTCAGCAAGAGTTTTAAAAATGGCTTGGAAAAATCTCATTTTTCCACTGAAAAAATATTAAAATGAAAAATATACTTTCTAATCAGAGGACAAATACGTGTACCACCACATTTTCTCATTAGTAATCAAGATTATAAATTACCAACCTTCTCTGGTTTTCTTAGATGCATGCAATATATAGATAGCTGGGCAAGACAACATAAACATTATCTGTAAGACATAATGCTGTCAAGGCCATTCCCTTGATCCTATGCATAAACAGCCATGTTACAATTTCACTTTGACCTTGTCTTACCACTAAAGTGTTTCCACAGGATTCCAGAGTACTCAGATTGATGATGAAAATGACCACTGCTGGAAAGGTGTTGTTATTGATGAAACCCCTGCAGTGGGCATCCCCATGTTTCCCATTCAGTGCCAGATCTGTCTCAGAATAACCAGAGAAAAGAACTGTGCAAAAATTTATCTTCATAGTAATTGTCTGCACTCCACAAAAAACATTGATATCTCGTTCAGCTGCAAGAAAAATACAGGGAAAGACACTGTAAGAAGATGTATTTCCACTAATTTCCACATAATTATTGTAGCAGATAGTCTAGTGTTGTAACTTCTGATCAAATCAATTTTTAGACCACAGTCACAGCAAAACATTGGAATACAAAGGTCAGAATTGCATTATTCTGAAGAACAGATTTGACTAACTTCACTAAAGAGAAAACAAGAGCTAATACGGTAATGTTGTCTACCATGCAACAAAACCATTATTCCAAAATTCCCCAGCAAATCATTCAGCAGCATATTCACAAACCGAAGCACTGCAATGGAGTGGAAAACAGCAAATAGTTAAATACTTGGAGTCTGATTAAACAGCCCCCTTCTGGAACAGAAATTTCCAGTGATTTTGAGAAACTCAGGAGGCTGGGCTCTGCCTTCCAGCCCACTCCGGCATGGAAGTCGGGTGTGTTTGTCTGAGGTTGTCTGGAGCCCACATTGTACAAGACTGCAGTCTCAGGCCATGCAGACTTTGAAGTACAAACAGCAGCACATCAGAGCAATTTATTATGGTATCTTTAAAGTTGGGGGTTTTTTTTGAGAGCCATCAAATTCAGCTTTAATGGAAAATCAGTTGGCTCTTGAAAGACAATGATCAATACTACAAAGCATCTCGCAATCTTTCATTTTATACAGTATGACGATACAAAAAAAGCCAGGAAACATCAATTGTTACAGCTGATCAGGTTTTGAACAGCAAAAAAACTTCTTGGATGAATTTGACCTTTTATTTGAAAGTTCTGAAGATTTTTATGTAGTTGAACAGAAAAGCATCAGGTTAGGGTATAGGCAAAAGCAACAGTTTGCTTTGCTTTAGAGCTGTAACATAGCTTTTCTATAAATTCTTCTTTGCCTGTAGATGATTGGGGGGCTATTTTGTTTTTTTCCCCCTAGCGCTTTACAAAAAGACATACGGCATTGTGTTAAACACAGACATTAGTCCTTTATATAACAACTCATTTATTACATCTGCTTAAAGATTAAGTGCTATTAAAAATTGCAGAACAACTTCAGTCAATACTATACCATTAAGCCTGCTGAAATGAATTGTTTCACTGCATTGTCACAACAGAGAGGAAATGAAATCTCCATTACAATGAACTAGCTCTTCCCCCATGGCACAGGAGCACAAGCAGTTTAATTTAGACAGCTTTAATGGTGGCTTTAAAACCAAAACAATCAAGTCCAGGAAATAACAGGCTAAACTCAGTTCTGAGCTAATGTGGTGATAAATGTTACTCACTCGGTGTAAATTTGGGCAGCAAGGTATTGGAGGCAAGAGAGGAGTTGAAGTGATTTGGCATGGAATTCTCCTGGTTTGTACATATTCATAATTCCACTAACATAACACACAAAGATCAAGAGGAAGTATGCCTTGGTATTCACTACGTGAGGACTGTTATGATCCATTTAATGGGTATACTAAGGTAGAGGGAACAGTACAAAAAAGCAAATAGCATAGTGCGTCTTTACGCTTATTTGGACCACTGCACAAACAGTCAGATTGTAACAAATTGCAGGATGTTATATAAAGCAGCTCAGTTAATTTTATAACTCACTTCAAGCCTCTTAAAAAGCAGGATATTACTTTACCTGTTAAGGTACCATTATGACTTGCAAAATTGTCATTTGACAGGAAGGAAAATGAGACCATACAGCACAAAAACAAATTTTGTGCTAATACAGGAGGACAAATAACCTTTCCAGACCGAACCTTTTCTGGCAGCTACTTTACAAGGAAGTATTGTTGCCAAATTAGCCCATTCTGGAATTAAAACATCATTATTTGTTCAGAAATTAATCTGAAACCAGGTGCAAACGGATCTAATGTTCCTTTAGACGCTAAACATCTAGCTTGTGAATTTAGAAAGGTAAATATTATTCCTATATAGGAATAAGTTTAAACAAAAGAAATATTTGCATTCCTTCAGTAAAAGCTTCTGGTTTTCTGAGCAAGAGAGGAGCAATGGTTTGAAGGTTAGGTCATCCAGCTGGTGGGGCCTTAAATATAATGACCTCTTTGTCACAGAGTTTCCATACAGGCAAAGCACTTGGCCTCTTTCTGACTCAAATCACATAAAGTACCTACAGTCAACAGCACTCAGAGGGATGTCACATGCAAAGCAGAGTAAAGCTCAAGAGGTACATAGATGCTGCAGTAACAGAGACCACCTTGAATCAAGGACGGACCCATGGCAACAGGAGCCAAATGCTGACAGCCCCACTGCCCGCTTCTGCTCTGGTACCCCTCCACACATTGCCAAGAGTTGCCCCTGAGCAGACAGCGAGAGACCTGCAGAGGACGAGAGTTTGCCACAGAACACGGTTGACAAAAGTCATTCCGGCAGAAGAGGCACGCAAAGACATTTAGAGTTCAAAACCAGCTTCTCTGCAGGAGCCTCCTCTAAGATCAAATCACCATTTTGATACTGAATTAAAATTCCCAGTGTATGTGAAAAAGCTGCAATATTTGCTTAGCTTCTACTGAGTTCTCAGTACGTACTTACAGCAAAAGCCCCCTGAATCAAAACTGTGCATTCCCCATCTGAAGACAGCCAGACTGCTATGGCTCCATCCCCCAAGAAGCTTTCTAAAAGCTCTGCTTTACTGCAATGCAGAACTAAAGCTTTTTTCTCCAGGCTTTTTTCTCCTCTCTGAAGGACGACGGCAAGATCTGACCTTATTACTTACTCTCTAGAGCACATCTTGCTTTTGGTATAAAACGTCACAGAATTTTCAGTCTACTAAATGTGAGGGTTTTTTTTCATCCCTGCTGATTATTGCATACCTACACTCTAAAACAAACCCACAAACTGCAGAAACAAAAGTCCTGCCTGATTATTTATCATTCTATTTATGCAGCACCATCTCCATGCGAGAGTCACCTAAGCAATGAATGATAAAAGCACAAACAAATGAAAAATGGATGAGCTCCAAGGTTCCTTTAGGAAGGCTCAATTTCTCATCTTTGCTGAGGACAACTTCTGTTCTTCACAGCATTTAAAGAAAAAGAGCAGACAACTTCAAAACCCAATGGCTTCTTCGGTATCTGTACACCACAGACCTCAGCAAGAAAGTCCATTCTCACTCCAGGTTCAGAATTTCAGCTAAATAAGGAACAGGAAGAAACTCCTATCCGTAACCAGGCTCTGTGAGCAGTATCTCAGCCTGGAAGATGCTTGTTTTGGAGAAAAAAAAAAAAAA